>JASXSY010000570.1:0-424819 GCA_034509805.1 Sipha maydis
CATGCAATCGTCGCACACGCGCAAATACAAATGTACAATAATCATTTATGGTTTTGCCGAGTTGTATGTGTGTATAGCGAAATATGCAGAGTCGGGCGTAGCGCCGAGATTTATTCCGAACGATTAATCGTACGCGTACGTATAATATGACGCGCGCGCACGTGGTACATGCTGGGGCGCGCAGTGAAAATCTTCGTCATGATTTATCGACGACGGATCGTCTTGTCGAAAGACGAAAACCGTGAATTATCGTGTCCGCGAGTAGACGAACAAACGACGAAAGCCCCAGGAAATCCGTCGTGCGCGTTTTTATCACTATTATTATTATTATTATTATTATTAACTATTGCTATAGTCGTCGGGCGGGCGCGTATGATGTTTAAACTATATTTATACGCGTTGTGCACACAACGTGTAACATTTGAAAAGTTTGTTTCGGCCAAAGTATAATATACTCGTACTCGTAAGCGTGTAGACGCGCGGTCCCGTAGATAAGGATCCCGTAATTAATGTACGCATTAGGATCGTCGGGCGGTGTGTACGACATCATTATGCTGCTGTTAAACTGCGCGCGTCCTGGCTCGCGACCGTGGCCCATTATAATGCACTCTGTATATCATATACCCGCGCGCGACCGGCTGTACATAACGACGCCCGTATGTGCGCGCACATATACGGTCGGCTGCAGCGAGAGAGATCCGTTTCGAATCGTATGTACACGACCATTGCAGTTGTTGTGTCGTGATAAAATGTGCCCACTCGAACGTCTCGCCGTGCTTGCGAGGTCGTCGTTTGTTTACGAATGTAAATTGGTCCGGTCGCGGGTACACGTTTTCCCCGGATG
Organism: Sipha maydis; assembly: GCA_034509805.1. Taxonomy (NCBI): domain Eukaryota; kingdom Metazoa; phylum Arthropoda; class Insecta; order Hemiptera; family Aphididae; genus Sipha; species Sipha maydis. The sequence continues at coordinate 845 of JASXSY010000570.1, forward strand.
CGCGTGCATCCGACGAAAAATCGGTTGAAGAAAATACAACGGTTCTATTACATTGTTCTTACGAGTACATTCCTGCAGGATGGGTGTGCGTTCGCGGTGCAGGACGAAAAAATAAAAATAAATAAGAAAATTGGAAAACAAAGTTAAAATATCGATTTCACGTGCGTACGGAACGTTTTATCCTACGTTTATACGTACCGTACGTCTCGTGATCGCGATGGGAAACGAGTGGGGAGAGATTTGTAACTTTCCGCTCGCGCGGTGTTTTATTTCTTCGCTCTTGATAATGTATATATATATATAGGTACATGCATTGAGGTACGCGCCGCATCTACCGAAATTCAATTTGTACGTATATTTTCGAATTTAATACGCTCGGTGGGATTCGATTAACCTGCGGATATCGCGGTGTGTATGCCGTGTTCGTTTGACATTCGATCGGCTTCAATAATTATTACGACGCGCGGCTTTTACGTGTACGCCGCAACGCCACGAACTGATTATTCATCCGAAAGCGATTTTTACCACTCGCATTCGATTTGTACGTTGCCTTTACTTCGATCCTTAAACGCCGCCCCGTATCCCCGTACACCCTACGCACGAGCTATAATTTTATGCTTTCTGCGATGTAGTCTCACTTCGTCACCAGTTTAATTCATTAATTTACACACACACACTTCCGAGTTTGCCGATAAACGCGCACGGGTTCGGAAAATGTAAACGGATTAACGGATTCAAACGAATTAGAACTGAAACAGTCGAACGTCAGCTAGAAGTCAACGTTTCGAGCCGTTCCAAGTTTCCAACCGATCCGTGCATGCAACATCGGGGCATATGCGTATTAAATGAATTGAATAAAGTTCGCACGCCGCAGCATCGTGCACAATGACGATCACGCAATCGCATTTTGTGCGCGTTATATAATATTTTTTCTCGCAACATACGGACGCGCGATACAATATTTTCCACGTCCGCGTCGTCGTCGCCGTAGTCCTGCGGCAGGAAAACCATTAGGAGTTTTTTTTTTTTCTTTCTTCTGAAAAGGCATCGTTGGGGGTATACAAACTATATAATTTCGAGTGCACATACGATTTCTAAGAAACCCATGTGCGAACCGTCATTGCTTTCAGGGCGCGACTGCACGCGTATCATCGGGTCGACCATAATGTACAAGAGAACGTATAGAAAATATAAGCCTGTACTGTTGTATATATATATATATATATATATATATATATATATATATATATATATATATATATATACGTATCGTTTGTTCGATGTTTATACAATGTGTGTGCTGTGCGTCGGACCCCATAAATGCTTTTACTGAACACTCGCACACGGTATCGTGTGTGTGTGTTTGTGTGTGCATGCGTATTTACGAGTTTAACGTGTCATTTGTATGTGTCACGCATGTGTCGGTCGGAAAAGCATTAGAGATACATAATAATAATAATAATAATAATAATATACGTATTCGGCGGAACACGGCTACCGACGACGGTCGTACAGATGTACGTACAAATTCTCCGAACGTTTTTGTGTCCCCCGGACGACGCGGGATAATGATGATGATTTGTGAAATTTCAACCTATGAATGCACTGTGCACGGTTTAATCCTGCTCACCTCCGGGTAACGAGATAAACGTATAGGTACCTACAGTGTATTATTACTATTGAAAAGGACCGCATAGAACTGTACAGAAGATAAGCCCCCTGTACTCACATGTATAGACGGAACTATTCGTACTGTAATAATGTGTACCAGCATAATATTTCTATACAGGACCGTGTGCGCCTGTTACAAATTAAAACCGTGTACAATGTTATATTGTTTACGGAATGCGTGGAAAGAAAAACACATTACTTATACCGTCCCGGGGTAACCGTGTGTGGCTGCTGCGCACACACAAGACAGATACTTCGAACGCGCGCATACGTGTGCATCACTTGCTCGCGCCGAACACAATGAGCGTTTTACAGAATTCTTCGGGATGTAATATAATATATTATTGTGCGGGGGCGGGCAAGGACAAACCTAGGATCCTCGCTGTTCTGCTGTGCACGCATGTAGTCGAATTCCGGGCCGAGGACGGTTTTCGTCAACGCGTTTTCTCCCGAGTGAACACACATTTCGTGGCTCGAAAGCGCGAACACTACACACAATCGAATATCAATTTAACGAACATGACTGTTCTTTGAAAAAATAAAATAAAATTACGTCACGGTTCGACTGGACCAATGTGGTATTATAATTTAAAATTTTTTTCGTGTCGGTCGTTTTTGTTCGGTTCTCGTACGTAGGCTCACGCATGCTGGTGGACGGACAATGTCTTGGAATTTCTCGTTCTGTAAATCGACCGTGATGACTAATTAATCGTTACTTGTACCTACTCTTATTATACATGTGTATGTGATCGAGAGTGGACGTTTATGCGCTGCCCGAGACGCGCGTACACGCTTATTTCGTTTCGGATATTAACCTAAAATATAAATATAAATGACCATAAAAACCGATATAGACATATTTTGTCGGTCCGCAATTGGTACATACTTGAGCGTGCGTACGTACTCATCGTATATTATGTACCTACATTGTTTTCCATTATTGTTTTTTTTTTAAATTTTTTTTCGTTTGACAATATTTTATTAAAAATGCGTTCCAGCTGAGTAAACGTTGCAGGGAAATGAGATTCCAAAACAGCGAACTCCACCGGTACACTAGGTGGGTGTAGTGTACGTGTAATTTATTACAGATTCGTCGGCAGAGAAATAATAATAACAACGATAATGATAATAATAATATTAATAATAATAATAATAATAATAATAATAATAATAATAATAATAATAATAATCGGGAACGTGTTTCGTTGGCGGTAGCAAGATTAATGATTCACGCTCGTAGAAGAGTTTTTGCTTACAAAGTATTTATTTATTTTTTTTAGCGAAACATGTAGGGATGTTGCAGTGCGCGGCGTGCAAAAAAAATAAGAAAAGGGTTACACCGTAGTAGACGTGTGTCGTCGAACAGCATGAGATTATAACGGTACACGGCTAAGATTTTGGCGCACGTCCGTCCACCCCCGCATCGGTGCTGATTATGCGCATAATAATAAAAGATTACTTGTATTCAATACGTACACGTGTTGTTTATCGTATACGCACACAAACAAATACTCGCATAAGTAATATTATCTATGTATATGTAGAAAAATACGACGATGTACGCATGTACTCGCGTAATTCACGATAAACACGAAACGCACCGAGCACGTCGACGTGGCTGACTCGCATAAATTCGTTAAATATTTATTCGTATATGTACACACACACATATAATTCGCTTTTTACAATTCCGTCCGAGTAATCAGGGAGTTTGTGCGCGTGTGTGCGTGTTCGTGGCGCGCGTGTAAAAAAAAGAAAAAAGAGACTGTAGAACAAATAAAACTTAATGCGACCTTATGTGCGAGTTGGTGACCCTTTTTTCGATTTGGTCGACGGCATGCTGGCAGACACAGGTACCGGCATTAATGTCGTCTGGAATAAATAATCGTACATAATACATTTATATACAATCAAAAACGTATTGTGCGCGTGTAAATGCGGGTCGGCGCGTCGTCGAGAAAGAAAAAAAAAAACGGAAACGTGAAAAAGTTTTAAATTTTCTCCATACGTGTACATTATACCGTACGTACATCGTCAGAGAGTCGAAATAATGCGACTTCGGTATAGGTTTGGAAATGAAAAAAATCGATTTATTTTTATTTTTTGCACGTTTCCGAAACAGGTCCCGGGTAAACAGTCGATTATTGTTGTAGCATTGTACTCGACATTTGACGTTCGTATTTCGTACTTTTAACAGTACTGATTGATACGATGAATCGGTATGCGGGACGATTGAGTTGCACGCGTTTCAGAAACGTTAAAATCCCAAAGTAGTCTCTCCCCCACCCCATCCCGTTGTAATCCTATCCCGCCCGAAGGATGTTTGTGTCTACACCCGCCGTGTTGCTAGTGTTTTTTATGCAGATCGGTTGCTCTACGAGTGTCCCGAGGCGGTGGTCCTCGCACCGCGGTTGTTCACTACGAGCGCTTGGAACACGGTGTGTGTGCGTCCGGATTAATCATATCATTGGTCTTGCACCGCCACTCACTCGACGCGTACAAACTCCCGCGCCAACGCGGCCGCCGTCGTCAGTCGTCTCAGACCCATGCGGGTATTATTGTCCAGATCTAAAGAAAATCGAAATCGACGCACTCACGCGTCCGAATGATAAACATTTACACGGTCGACACGGATTCACCAGACATTTCCAATGTGCTCACCGAACGCAGTCGACTGCGGCACGTCCCCGATGCTGTTTACACAACGTTCTATTTTCCCAGCGCACCCGACGATGACGGTCATCGGCACTCGACGTTATTATCATTGCACGCCGAATTGTGACTCCGTGACTCTACCAACCGTCGGAACCGCTCCGGGTCGTGTTCAACACCACGTTTTTCGGGCCCTCGAGCGGGCAACAAATTAACGGCCATCATCGCCGAATGTCAATATTATACTGCAGCTTCGATATTATTATATATTATCATCGTTCCCGGGGGACGACGAATGAAGGGGCTTTCGAGACGCTCTCGCGAGTTATTTTTTTATTTTATTTTATTTTTTTCTGTCGGTAATATTTTGTGCTAATATTAAACATACACGGCGTCCGACGACGGCATTGATCAAATAAAACCATTTAACAGCTGAAACAATTTTTCGGTTTTATTATACACATAAATAAAACGCGAAATGTTATTGATGTTTATTAAACAGCACTACTTTTATTCTACCAACACACTTCATAGCCGTTCGTACCCGTATAGTCGATAGTTGTCACATGTTATTATTTATCCGAAGTGAACAATGGCCAAAGTTAACCATTGGACGAATCACTGGTGTGCTGAATTATGAATTACTATTTGTTGTACTATTGTGCATATTTGATCGCTCTACCGAGTCGAACCGTATGGACTATCCTTTCCAGTAAAACACGTACACGCGTTTACTTCTTACGAATGTCGACAGTTTGATGAACGAAACACATTTTTGAACTCGTTTCATATTTTTTCCAACTCTCCCCCCCTACCCCGCAATCGACAACCACATCAACTCAAAAAACCGTGCCGCATCAAAGATCTTGCAACACTTGTGCAGTGGGTGGTGAAAATTTGTCTCCGCGTATCATCATTACTCTAAAATGGGAAACAAAACCTTAGGCTAGTTTTTGTTCAAAAACAACCGGGTCATTACAAGGTACTTATTTGCATTGGTCTTATGTCGCAAAACAAACTGCAAGTCCATACGTGTTGGTCAATTTAATTATAGATGCGTGACAAAGATTACTTTTGCACGTTTACACGTTCGTAGGCATACATTTTTATTTCACCTTGCGATTTCCGTGCGCACACATTTCGTATTGAAAGCAAATATAAATCTTTAAACGTAACCATTAACATTCGCGTGAAGTTTCGCAGGAATTTCAGTCGGCAACGCGTATAATAATGTGTTATTTGACGACCGCCGATGAATAGGCGGATTCGCCGTTGGTTCGGAGCGTACAGTGCTACAGTTCGGTTTTTAATATTTTCACATCCCATCGGATAGCCTCCGGGTGTTCGCGTACAGAATCGTCCTGCAGCAGCCCTGCCACTCGGTCGAAACGCGTGCGTTGCACACATGTACGCCATTATTTGATACATCCTGTGCGTGTACGTGTATTATCCTACATGTTATACATCATTATCGTGTAAATGTTCTCTGCTGCGAAACGACCGTCTATTTCATTGGTCACCGATAATACCTTTATACACGTATACGTTGTAACTCGTGTGCAATAATTCCTCTCTCGTGTACGCCTCCTCGCAGCCCACCCTCCTCTCGATGAGGTGTATAAGTACGACTCCTGACGACTGTACGTGGGAAATTCCTTTGCAGCGGAGTAATGGGCAATTAGAGGGAGGAAACGAGGGTCGATTAAAATGACGTCGGCACACAACCGTACACTCACACACACACACACACACACACACACACACACACACACCTATACATTATTCGAACTGCGACGGCCGTGTATACCACCTCTTCAGTAATGTTCGACCTTTTTCTACATATACATGTGAAACGCGCTTGTATACGGTTTTTTTCTTTTTGCAGAGCTAAGAAATTCTCGTGCCTCGTTTGGGGTGGGGTTGAACGATTTTTCCTTTTCGAACCGGCACCACGTTCTGCAAGTATAATATACGCGCCCTCACACATTCGTTATTATACACCTCGGCGTACATTCAGTCTCGCTCTGAGGGGAGGGGTTTAACAAAAATAACCAACATAAAAACCTACCCATTTTCCTTACAAACTAACAAATATAAATATTAATAGGTAAAATAACAACAGATATAATAAGTTCAATGCGTAACAATGAAACTACGAATATATTAAACACGTCATCAATAATATCACAATTTTCTTCTTTTTTTTTTTTGGCTCTGGGAGGGTTTGAACCCGAAACACAGCCCCCCCCCCCCCTATATATGCCACTGCACGACGGATGTCTGCGCGGCCACACGTGTATGACAAGTATGAGTACGAATACAAACACTATAATATTTAATATTTTTTTTTGTCGTTTCCCTCCTCCCTCCATTTGTTGTTATTCTTCGCGCCCCACACATACATCTTATACGCATATACTGCACCCTTCATTATCCGTATGCGGGGTACCGCCTATCGATTCGCTAATCATTATCACGTTTTTACATTGTGACTGGCTTTTTTTTTCGCATTACATTTGTGTAAAAACCTTTTATACGCATCCGTATATTCACACGTGGATTTCCTATTCTTACACGTCGCGCTCTACATTAAATTATTACATTATATTGTTGTACATCGCTTCCTCTCTCTCTCATTTTATTCATGCATATAATACATATATATATATATATATATATATATATATATATTTGCAAACAATACGTACATATATTACGTGTTCCGAGGGGACGGGTCGACTTTGAACGGCGGCTCACTCACTTATGCACATGTGTATACGGCACATAATGCGTGGATCATCACGAATATAATGTAGGTACGCGTTATACGAGTTTAATTAAATTCATTGTATGTAGACTAATGCGTCCGTCCGTGTGCAGAATTAACATTTTACTTTTTCGTCGTCGCCTTTCGTACACGGCGATTGTTACAGTCGAACGAAAAAAATTAAAAAAAAAAATTGTACCGAAAATAAATACGCACGATTATAATACATAATGCTACATAGTTTGCGTGCGGTGTGCAGTACAGAGTTGCAGCTGATATTGTGTTGGTTGTTATGCAACTTAAGTAAACATATATTATATTCGATCATTTCAATAAAGCGTGTAATGTTTCTGCGGTTTGAAACGAAATTATAACGATTTCGATATTTTATTCGTTTTTCGCAAACAGCGCGTAAAATTCCGTTTATCTGTGTGATGATTACGGTGCACCGCGCAACATGATATAATACATCGACCGCGTAATAATAAGTTATATATTTATAGTTCATAGATATTACGTGGATAGGTATCCTAAGGATACACGTATTGGTTAACGTTAAGCGAGACACCTTGGTCATAATTAGGGCAGAAGACTTGTAGCTCTAAAAAAATCACCAAGTAAGCACTTAATATACAAAATATGCATTAAAAATATGCACTTAAAAATACAAAGTATGCATTTTAAAATGAATATTTTTGAAGAAAAAATGAGAATTTTTCTTTACAGTTAATTATTTGAATTACGCAGCCGACAGGTATCCCTGTGGCCCGTATCGGTATATTGTACTTTTCTGTCTATAAAAATAATAAATAACCCGACAATCAATTTAATCGGTAACTTTCGAAAGTCGAAACGTATTTCTAAGAAAAAATGAGTCTGGGATAACTATATTAATATTATGATCAAAATTTTAAATAATTTTAAATTCAACGTTAATTTGATTGTATAAATTAATAAATAAAAACGTCAATGAAAAAATATTGATAAAATGATAAATTATTTAAAATATGCATTTAAAAGTATAATATGGAAGAACTATACCCTAAAAACCAAAAATATGCATTTATATGTCCAATAAAATATCAAAACTAGCTTTGTGGAAGCATGAAACATATTTATTTCGCACGCTGCTATTTTTGTGAGTGTGCAAAAAAAATATGCAAATGCTGTAAGTTCACTGCCCTAGTCATAATCAACTTACTCCACTATGCTTATACATTGATATTTATACATATAATACAGTCAAATCGGCAATCATACAACAAACCGAAACTTCCAGCAGCCGTGCATTGCGCGTCGCAAATAAACAGTTTGATTATAATACTATGAGATATATATATTGTGTTGACCGAGAAAGAGAAGAGGAGAGAGATAGAGTTTAAAACGCGACTGAAACTTTGTCTTTACGCGAACCTCCGCGATTAACTTTATTATTATTATTATTGTTGCTATATTACAGCGATTGTTGTATTATATTAATGATTGTTTATTAGCAATAATAATAATAATAATAATAATAATAATAATTATTGTATCAGCTGTTACGTCGTGGGATAATTTATTTATGCAAACTATGTAACTGTTTAAAATAATCCCTTTTATAGAGATAAAACGAGTTTCAAAGTTTTTACTGCCGTGCGCCAGGAGCGTCGGTCGTTCGGAAGTAAATTTGCGTAGGGCTTAAAGCCGCCCGCTCACGTTCTGTCCCATTTACCTCTATTTCTCTCTCTTTCTCTCCCGCGCACTTTAACGTTTTAGACTTATTTGCATTTAAGTGTGTACGCGATGCACAACGGAGCGAGACTGAGGATAAACCGTTCGTTTTGTCCGAGGCTATATGGGGTGCGACTGGAGAGGATTTTAACATGCGAAACGGGCAGGGGTCAGTTATTTGGGTCTCAGCGAACGGAGAGAATACGAGGGATGCTTTAAATAAACCGAAACGTTGTTGTTTTTTGTTGTTTTTTTCGTTATATTAAACTGTTGTTCGTTTCAGACTACCGGAAGCAGGAAACAAAATGTAACATTGACGTCGCGTTTCACGTTGTTGTTTTTATTTTTGCATTTTGCTAGAACGCTGCCAGCCTCTGCATATTTATTCCGACAATGAAATGGGAATATCGTCGAAACGTCCATAACAATTTCCGCGAACGTAATCAATATCAATTTTTTCGTCGTCGTCGCCGTCGTCATCGTCCGACGTGAAATCATGATCGCACTGTTCTGACCTAGAAATGTAATAGAATTGTTTTCGTCTCATTTCGAAGGAATTCCGATTCGGAGTACATAATTCGTTTTGAATAACTATCGTTCGGACGCTAATCATTTCGACGGTAATACGACATAATGATCCCTCTTATCGTTGGTTGTTCTTGCGAAAGTTCATTATGTTAAAAAAAAAAATAATAATAATTTGTCCGCTGCGGTTCTCGGTACATTTTATGTACAAAAAATATGTCGTGCATGTAAAATAGCCATTATTAATAACATTATTATTTATTATTATTATTGTTATTCGTATTATTTTTCTCGTAATCACGTAATCGCGACCTCGATACGCTTGCTCCTCTCGTACAAACTTTACGAACAATGTGCCGTTTACGTATAATAATTGTTAAACACATTTGAGGAACTGAGAAAAAAAAATTAATAACAACACCCGTACGTCCGATACGAACCTACGTGTATGTGTGTGTGCGCACGAGCGCGCGCGTGTGATTAAAAATCCTCTGCACCACTAACCTATAGACGCGGTAAATTAAAAACGTTCATTAACGAAATTTTCGGTTTCTAGATAAATAATTATGTACGTATATAAATTAAAGGTTATTATTATTATTACGACCGACTGTCCGTCTCGACGGGCATTCATTAACCTCGGAATATGAAATCCCGGACGTGTTATCAATGCGTATAAGTGATATACGATGTGTATCACGTGACTGCAGCTGTACGTCAATTACAATATTACGTAAGGCTCGCCGCGGCCGTCCGTGAGAACTGGTTTTCGGATTTTGGTACACATAATATCGTGTGTACTCGTTTATTATGTACTTAATTTTTTTTCCGTCGTCGAGGGCGAGTCGTGGCTCGTAGATAATTGGGTCTGCACGAGTGCAATGTGTAATGAAAGAGGTGCAAGTAATCTGACTGATAACGGTTGGGGGAAGAGTTAGTGTTCGTAACAATCGGCAAGTCCGCTGCGCTTCCGTCCGCCAGTCGTTCCCGTTGCACGTGTGTAATATAATGCGATTTAATCGATCGGACGAAACGGTCAGTGGTCTAGTAAACAACATGCAGGCACCGCTTTGCCGTGCGTAATTAGGGACGGGGGCGACGATCGAGCTGTTCGAATTTCCAAAACCGCCCGTGTTCTGAGTGTGCGATCGGTTCCCGAGGAATTTCCGTCCCTCGACCTCTTTTTCCTTTCTCTCTTTTCCGTCTTTCTTTTATCGTTCCGCCGCGTGTACCTGAAGTATAATTTTTGTATATGATTAACTCCGTGATGATGTCGTCGTACTGTTTGAAAATCCGACAGACGCCGAACAACCAGCTAGTATGGCTTTACCGTAATAATTCGGATTTCTAACGAAATTTGTATACATAAATTGTCTGTATTTATAACCGCTGTCGTACAATAATTACGCGGTGCACGCTGCGATGCACCACTACAACCATTATGTTTGCAAACTAAACTACCTATATTATTATCGTTATTATTATTATTACCGTTCGAACAACGTGCGCGCTTCTAAATTATCAAAGCGTATATTTCGTGTAAATAATAATTGCCGTGTATGTACACACACATCAAAATAATGTGCGGTCAAATGCACGCGAATACGACGTGTACATTATACTGCGGTGAACTGGGATTAAAACACGCTGCCGCAGTAGTAACTTCTGGACTAGAAAAATAATATCGACCACGTTTCTTCGATAGTCACTTCCTCACGGTGGATGAACATTGTCTATATTTATCGGATCACGTAAAAGAAAAAATCGATCCGGTCGATCGTCTGCTGTGGATCGCCGATTCGATTGCGCGTACTCGCGTACGATTTTTAATGAATTAAAAAATAAAAAAATAAAAAACCAATAGAGAAAGTTATTTCATTTCGAAAATATAGCGTGTAAATAAAAAAATAATAAAACAAAAACATTCGAGTGGTAATTGTTTTTTTTTTTTTTTTACACATTGGTGGATCAATTTCTGCCCCATGGCTATGATGATTTTCAATCGTATATAATGTATAGTTATACTATATTATTAGATTTTTAATGAATGTTTTTTGTTTTTTTGTTTTTTATATTCCTCATAGAAGAAAACACTTGCGGATTCAAAATAATCAATTTGTTATCTATTATTTTAATAGGGATTTTTTTCAATATTTTATCGTTTTCCAACGAAACAGTGAATTACATTTGTTCCAATAGAGTTTTTTTTAATATTTTAGGTACGATAATAATGACGTACTGTCAATTACGCTATGGATTTAGCACTTACTCGTGAAAAAAAAATCACTTCGTAAAACTCTTATTACACACATAATAATTAATCGATTAATATACCGATACGTGCAGTGATTATATTATAATCACGTGATTCTAATAGGTTTAATAATTTTATTTTTGTTGACTAAAAGTGGTTTATAAATGCGTACTCGATTTGTGTAAATAAATGTTGTACACGTAATCAATAATGTAATTTGAAAATGATGCAAATTCGTTGACCAAGGGTATCTTTTCTCACGACCTCATTTCTCATTATACTCGTACGTAAAATTGGATGGAAATTAAATCCTCAAAGTATTATTGATTCGTTTTCATTAATAATTTCACGATTGAATGAAAAATGCGCGTAAAATAAATGGTTAACGTGTACGGATTTATTGAATTGTTGATGATTTAATTACCACGAAATGAGTGTATTCCGTGGAGTGTGCAACTTTTATGAGACTGCACGAAAACTGTGTTGTTTCGATTGAATAACGATAAATTGATAATTGCCTCGGTGCTGCTTGATGTATTATTGAGTTTAATTCGAATTTATTATCGCCGCGCAATGTACCCGTACATGATGCATACATAATACATTGATACATACATAATTGAAATGGAATATTATTAAAGCATGTTCTTCAACATCGAGGCCAAAAATGTATATTTTAATCTGAATGTGATTACCGACCGTACAGCCTAGAGCACCGAATGAGTCGAGTATAAATACATGTGTCCCTACCGCAGCAGAAACAGTAAATTATGTATAGAGAACCGATTATAGTATTAAAATGCTGATTGCACTTCTTTGAATATTACAATATAATAAATACGTAGCGATAACACTATAAATTGGCCGCCCATTGCTCTTGGCCGAATATATTCAATAATAACATACATTACCTACACGTTTTGGGCAACGAGAGAGAGGCCGACAGCCGAGAGGGAGTGAGATGGACGATACTTGTGCAGTTGTACACATGTACAGACCCAATGAGTGTTTGGATATTACATAGGGTTTGGACACCCGAGGATTAGCTGCAAAATATCTTTGTTGCCGATGAACATGTATTATTGATGTAGTACTCGATCAGAACAATCAATAATGTGTACATTGTATGTGTGTGATGTTTTTCTGCGTGTCATCGAGAAATATGACAGTTTAGAAAATGTCGTTATTTCTTAGTCAATGTCGAAAAGAACTCCATGGTGATGTTATGAGCATTGTTGAATATTTCGTGGTCGACATGTTAACATGTCCGTAATGTTTTAGACAATATTTTAATTGACCGTTGACACGTCTAATTAACAATCTGATCGCATGATCAACCCGGTTTTATGTTATTGAACTGCCGACCTTTATTTTATTGTTCAACCAGATTCAGTTTCTAATTTGGTCTTGTAACATAAACTATGAAAATAACAGACGACGCGTTAGGTCTATAACCGTGTAATTATAATAAAAAATGGTTGAACGCGATTGAAATAAATAATATTATGTAGTTTATAATATTTTATTAACTCGAATAAAATACGATTAAATAATCAAATGAAATTCAACAAACTAATATTTTGTATTTTAGGAGCAATATCTTTCTTTTTTTTATGAGCTGACGTTAATAACCATTGTTATTTATGAAAATTCTTTGCTGAATCAGGTATTATCGGCTATTCGTTGTCGACATTGACTGATTAACACATTTTTCGATAGCATACTCATGAAGTTACATAATTATATGTTTTATTGACTTGCGAATCACATAAAAAAAAAAAAAAAAATAGAGAAAACAGAATTGAAATATTCTTATCAGCGTAGTCTCCTAATATCACAATTAATCAATCCTATCGATACCCGTGCTTTTATATGTCTCAGCGTTAGCGGTCAAACGTGTCGATCGCTTCTGCACTACCCCAGACGTGTAAATCACACGCAATAGATCAATTACAATTATTCGTTATGTGCGTTCGAGTACAGCATACGAGGGTTCGTCATCGGCGTGGTTGTTCTGCGCGAGCAGTGGAAATGTCCAAAACGAAAACGTATTAGGCGCGCGTGAAATCGACCGACTGCGTGTACGTACCTAGTGCACGCAGTACATCTGTGTAGTGTAATTACTACGGTGAAAACGGAAAAACGCGAACGGACGATTTGTGCGCGTACCGAACACGTGCACGGGAAAATAAAAAAAATTACCACAGGGAATCGCGTTCGGACGTTTTAATGATATCGTTTACCACCCGTCGCGAGGAGACGAATGCGAGAGGGGAAAAAATAAATAAAAAATTAACGATAATTATCCGGGCGATGGCGGCGCCGGAAGAAAACGTACGCGTCTACACGTCATGTATTATCTTAAGACGCGCGCGCGCGATTCTTGTATTTAAAAATAGGCTTAAAAAAATATAAGCCCTTATTCTTACGTTATCTACTCCTGCGTGCTGTACAAGTTTGAAATAGTTTTAAACGCTCGCGTCGTTCGCATCGTCACAGTAGGTATTATTAAACAGGTAATATTATACCGCGAACACGTGAAAATGTGCCAACAAATTAAGTCACTTTTCGCACACGAAATTGAAATTTATTGCGGTTTCCATTAGAAAATAAAAATCCTAACATTATAATAACCGTAACCGGCGGAAGAGATGAAAATATTTTCAAAATATATTACTCGGCGAAGACCGAGCAACAAATTGGAATATGGATAGTTCATTATTTCGAAATATGCCGAAGTGAACTCGAATCTCAGTCGAGCTAAGATGATTCGACGGGGCCTTGAAAACATTGCTGAACGCATGACAGTACAATTCAAACGATATGGCTTGATAAATCGTGAAAACGACCTTTTGGTATGCACTGTTGGATTAACATAATATATTTAATTCTGTTTTTATTTTTCGTTTGCCTGCAAGATCGATATGGAAATCGCTATTAAAAAATAAAATCGTTCATACCGAAGGTACGCTACGTCGACCAAAACGCCCCTGCAAAATAAACCGTTTCAACTATCGTTTGTTCTATGTATATTATGAATGTAATTTGATGCTTCTCCTATAAAACACTGCTCGAAAGGACAACCACCTCGTGCGCGCATACATACATATATAAATATATGAAACTTTTTATACGCGTATTTATGTATCGCATATAATAACATTATAATGTATGTGTACGTGAGGACGCGCCATCACCCTCTCCGTCCGTATAGTTTCGCCCCCGCATAATGCGAAAGGGTTTGTGGAAGTTTTGTGTGTGCGTGCAATTATTTTTCGTATATATACATGTACGCGTTGCGTATACGCGTGATATATTAATCATCAGAGTCTTAAGAGAGGAGGAGGGTTATTATTTTTTTTTTGTTTCCCCCGTCGGCCGTTGTTTGTTTGCGTGCACGCAAGTCACTTACAGCGAACCGTTCACCACCCCCTCGACGATGCGAAATATTCCATTGGCAAGTACCAAAGTTTTCGGGTCGTTTCGGCCGCGTCGCTGATGCGCGTACCGGCGGGGGTGTACCGACGAGCTGGATACCATACCGCGGTCGAAAACCGGTGACGGGGCGGAGAGGGTTGTGTCCCATAGACTTATACGCGCTCACACAATGCCCTACGGTCCTACACGGATACGCACGCATATTATACGTACACGTATGTGTACTGTTTGTGTATGTGTGTGTGTGTGTGCGTTTGCGTTGTACAGGACGAGGATGACGACGCGAGAGGCTTCTATAGAGACGCCAAGAGAAGAATAGAAACGATTTCCGACTGCAGCCCGGTCTATTCAAAAGCGGCTCGCGCGGTCCTCATTATCTAATAACACACACACACACTTAGTATTTACGCTTACACACAATGCACGGTATACGTGCACACAACGTTAAGCACGGCATAAAAACGACGACCGAACCCAAATGGAAAAACGCCGACCTTGTACCGCGTGTGAGACGACGGGTTGCGCGTGCGCGTGCGTGTCTGTTTTTTCTTCTCCCATTCATTTCAACGTCGTTGTACGTAAACGAACGTACATGATATTGTGTGCACGTATACAGTGCGCGCTTATTATCCACGCAGTACGCGGCACAACAATGCGTACGATTTTTCCAGGACAAAAGGATAGGTCCACCATATGCGTGTGCGCGCCGGGACGAACGGCGACCCGTTGTCGGTGCAGCTCCGGTGTCGTGTTATAACTTATAATACGGCGACGACGACGATGACGTTCAAGTTTATGATATGACGTCGACGACGTGTTCATACGCGCCGGGGCGTGATGTGCGGGTCCGTCGTTTCGGGATTTTTTTAAGGTACCAAACACAATGTACACGGGAAAACGAAACGTTTACGTCTTGTCGTTGTGGTTTCGAGAGAGACAGAGGGAGACAGAGAAAGGAAACGAATAAAATAATTTCCCCACTCCAACCATGCCTACTCGTTCGTAAATTTGGTGGTTTTTTTCCCCTATCCTACATATATGTAGTGTATATAAAGTATACTTTGTACACGTAACAAACGGACGAACAAAGATGTGAACGGGAACGCGTATTCGGCGCGTGTGTACCATACACACACACACACACACACACACAAGTGCACAATAAACGAGATGATGTGTTGTTTTTAATGAAAACGCCGTGGCCGGAAAATTTCACGTACCTCCGACGGCGTATATCCGCTCGGCTTACCGCGCACGACGGAAGGACGAATAATTGACTCGCAGCGGTAATTAAGTTTTTTCGCCCGGCGAGAAAAACCAGAAGAACGGAATAAAAATTAACGATAGCCGACCGACCCGTTGATGTTAGTCGGACGTTTTTGAAAACCTATTCGGCGTAAACGGAATAGCTCGCCGAAACGGCGATTTATTATGATTCGTGTAAAATAATCATGAATATACATGTGTGTGTGTGTGTGTGTGTAGTGCGATACGAAAAAACACGGGTCGGATTCGATAAGATCAACTGGCCGTGTATAAAGAGAGCCGTTTGCGACTGACATGATGAGACGCCATTCATTCGGCGTTACGCGCTACCGAGGTTAAACGACGTCGAACACGGTGCATAACCTCTCGTTAGCGGACCTCGTCAAGGGACCGTAGTTACGAGTATATAATTTTTTTAAGTTATTTTAAAAATTACGCCCATTGTCGAGAACAATGAAAAACTTTACTTATAAACTGTAAGTTATTTTTCGGTTTGAAAATGAATTACATTTGATGTTTTATCATAAAATATTTAGTCAATCCTTGAACGTCAAAACCATGGTTTTCACGATTGTTTTTTTATCGGTCTTCAACGTATACAATATATTTTCCAATGGGTTCATGACAAAAACTTTCCGTCGTTGCGGTTACCTACTGCATGCGTTTAACTATCTAGATAGGTGTTCTTTTTTTTTTTTTGTGATTGGACCAACAGTCCGCTATCAGTATTTGCTATTAGAAGGTAGTCCGCTCTGGGTTTTATGGTCTAATTCCACGAACGAAGGTTTTTCTGCAATATAAACGTGCTGTACGTCCAATGCAGTAATTTACGAAAAACTTTTTGTAGCTGTTGTTCGTGTGTGTGTGTATGTAGTATTATATATTGCACACAGTAATGTCAAAAGACGACAGTACGATAGCACGGTTGGAAAAACTCTGTGCGACGTAGAATAGTAAACACTCGTATACCATGTCCAAACAATTAAAGTCGTATGTTGACCCATAACACGGTTGCGACGGTAGCGACTGCTTGCCTGTCTGGGAAGAAGAGGGGACACACAATGTGTATGTCGTTTCGTGTTATGCGTTTTGTTTGCTCGGTCGGTGCGCAGGAAAAGGAAAATGTTATGATGCCGTTGATGATAATAATAATAATAATGTTTGTGTGCACTTGAAACGGAGTGAAAAAAAACTTCTTCTTGTGTGTCTAATGTAACTTTATCGTTAAAGGAAAAATACGTACCGCACAATAACGCTCGGTTACTGCACAAAGTCCGTGAACCACAAAAAAGATGCGACAATGACGTACGGGTACGTGTAGCAGATAAATGGAATAATATTTGGTGTTGGGAACACAATACGAATTGTTCAAAGTCATACCTATACGGAGGAAACCAAAACCGAATTGTGTTTCTGTTTTTCGTTTCTCATAACCCGAGTAGACGAACAAACGAAACGTTGGTTTACAGTATATTTATGGATTTGTACTCGAAAAATACTCGTTGGTCTGTTTGATTCCCCTGGACGTACAGATGCGCGTATTGTCGAGGTCTGACCTACTGGCGTTAATACCGACTGCAGTGCGTTCGAGTTTCGTTACGCACCAAACGTCATTCATTTTTCCCTGTCATTTTTCTACGTCCATTTTGGCCAACGTTCTACGTACACGACACGCGTATTATGGCGATTGTAATGCATTGGTATTGGTAGATTGATCGCAGACGATGTGCCGTGTACAACGGAAACAGACGTTTTTCTATAAAATGTGCGGTTTCCGGCGGCGGCGGCGACTGCAGACGCACGATCCGACCACTGTTTCCGGTTTTTTTTTTCCAAACGCGATTTCCGAACCATTCGCGGCATTTTCGATCGAACCGGTATCCGCTCGCGTCGTTTTTTCTCGCTGGAAATATCCGTCGTGTACGCGACGGCGTATATCCATGCGCGTATGTATACGGCGCACCGGCGATCGGCTTTGATTAAAACGTCGCTGTCGCTGCGGAGTGTAATACGTTTGGTGTGTAATAATAATGTACGAGAACGTGGCGCGGCAACGGCGACGACGAGGGTGCATACGCCACGATGGGAGCGGGAGGAGTCGCGCGCGGGCGGCGAGCACGGTCCTCTCCGACGTCGCACCCCCGAGCCGCAGCAGGGGCAGGGAACGGATAAAACGTAAGAACTACCAGCTCGGGCGCGGCGGAGGGAACACGTTACGACCGATAAAGATTAATTCGACGTGGCCATGTGTGCAACGAAACGGTGCATGATGTTAGAGACATACGCGCCGACGCACACGGTGAGCGTATGCCTACCGTACGTATAATGCCACGAATCGTGTGTGTTTACGCGAAAACGTATTGTACCGGGTTGAAACGCGAACAAGCGCAGACGGAACAAGTGCAGCAGCAGCAGCAGCAGTAAAAACGACTCGATGAGTTCCTCGCCGTCGTCCGCTGCTTTTCTCGTTCGTTCCGTATGATATGTACACGCGCACAAGTACAATAATTGTACACCGCTGTCCCGAGCCCATCTCTTATCATCATTCGTTCTCCGTCGTTCTTTCTTCTCCTGATGTCAGTTCACGTAATCGAAACGTACGCAGACGCATGACGCACCGGAGGAGGATTTAAATCGCTTGTACGTACGTATGCGCCGTGCGCGCCCTAACCCGAGGCTTAATTCCGGTTTCGCGTTCTCTAAAAGACCGTACGCGCTCGCACCAACGTTCGTATTCGTATCGCTAACCCGCGCGGGACAAACAGTGCATGTCTATGTACTGTCGTTTACACGTGTACGCGTCTAGTAATCGTGGAAGTTCGGGTTGCGACTTAAAGCAGTGATCCCGTTTTGTAGAAAAAAAAATTCAAAGATAACGCTGAAGAATTACGCTGCACCGAAGTACCCCATTAAGAATCGAAACTATCGAAGTTACAGGTCAACTATAACATTTTGTTTTTATTTTCATAATAACATTTCCCTAATATTTGTTCTTGTTCGAAGCGCTCGCAATGAATAAATTATAAAAAAAAAAAAAAAAACTATTTACTCAACACAATGATTTAAGTATAAATAAATCAATCCATAACCGATGATGGTTGTTTCCCCTGACCCTACTTCCTATCCATCATTGTATTATCAAACGTATGTTTACGGTTTGTTATCGATATTTTGATTTGTAGTAGAAACGTGTTGAATCCTCTCAAATAATCAACCAAATGTACTTAAAAGTTTGGTGTACATCGAAATCCGACGAGGCCCCTCGGGAATCGTATCATAAGCCTAAAAGCATCGGTACAAAATATGCACTCCCTTAGGCCTGAAGCCTGATTTACAGTATGTGTATTACTGTATGTAGCAGGGGTGGTCAAACTGAGGGTCGTATCGTAGACATTTGCGGCTCGCATCTTATCGTAAGGTACAAAACATTTTACAAAACAATTTTTTTTTTTAATACGAATTTATTTATTTGAAAAAGTATAATATAGTATATGTACCGATGAATCTTTTGTGCAAGCGTGTTACGCACTGTAAACCTCGGGAGCGTATGATGGTATGTCCTGTGAAAATAGTTCGTTTTTCCTCAGCATATTTGATCTGTTGTACGATTCGGCGGCATTCGTTCTTTCGGAAACTTCAGATTACGACGACAACGGTTGTATGATAAAACATTTAAATTCAGAACGTCATGTGACCGTAAAGTCTCTAGTGTTTTTGATATGGATAAAAAGTACTCCGATGCAAATTTAGAGGTTTTTATTTTGAATTTCCTACGGTAGCGTGTATAATACGCTTTACACGTTATATAGACATTATATATATATATATATATATCAACTGGATCGTAGCAGACGATGTAAAATGTATTCGAACCTGTATTAGGTTAATACCGCATACTGACGCTCAATTAAAAACTTATATTATAATGAGCGTTGCCGGATTTAGTGTAATAAAATTTCGAGCGTATATTATAATGATAATTGATCGTTATAAATTAGATTATGCACTGAAAAATGTGTTTTTAATGTTTAAAATACGTGGGTACAATATTTACATAAAATGGCGTTGAAATATTATAATCAATTATGGTGAACATCGTCGTAAATATACATATAGGTAAACATAAATGAGTCATAAAAATAAATTGCACAATTATGGCTAATACCCATGAGGAAATGTTTACGTTTCTCTATCAAAAATATTGCTCGTCTATAAAACGACGAAGGTACCTGAATTATACTGTTACAAGCATATGATGACATTTTATAACACAATATCATAGTTTTGATTTTGAAAACGATTTGATTTTTTAACTGCGTGTTATTTTGACTATTTCGTATGAATTCGGAGTTTATCTCGCGCACGGCGAAAATAACAACGCAGCACTTAGGTACCTATACATAACTAATATAATAGCGTAACTACGTTTTTGTGTACTCTCCCGAACAAAGGTCAGCTGCAGCAGATGTATAGAAGGAAATACTTATATTACATTGAGCAGGTATTTCGTGTACAAAAGTGTATGTATATATATATATATATATATATATATATATATATATAGTAATAATAAATTCTGACTGTGAAGTCACGTTCAATATTTTCGTCAAACAACATTTCCAACCGATTCCGGCGCTCGTATAGTTCTATAGAGATCATAATCTCCCGGAGGATGAACAGAAAAAAAAAAAAAGACCGTCGAAAAATAGATCAAAGATTCCATGGGAAATTGGGTCTAAGGATCGAGAAGAGAGGAAGGGCCGTGTTCGATGTAAAAGCAATTTTAGATCCAAACGATTTCATTGTGCATCCATTTATATAAATGTACTGGTGTAGTTTCTTTTATATCCCTCAAATCATAGCAAACACACATACACTCGCATGTACCGAGGACGTGGGCTCTTAACCTACAGAGTCGGGTTGTAAATTATAAATTTCCTTTGCGCGTTCACGGCAGTAATTAAACGCGTAAAATACCAACAACGCGCATTCCACGCGCTACAGTACATAATAATAACATTATAGGTATCGATTATTTTCTATGTAGTAAACAACAATCGCGGGGAATGGATTTACACGACGTGCGTACGTACCTGCGAAGCCTACCTGTAATTTTCAATTAGGCGGATTTAAATAACTGCAGCATTATGTTAATTACGATATTATTATTATTATTATTATTATTTGATGCGGTACAGGTACGTACATTCGGCGTAGGTTATGTTATTATAAAAAAGGTGCGTTCATAGGCGTTTACGATTTCGCTATTACTCGAACCGTTTTCGTTTTATATTTATTCAGTCGGCAAACGCGCACGCTGCTGCCAGTACACAATGGTCTCGTGCAGCAGCCCCGGATCGCACGCGAGGAGGAGTCTGCTGAATAAATCATCAGTATAATATATGTTTATGCGTATACGCATATATACACGCACCTCGCGCTGTACTCCGTCCGTCCGTTTCGCAGGGAACGCTGAAAGTATTATTGCTAGAAATTGAAAAGAAAAGTCTTCTTCGGAGAGACGACGGCGTTTTCAGATTTATGTGTATTTTCCCGTACGCTGCACTCGGAATGAAAAGTAATCTCGTGGGATTTATTTGAATAATATAGTTTTTCAGAACATCGATTGTGCTTTGTGTGCGTGCGTAGGGTACTGGTCGCATGTCGGGTGATGTGTTATCGCATCGGTGGGAAGAGAATCGCGAAAATAATTCGTTTTGACGTCTACCTATGCGTGCATAATAACGTACGATATAATATTATACATAAACATATGTGCGTTCGGCTCACACAGCGCAGCGGTATACGGTCATAATTGGAGTCGTGGAGTTTTTATGCATTCGTTCCGGTCCGTAGTGTCGATGCATTTCGTTGATTTGTGTCTTATCGACGGGTAATAAGAACCATAGAAGAGCAATGTTTTTTTCGCAATGTTGCGTTACCACAAGTCCGTAAGATCGTTATTCCCGACGTAGTCCGATAGACTTTATGCGCAGTAAAATTAAAATATTTTTCACCGAAAGGTATTCGAAATCTTCCGGACACGTAAAGGTTTTTACTGCAATATTCGACTTTTCGCACGGACCGCCGCATACGATAAAACGTTCTGTAATAAAAGTGCACATATTACGTACGATACGCATTATGCGTTCGAGGAATAAAATCGTTATGTGGTTCGTATACGATTTACCCATAATGTATGTACACGGGACAGTATATATATATGAAATGTTTGAATATCGTTACGGAAAGTATAACATCCAATAATGTAACGAAACTGTGCCAATACACGGAATCGACTAAAGCGGGGTTGGTCCCTTTAAACCGAGTGGAACAATTATTGTGCAGATAAGTTTATATACACTCGTATTCGTCTCTAATTATAACGGCATCATTAGAGGTGAAACGGTCTTACGGGGGTTAGGTGCGTGTACCACGCTTTCCGCCTATCTTTGTATACAAATCTATACTGCGCGTGCATCGTACCGCCGAGAAACGATGTTCGGGTGGCCGGGGCGGGGAGCCGGCTTAACGCGATAATACCGTTCGATTTGGCAACCGTGCGAGGCCGAACCGCGTGCGAACGAACGCGGAAAAAAAAATTGTAATTGCCGGTCCTCGAGGGGGTAATTTATCGTTATTGGCACGGACGTTTTAACGACTGACATTTTTAGAAACGGGGGAAACAAAAAAAAAAAAACGAAAAAAGATAATCGCCGTAATCGACGCTTTTGTTCTCCGTTTTCTTTACCGTCGCCATCCACCAACCGCTCTCGTCGAGCTCTCCTCTAGTGCGTGCGTATAATATACTTTTCACGCGCGCGTGCTTTTTTTTTTTTTTATGCCGATATTCTTTTCAGATCCATTCCCCGGCTCTGTCTCTCCCTACACCTCCCCTCTCCCTCTTCAATCGAGTGCGTGTGTATTTGTGTTGGAGTGGCCGTTGCGCACAAAACACGAGTGGCTGCTGCGAATACGCATGCATAGAAGGTTTTTCGAGCATTATTTCCGAGCATAATGCGTTGCGAACGGGCGGAGTGAGCACGGGGTGTGCAAGGGACCTTTGGCGTGGCGAGAAAATACGGGTCCTCCTGCCAGGTATGATTTGAAACGAAAAAATAATAAAATAAAATTTAAAATAATTTATCGGTCCGGCAAATGCGTTTATGGGCAGGGCAGGGTGCTCACGTATGATACTCGCGTTCGGGTACGATGTTATTATATTCGTATTGTTATTATTATACGTCGCGGCGTACACGTACATCTTGTTGGTACTGTTGTGCACTGCGCGCGCGTTATCGCCGGATGATCAGTAATAACGCACATTATAATAATGTCCATAAATATATTGAATACGGATTGAACGCGGCGTGATGGGAGCCCCGCGACGCACCAGCATTTGAAATCGTTCCGAGAAATCCGTGGAAAATGATAATGTACAATATAACCGGTCGACCGTTTTCTAATCTCAACACATAAATCTCCCGTCCGCCGAGCAGCGTCGCATGCGCGCAGTAGTACACCTACGTGTAATTTATTTCGGCGCGTACGTTTAATATTATATTTATATACGTACGTGTACCGATCGGTGCTGCGATGTCGCGCGCAGCCCCCTGGGTATTTTTTTCTCGGTTTTTTTTTCGTTGTTTTTTTTTTATTCGTCTCATATACGACTCGTTATTATTGCCCACGTTTTTGTTCACGGGGAAGCGTTTCGAAGGGTTCGATTTCACGGAAAGTACACGCACTCACACGTTACCGTACCGCGTGCAACGTGGCTTCGTACTAGGGCAGTGCGGGGTTGAAACGGAACCACTTGTCCGCGCATAGCGTTTTATCGGGGTGGTGAAGTTAATGTCACACGCGCTTTTCGAGTACACTCCGGCGTAATGTATTCAGTAATCTTTTTCGTTCCGAGGACACCTATACGTGCGTGTTCGTTTTGTACGACCGTTCTTCTGTTCGCGTACCGCGCGTGTGGGGGGGGGGCACGATGACCGATCGTGCGATAACTCGTGTACGGTAACGAACGAATAGTTTAACGGATTTAAATGGTTTCGATTTCGGAAGAAATTCAACCGGGTTGAAAGAACACGTTGGCAAAAATAGAGAAATTCATGGGTCCACTTGTTCGTCACCCTGCCCCGCCGACTCGCGATCGTATTCCGCGGCGGTTTTTCTTCCGTTCCGAGTTTTCCGAGATAAAATCATGACGTGTTTTACGCACCGAAAGTAATTTAATTTTTGGGTTTTTCCAGTTATCACGCGACGTTTATAAATCTCTCTCCGTGTGGTGTGGGTACGCCTTCAACGCGAAATCATCACGTACCTCCAAAAAATTTATAATATTTTAATTAATATTTTTGTAATGGTTTTTTTTCTTTTTCTCTTGCAGCGCACCGTCGTTTCCTCGTGCAGACACTGTACGACGTGAACATGCTGTACCGGAGTTTCGAAATTTGCCGACAAATACACGGCCGATTCGGGCGTCGATAAAATCATGAACTCCGTGGTACAGCCGTGTACGTGTACGCGAAGAAGTAATTATGTACACGTGTACATTATAAATGCGGCCGAGACCCGACAGCATAGCGACGGCGGGGATTTAAGAACGGAAAACGGGCAGTTAAGAACATAAAGCTTACTTTTTACGACTGCGGAAGACGTCGCTGCGATAACGACTACGCGGGGCAGCTACAGTTGTTTAATATTATTTTCAGAGGCCGTAATAGTTGTCAGCGCGCGGAAGGAGCGGCCAAATGACACAAACTTTTGGATTATCGCGTGTACAAATTATCATAACATAATAATGTGTACGGTATAATAATAATTAATATTGTTGTTATTATTATTACGTTGTTGTGTCATCCGTTCATTGCTTGTGATAAATTTAAGTCTGACTAACCGTACAGTTTCGCATTGTTGTGATTGAATAAAAATCGTTATTTTTGACAGCGTTCGTAGCGTAGTATTTTTGCGCGGAATGCGTGTTGGTCGTTTACAGATATAGATAAATGACAAGGCGGAAATATGGTCTCTACGTGCGATCGATTGACGGTGAGTCAGCCGACTGGTAAAATATTTAACCGTGACAAATTGGTTTATGCAAAACAGTACACCGCCTACGTTATATGTAAAATAATATGCCGATATGTGCGCGTGTGTACGTAGTATGTTTCGCGCTGTTCAACACTGTTCAATTGCAGCGAAACACTCGTTTCACGTTGCCCAGTCCGAAACGCGCACAGAGACAATAACGCGCAATACGAGTTTATTCGGTGCGGGTTTCCTACGCGTCACGATCAGTTGGTCGGTTTCACGTGGTTCGATTTCGTATTTTCGTTGTATTCGAGATCGAAGGAGTCCATTGAAACGTTCGAAATTTCACGAGGGGAAAAAAAATAAATATTAACACGAATCATTGAGTTTTCGGTTTACCAGGGTTTTCGTGGTCATGCATGTTATTGTTGATCGTTTCCACGTGAACCTACACGATCCACTCTCACGTTGTCGAACAACAGTCCACGTTGTACAGAAAATATTGGCGTTCGGATCGAGACGTATTGAAGCGAGGAAAATCATTCGTGGGACGAATCGAACGATTTTTAAAACGCGCTTCTTAACATTCTATTTCACGACGTGCACCTCGTACGTTTTAACGCGTCCGTCCCGAAGGCAGGGGGAGTGAACCTGTGACCTTCTGGAGCGACCGGAAAAACGACTGATAACGATGTGTTAAGCGCGAAAAATCGTTCGAAACGAAAGCGAACGATCTGCTCTAGTTTGATTGTAAATTGTACTGAAATACGTAACGCGCGTTTCGAACGACACCGGGAAGTCGATCGAGCTTTAGTGCACATTTCGAGATCAACGCGTTGTACTACGGTAAAACGTCGAACAGTGTAAGACACGCGGTCACAGCTTACTCGCGCTTCACACTCAATCGCGGTAAACGTCCTGCAAACCATCAGTGACGTATGCGCCACAAGCGAAAGGTTCTTTCGGCACGTCTCGTTGAAATCGCGTCGAGCAGACACGTTTACCGATTGCCGGGTACGACGCACGCACGTTAACGCTCCAACCAGTAGCGTTCAAATAATGTTTTCATTTGGTAGAGGGGGGAAGAAGTGGCTAATTTTCGACGTGAGCATTGATCGTTGAAAAAATAAGTCATCGTTTAATGGCGTAAGTTCACTTAATTAAATAGTTTCACCGATTTTAATGGTACAAACCGTAAACATATGTTTTTATCGTTAGAGCTGTTGCAACGGCAAAGTAGTTCATAGACACTTAATGTCTTTCTAGCGAAAACAAAAGCAGAACACAAATTGTTTGTTACGTCAACCAACATCAGCTAAAAATTTAAATTACAAAAATAACACAGCATTTTCTGTCCACACTGCACGTTAGAAATGAATATAATTTCAGTGTTCAATCAGAATTGAAAATTTTAGGTACGATCATTGTAACCGCACCAACAACTGCTTCTGGTTGCTGACAACTTCAGTAATAGAAGATATTTTAACAGAAGTGGAAGTACGTTTTCCGAGTGGAAACACGGATGTGAAACAACAGCTGCAGCTGTAAGCGTAGAGTAATCACCCTATGGCCGACGGTTGATTGTTTTTACTGTCACAAAAAAATTATTGATATCGAAATTTGTGAACAGTCTTATCGTAAACGAAAACGATCTACGTGTGTTAGTAACACGTAATGCAAAACAACGGAGTCAGCAACGAGCGTAGGCGTCCTCTTATGAGACACGCGTTTCCCGACGCCGAAAGATTTAGCGTCGTTTCACGCGGCGCGGCAAGCGTGCGCACTTGCACGTACTCTACGACCGAAGCCGGAACCAGTGCGATCGTGTTGAGGGGTGGGAGGAGGTAGCCTACTGTTCACCGGTGCACGCAAAGTTCGTTTACGGTTTTTCATTTATTCATGCGTAATTACGCTTTTGCTTCTTACGGGGCTTGTACTTGTACCCCCGGGGGTATAAAAATTCGTAACGTCGGCCGTGCACATAAACGTATGCGCACAAAGGTGTACGCGTTTTATTGTGCTCGACGTATTAAAACGTTTTATCGTTTCGTCCGCCGCCGCCGTCGCGTGAACGTGCACGGGAAACGGTTTACGACGCGAATAAAATATAAATTACAAGCGCGAGAAGTGACGCGCGGAACAATCCAATCGGGGTCGAGGGTAGAGTACAGCGCGTGCGATTCACCCCGAACCGATTCGCGCTGTTTCGGTACCCGCACCGCGTTAACTGCCGTCACAGATAAATCCCGCGGATCCTGAACCGGCCGCGGCGCCGGATCGAGATTTTTCGGCCCACCGGTATCGGCCCCCGACAAATAACCGGCCCGGATTCGCAGGTTTCAGAGATTCGATTGCGTTTCAGGAAGGGTGTGAGTTAGTGTCGGTGTATGCATGCACGAGTTCCGTTGATCATTAGACGATAATGCGATATTAATTGGAAAGTCAGTAGAATAATCTCCGTTGATCGGAATTATATTATTATTTTTATACACGTCCACGCAGCGCACAACAATCGTTACACAGTCCATGCCGACGCCCGACGTCATCGTATTAATCGTTATCGATTCTTGGGAACGGAGTGACCGATACAGCCAACGCATTCATCGTCGTTAGCCGTGTGCGGATCTATATTATTACACCGCTATATCTCTAATTTTGTTGAAAAAAATTATTACGGCCCGTTTCTTCGGCCGAGATCTTCTTCTCGGTGGCTCGCCGGTTCGATCCGAGCATGCCAACACGCAAGAGACCACCGGGCGATGCCGTGGAAAGAAAAAAAAAAAACGATATCGTGATTGTAACAACGACGGTAGCGATAACGAACTGTCGTACGGCTGCTGGCATGTTCTTAAACGTAAGCACGGGCATTCCGGTCTCCGCGCCCGCCATTGTTCGTTACGGCACATCGTGTGCTGTGTGTGTCGGCGCTCCGGCGGCTTCGATTACCGCAGCGGTTACCCCCGTGCGCCGTGTGTGCAACGTATAGACGTCGTAACACTGCGGTCGGGACAAGGCTTGAACCGCGGTCACCGGAGTCTTGCACGCCCACGCGCGGTCACTGTCCGTACGATCTCGGAGTCCGCGCGTTACGTTTAGAACGCATGTCAGGGGGATCGACTCCGGGGCACGTAGCGTCCAGGCGATTCGATCGACATCCGATCGAGTCGAAACAAACGAAACGGTGCGTGTTAACGAAAAATGACGATAAATAAACGAACGTCGTTGTTTTGGATCCTCGTCGTGGGGCGCGATGAGATCGAGTTATCGTGAAAAAACGTGTACAGGTACGTTCCCCCGGCTGCGCGATCCGTGGCGGTAGTTTTGCTTTGATTCTTATGAAATACATGTATATGCCGTCGGTGCGATAAACTCTTCGGGCACAGGTTACGTTGCAGTGCCACGTGTACTTCCGATGCACCAACACGAGCGACGGGAATCTGCAAAAGTTCAACGGTTAATTTTTATCTCGTCGAATCGTCGAAAATGATCTAAGTCGAACCCTACACGCGGTCAGTACAATGCAAATTTAACAGTACAACGTCAACAAAAGTCGAGTACAAGTTTCTACGCTATTTTTTCTTTTGTTTGTATTGCTGTGCTCTAGTTAGAATGCAAGTACTGTACGTATACAATTCGTATTGGTTATTACTCGTTAGGGAATCTAAAACTCAATCATACGACCTCTGACCTCTCAGCAGTATCCAAAGGTTTCGACCTCATTTTACACGTACAATAAATTATCTTTGCGTGCAACAATGTCGAAAACCAAGCACGGCAAATTTGAAGTTAAGTGTGAACCTTGACA
The DNA here is from genome assembly GCA_034509805.1 of Sipha maydis. NCBI lineage: Eukaryota > Metazoa > Arthropoda > Insecta > Hemiptera > Aphididae > Sipha > Sipha maydis. The sequence goes on from JASXSY010000570.1 coordinate 29,975, forward strand.
TAGGTATTCTAAAAACCGAAAGGCAAATATATTATATCTATACGATGTCTCCGGGATCTGTATTTGCCCTCGTTGTGGATACAGCCAGCACATATCATATATACATATATATATATATATGTATGGATTTTTGGCTTTATGCTGTAAACACCGTGGGACTGTTCAACAGTTGTACCTAATCGTGTTCACGTGCGTCACACTGCCACGGCTCACAGGTATCGACGTTTAGTGTTTGTCTTCAACTTTGAAAAAATGAAAAAAAAAAAAAAAACCAAAAGTAATTTTAAATTTGAAACCAATAACGGTAAGTATACTATACGCTATAGCGTTCAACATATGCGCCACAGGCGACGTTTGTTTTATCATCTATAACGAACGATCTTACGTTCTACGCCTCACGGTCTGAAAGTCAACGTTATTGTTTAACCGTGTGTAACACGGTATTCGTGTTACAAGTTACGTATCACGCGTACGGCGCAGCACTCAAGACAAAGACGATGTGCTTCGTACGGAACGTTCTCCGAGCGCAGCGGTACTTAAAATAATAATAACGTAATCGGGGGAAAAATAATAATAATAATAATAATAATAGCCGAGTCGTGTGGATGTACCCGGTTGTAGAAAACGTACGTCTATAATAACTGTATTGATGTGCGCACTCACTATTACAGCAGAGAGTGCGCTTACACGTCTCTTCTATATACGTACGTGCGACGTGTCGGAACGCCACGCGTTGATGCACGCCTTTCCTTATCCCTGACGACGATGGATAGCCATTTCGTGCAGTTGGTACGCGTATACACCGTGCTCCTCTGTGCACGTTCACCCACCTATGCGCACCTAGCCGGGCACACGCGCTCCGGGGTATCCTCGTCGTCTTCGGGTTTTCGTTGTTATCATCATTATTATTATTGTTATTATATTACGTTGCGGACAGCTGTACCGCACGAAGCACCGCGGTGCGGTCGAAAAATGGCTCGAAGGATTTTTCTCTCCTTTTGTGCGCACGTATTACACAAGTGTTACCCAAGAAAACCGACCGAAACGCGCGAGCGTGGCCGAATCGAAGATACAATAATAATATTAATAATAATGTGTGTAATAACATAACATTATTACGATTTTGGTGTGTACGATGTAATGCTGCGGTGCAGCGTTGTTCTATATATATATATTTTTATACATACGAATCGAAATTGTTTTATTTCCCTTCCCATGCTCATCCCCTCACGGTATCCCGAAAACCGTGACCAAAAATACTGCGTCGTATGCGCATATTTGTATACGGTTGAAAACGAAATTCTTTCGTTTTATGCATTCCTTCCGGTGCGATATTATTTGTATTTATTTTCGAGCGCTTGCTGTTGCAGTGCGACAGCGGGCTAGCACATATACGTTCGATTGAGCAATAACGGGCAATAATAAGACACGTAATGGCTGACGCGCACTATCGATCAGGGGTGGATTTAGAAGTACAGAAGGTTGATTTGTATTTACAAAAACACAAAACATATAGTTTTATAAAATACATATATATATATATATATATATATATATATATATATATATATATATATATATATATATATATATATATATATATATGTTGTATTTTAAAATGATAAAATATGAAAAATTAGTAAGTTCATCAGTCTTTTGGCCGACCCATCTTCGATTAAAGAAATACCAATTAAGTACCCTTAGGCCCCCTCGAATACGTGCTTATATAAATTGAACCGTGCACGTATATGAAACACACAACTGAGAACTATAAATCATAGTGTACATCAAGCACCCAAAATTTTTATTTATTTTTCGAGCACGTTTTAGACCTACAATGCAATGTTCGTGTATTAGCGACGTGCGCTCGAATGCGCCCAAGTACCACGAACTACGACGAGTGTTCCATGTGCTTACGGATGCAATGGCAGCACGAATACATATTTTAGTGGTGAGCAAATATTTTGTTGAATGTAAAGATGACGGTATGATGGAAAAAAATGTATTTCCAGAACAATCAATGGATGCTTCTCACCGGTAACACAACGAGTGAACATTCATTTGATTTCGCCTCGACAAAAGCACTTGAAAAACGGGGAGAGAGGGGGATGTAATTAAAATAACACCGTTTAACGATGGTCGGTGGCTAAATAATATCGGTTGACTATAGTTTACGATGAACACCGACTGTACAGTCCAAATCTAAATGGGTTTACTTGATATTTATTATATCTTACGGGACACCGCATTTTATGGTTTTTGGTGGAATAAATTGCAGACTTATTTCCTGAACCGCACAGGATCGTACCACTTCGGATCATTATAACGTCCAAGTTACTACAACGCTTTCATCGGTATCGTGTGATGAACATCTCATCGTTTTTTTTTTTTTTTTTTTTATTTCGTTACCAGAGAACGTGATAAATAATGTTCGTAATATCGTTTATTTGTTCCGGTGTTGTACTCCATAAAATAATACTTCATGTTTACAAGGTCAAGACTCACTTCTACGTGAGGAGGTGCACATTTTAAGTCGTGAACGTGATTTCACGAACTCGGATCGTCTTGTTAATTTGATCCTCACGACCGTGCATAATTAATCATAACGGGGAAAGCAAGGCTCCGGACAACGTTTTATCAAAACCAACATTAACAAATGCATGCAATTTAATTAACTGTATTTTCTTAATTTGGTGGTTTCAACGTTTTCTTTCGTAAAATATACCATTCCAATGGTACTTTTTCATTTTCGGCTTGTTAAAGGCATGGAAAATATTTTAAAAATGTTCGTTAATATTGCGCATTATATATCCACTTTATTCCGCAATCAAAACCCGTGTTAAACATTCGAACTTTAATACTAAACGCGCGTTTAAGAATCGGCTTAACGAACGGACTAATTAATTTACTCGGTCGGAGGATTGTTTTAAAATATGCTGCCGTGCCCTACGATCTGTGAAACAATGATAACCTATGTCCCGCATGGAATCGTATGTTTCGAGGGCCAAACCCCCCCTCCCCGCCATCTGCCGTCTGACCGTTTGTCAGTTTGTGTACAATATAGGCATTGATGATTTCGCACTACCCGCCGTCTCCGCCGCCTCACGTGTATACGAGTATAAAATAACGTAACGCTGCGCGCATACCTTATACACCTGTATACGTTTATTGTGTTATTATTATGATGTGCACGCAGTACTCTATACACACGGCACACACACGCTCACATACTAATTAAATGTCGTTCAGGAGCGTGAGAAAATCGGTTTCTACTGCGTAATATTTCTACTCGAGTGCATGGACGCGATTTGGGGTAGGGGAAGGGGCTGCCTAGGGTTAGTTTTATTAAACCATCCAGCATTATTTTATCAACTCGGAGAAGAGATTAATTCAGAGCAAATAACATTAGTTGCGGATTCAAATTTTTATATATTTCTTATCAGCCAAGTAGGTTGCGCACGTGTACGCATCAATGTAGGTTCTCTGATGCTTCTGTTATTTGTGTAGAAAAATATGATTATAATAATCTTACGGACGAAGACGTACTTGATAAATTTACTGTGTTCAGTCATCGGTTATTAAACGGAATAAAATACAACATCGAGTAAGTGTTTTTTTTTTCCTTCTAATTACAAACAAATAATTAATTCCTATTGATAAGTGTTGAGTTGTTCAATGCATTTCATACGGCAAGTATTTGGTTTTTGTCGACGAGTGCAAAAATTGATTTTTCACGAGTTATATTACAACTAAACAATTAATGGAGCGTGCGGTGGCAGAACCTCTGCGGGTCTGTTCAACTTGTATAATTTAATATCCTCCATTAAAAATTTCTAAATTTCGCTTATGCACAAGAGACCGCCGCGAAAATCGTTGATGTGGAAATGCGTTTAACCGAATCATGCGTTACACACCATCACGGGACATTTGTATTTTCTTATCATCGATCGATTCGTTCGTTTATTCGAAATGCCCTCTTGTCGCAATTCTTTCCACCCCTGTTTTTCGGCGTTTCGCTCTTGCCGTCGGACTTCTCAACGGCTGTGGCGGTTGACTTTCATCGTTTTCGAAGCTATACAATGATAATAATAATAGTAATGATATACGGCGCACGCGCGTGATGGTGCGTGCGCGTTGAAGGTAAACCATTACGTTCATTTATAATGTAGGTATATTCATACATGTTAGACGTGCAACCCGTTTACGAGGTACATACGTATAGTATTACGTCCGTTTTACCAAATTTTCGGTTCGGTTTTATTACCGCTTTTTATCGTTTTTACGGAATTTTTATCGCCGTCCGACCGTACGCCGCCATATCTATATCTAATTATCATTGCGTTTTATCTTTATATTATATACCTACGCGCAATAACAATAGATTTAATATGATATATTGTTACAGTTGTACTTGTACGCCATACAATATAATATTTAAATGTTGTATCGTAATTTTCTTTATCTTGTTTTTATTGTCCCGTACTCGACGAAAACATCGACTGCAGGATGCCGTATAACTATTATATATAGTTATAGTACGTGCAGTATATACTAGTAAATAGTTATACGGCGTCCTGCAGTCGATGTTTTCGTCGAGTTCGGACCAATAAAAATAAGGTAAAGAAAATTACGATGCAACATTATATATATGTAGAACATTATTAACTTATTAACTATTAATAGTATTAAGTTATAACTAGTACATTCATATTATACTGTTTTACGTGATAATAAAATAAATGCTGGCAAACAACTATGCATTGCGGTAACCGACATTTTTCACCATTATTTGATGCGTTATACAATAACATTACATTTTTCTTATTCAAACCTTCACGCATACCCAAACATAACGGGGGAAAATTAGTATAGGTTCCATTTGTTTATATGGTTAAAATCGCACTAAATCAAAAACTACGGTAAATAAAACAACTCGATAAACGAATAAGAATAAAATCACTAAAATATGAATTAACCGAGTTTATTCAATTGTAACACCTGAATAATAACAATTGTATTGCCTAGAATTAATCGTTTATGATGAATTTGAAGTAATTGTTATTTCACACGATTACAAAAAATATTAAGTAAAACAATGAAAAATGATAAAATTAAAACGCTATAGTAAGTATTAACTGGCACCAATGACCAATACTTTTGTTTCCTGCTTTACGGCCTTAACCTATACAAGTTGAAAATTAATCGAATTATAATATTATTCGACAATTTCGAACTACAAATAACTTTTTAAATACAATGTAATCACTAAAATTTATAAAAACGTTTTAAAATTAATTATTTCTATTTTATTTCACGTATTAAAACTGTAATAAATAAATTCCAACACGTATAATTAAAGATAAATTAAAGAATATCATTTCATCGGAACTCATGTATAATACGGAGTGTTTTATTTTAAATTTCATTATCGGTGAATTTGCCATAACACTCGTAGTGCGACTTGATAAAAGTTGTTGTTGGTGATGTATGTGAACAAGCAAATGTATACACATTTCATCGACATTTTTCTTATTTATTAATTAAATTATCCCACCGAATATACGATTATATGATAATCAGGTCCGTGCGCGAAGGAGGGTGTTGTGATTTCTTACTCCTCCATTAAATATCCCACATACATTTCTACTAAGAATATATCTAGTCCTCGTTCTATTCAAGTTAAAATAACTTGAAAATTCATACATAGTTGTTTATTTTTATTTCAACAGTGCCCATTTTCTGGATCTGACGTTTTTTTCTATTGAATGTTTACGCATTTTCCATCTACTGTTGATTATCTTTGTAAATGCAGCCGTCGATAAAACGCATTTTCGCTGACAAGTCAGCTGTTAAGTTAGTTAAGTAAGCTGTTTAGATATTTGTTGACATTTATTGACTTTCGATCTTAATATTTTTGATCGTGAATTATCCGTACATTTTTTATTGACATTTTACCTGACAACATGTATAATTTTGAGCACCCCTCCTCTTCGAACGATTCCTGCGCACGGATCTAATGATAATATATAATAATTATAATAATAATATACAATTATATTGAGATATTATGTGCCTATGTCATGAAATATGACATTATCAATAAACAATAAACAATAAACAATAAGAATAAAATCCGAAAGATAAATAATTTATTATTTTGAATTATTCAACTGTGTGGTTTATCTAAGTATTACACGGTACTGTACAGTAAAAATGATTTAGTAATATTATGATTGTTGCGACTAAATTCATTGTTTTCCGGTCGACAATTTCATATTGTTTCATTTGAGCTACTAAAGTTGTACCTAATAACACCACGTAACGAGTGGGTTGTACTAAATTCATTTTAGTATTCTCAACTGAACGCGTTTTTTTAAACATAAATAAATAAATGATTGTTACTCCGACCGAAAATCATCTATCTGTAACTACATATTTTTCCTAATGATACAATGTATGCCTAACCATAAATAACAACCCTTACATGCAGCGAGCACACCGTTCGGCCTCGTCTGTACATGTATTCGACATGTGTAAGCGAGTGAATATAAAATATGTTGCGCTGTAAACATTCGGATAGGCTTGGAGAGAGAGAGAGAGACAGAGCCTAAGCGGTTAGCTTAAGTATGTATACATCACAGACTTTATAGCGGCCACGACGGTAAATGAGGTTTGCCCACGGACATTTGTAAAACGGGACCTTTTTCAAGATGTATTATTGTGCGCGTACACGTATAAGTCGCCGAGATTTATGGCGTCGGTCAACTGGTTGGGTGAAAAAAAAAAAAATAAATAAATAAAAAAAAAGTACATATAACGATGTATAATAAATAAAATGAAAACCTTTTAACCCTCTCGCACCTCGCGCGCGCGGTTCTCGCAACAACCCCTTCGCGGTACACGTATTTATTTTCGGTCCTTCACCCGGTCGCGGCAAGCGCGCACCCCTCTGCAGGTCGCCGCTGACTCTTGCGAAGTAGAGACCACCGTTTCAGTCCATTTTACACGCGCGCACGTCCATTTGTCTACGCCTTTCGTTTCCACGCTCACATACATGTGTGTGTGTGTGTGTACACCCCCGTACGTACCGCTGCCGCCGCGACCCCTTCTCGATAAATCGATTAAACTTCGCCTCCGTGCACGTCGCGAGCAGCGTGCGTACTGCGAACGCGCACGTAGATATTTATGTACAAAAGCGCCTAGGCTCTTTGCCGCCGGGCAGCAACGCGCAGAGAAGAGCTGCAAAGGGCGGAAACGCATTAATATAAAACGTTCGTACGGCGAAAAACTCGCCATCAATCCATATGCACGCGCGTACACTCACGCCAGTGTGCACACGTACATACGTGTTCGTGCGCCTACTCGCCTTGTACACACACGCACGTATACGTATAGGGGAGCCGCCCTGAATTATGTCCGTTTCCCCGTTTCGGCGTCATCAACACAGCTGGTACGCAGTGTGCAGTATATATGTGTATGTATAACCATGCACATGTATTACTATTATATATATATATGTATATATATAAGTATACACTCGCAGCAGCAGGTTATCGTTTTATATTATAAACACGTTTCCCCACCTCTCCCCCGTGTCACTCTCGGTCACTCGCGTACCGAGCCCGAAAACGACATCGAAACGCCATTCAAATGCTATACATACGACGCTAGCGGATTCCGACGATTACGACGACGGCATGAATAATCGGTTTCGCACGACCGTCGACGGGTATCATCGTAACGTTGTCGTGTCACCGCGGCTTTTGAGTTTGCCATACGACGGAAACCATACGCGCGAAACCGACCCACGTGCAGTGATTGCGGTCCGACGCGTTAGCACGTAATGAATTACGTATCGAAACAAGCGTACAGCCGACGACCGCGGTGGAGGAAGAAAGAAACGATCGTGCGCGTACCGGCAGCGCGTCCATCCATCAAGCAGGGCTGGGTCCACGGATTGTGATCCTTGTTCTTCGGGCTCCCGTTCACGGGGGAAGAACTCATCACCGTCGAAAGCGGACAGTCGAAGACGGCTGTTAAATTATACGTAGTATTTTTAATTTTTTTTTCCCCCCAGTGCTGTTGGGATTTCGCACGGGAACGGGTTCGAGAAGCGATTCGGACAAACAAGGATGACGGACAAACGACGACGTCTATACCGTTCCGGGCAATCGCGATCGCGAGACGATGACGTGCGCAGAAGTCGGTCCTGCGCGTCCTGCGGCATAAGCTACGTGTTTTCGCGGTCACTTCCGCGCGCCTGTCAATGTCGCCGTGCAATTACCGTCGAGGTACTCGGTCGGGATGTACGAAATCAATTATCGATCCCGTGTCTCGACGGGCGTTTGTGTGTTCGGTTCCGGAGAATCCGCACACACGTCCCCCGAAACACGACGTGATCGCGATGGACCTGACGGACGTTTCCGTCCGTTGTGGCGCCGTGCTATGCTGATAATCTCGCGCGTATTTAAATCCGTCCCCGGCGCGCACGCATGTGGTCGCGCGTGTACGGTAAATGTGCTCGTTGCAGTACGGTGAGCCAAACGTTCGCGCCGATAATTTTAACAGTGGGATTTTTTTCTTCTTTTGCATTCAAAACGCCTATCACGATACCGTACGCGGTACGTAATCTTCGTTTCCATTCCAACGGTTTAGCTTGCAGCGGTTTTTGATCACGAAAAATCGAAATCCCATGTCGCGTTCTCGTAACGCGTTATGTCGTCGTTCCGATAGGAATTTCAGAACGCGGGGACACTGCAAGCACCACCTGCGATGTATAACACGATGTTGAACCAATGCACTACTACGTATAATGTTACACGTATACGCGTACCTATAAGTTTTATTATTGCCCGGTGTTGACGATCAAAATGAAAATGAATAAAAAAAAAAAAAAACCCGACCGTGTATTGCGGCGTAAAGTGTATACAGAACATTAACCGGGTGAGCGTGGGTGAACGGCCTTGCATACACGCGCGTGTGTACACATAAAATGTCAAAAGTGTACGAACTATTGTTGCGCGTCCACATAGTCGTATATTATATGGTAATGAATTGAAGGCGCACACACGATTTCGAGGTTCCTCTGTACATGCGTGCTGCACCAGTGTGTGTTTATTGTCGGCTGTCTGCCTGCGTGTGATGGGAGGGAAAAAAAATATTAACTCAATATGTCGATCATTTCACGGCATAGGAGTACAATGTGATGTATTGTGCGTGCGTGTGTGTGTGTGTGTATGCCTGTTGTTTGTGTACACTGCTACGGTTTTTCGGATCCGAGTAAACCCTAAAACGCTTTTGAACACACTAACACAAAACATTTCCTTTTTTTTTTTATTATTCTTTCCACCCTTTGATTATACCATTACCCTCATGGTCATATAATATATATATTCGGTGGATTTGTTATTATTTTTTTTCTCGATATTTCTTTCTTTTATTTTCTTTTTTCCGTGTTATGTGTATCTTTGACAATACAAATTATATAGTAAAAATAATAACGCCCACAGAATGGAAAGAAAGGGTGTAAACACAAAATGACAAAAAAATACCTAGCTTTATAACAGTACATGACTTATCTATAAATACAAACAACTTTTTTCTCTGACTGGTCAAACGTCTATTGTGCACGGATGTGGGCACGTATTTCAGGATTTTCATTGTAAGCCATAATTTATCGATCGGATATGCGGGTAGACACGTGTATATGAATACATACGAATAGACAGCGGTGTCGACATAAACATTAAAATTCGTAAATTGTAATCGTACGTATTTACCCATACATTTGAAACGAAAAAATGTGTTGTTCGTTTCGTGCGTATGGCCTGTTTAAACAACACAAAGAGTTACCTACCTACCGAAATTATTTATCGATTAAAAACACGTTTTTTTTTTCTCGTTTTTAATGAACTAATTATAAAAATACCTATATTTGCTACGAACTATTGAGATATCGATTTAGATATTGGAGTAGCGAGAATATGGTAGCCGTATTACAGAAGAAACGCAATTAATAAACCAGTTTGAAGTTGAATTCACAAATTGAAATATGTGCGCTAAACGCGGTCGGGCGAACATGCCTTGCGTTCATACTATTATTACGTCTAATGATTGAATGTTGATGTGGTTCTATGAATAAGTATGCGTTTTATTTAGGCGCTTATTTATTTTTTCGAAGAGCCCAACTGTACTCCGGAACCGTTCTGAAAAATGTCACAGATTAGGATTTAATCTATAAATTCGTCCGAATAAATATTATATTTGCATAAGGCCAACGCGTATTAAAACGTTCTAATTAAATTTTAAATGAAAGGCACACCGGTTTTAATCGCATATAATATTTAATTATTCGTGCCTTTGGGAGTGCATTATAATAAAATTGTAGTGCGAGATTGTAATTTTATCCGCGTTGGCGCATTAAACCGCACCGTGTTTGTAGGTTAATTTAACGAATAATTTGCGGTGACATTCGAGACGCAAAAATGATCGGGTTGACCGAGATGAACGCTGTGGGCACCTATAAGCGAGATTACGCGAATTTACAGAACCGACGAGAATCTATTTTGTTGTTCAACAGTTCACTGAGGAACATAATACATCCTCAGTACGCCTACGTTCATCCGACGAAGCCATATATTATTCGCTAAACATGCGGCTTCCGGGACAGCAAGTGGTGCACCAGGAGTGTTTGACGAAAAAAACTATAGGGAACCGCAAACATTTTTGCCGAACTCTTTTAAGTTGCCAAGAACCAATAGCAGAACGGGATGTTCCAGACAACGCCATAATAATATGCGTCCCTAATACGGGCTTATGATAGCATAATATGTAACAAAGCCTTTACGGACGTTATTCGTCGAAAACCTAACGATAATCTCATGAAATCAAACCGAGAGTTTGAAATGTTTGTACACACGTTCTGATTATATGCAGGGATTAGGCCCACGATTATGTCGTATGAACCGAGTTTTACGGCACGGTCAGAAACACGCAAACGTTATGTTATGGTCAAATGTTACGAACATTGTCACGCGTTAGAACGAGATTCTCACCACTCGAAATGTATGGTTTTGATAAAAAATAAATGTTAAGCTTAAAACCGAAACAATGTAAACGGTATTTTCCAATTATATAAATTATTCAATACAAATATATTATTTTTTACCGATTTTCAATAAAAAAAAAAACTTATACACCCACTAACATCATGCTACAGAAGTAACTAAGTCAAATATTTTAAAATACGCCTCCTAAAACCCTAATGTGTGTGTGTGTGTGTAGACTAGTGACGTTGTACATTTTTTTAAATGAACGCAAGATCGCCGTATCATAACTGTACATAACACACACGCGTTTTTCAGAACGCTGTGTACAGCAGTATTGAGTTTAAGCTGTGCGCATTTGTGCGCTATAAATCAGATTAGAGTATTTTTGCATTTTATACGCTGTGCATCTTAAGCGTGCAATACCGTAACGACTTTAAATCTCGCTGTTTCGCACTCGTCGCATGTCACATGTTATAAATCGAAATTAGGCAGTATTGCATTTTGGCTTACGCGATTAGTTGGTCAAATCAAAAACGTACAAAGGGGTACTAACGCATAGCAAATGTTATTGATCCGTTGCTTTGTAAAACGGCTAAAAACCGAAAAGTGTTGTACCGACCAGTAATATTGGTAGCCAAATGGACGAAATCGTTTTTAAGTTTCCTACGGTGTTGCTCTTGAACCGTATGCAGTGCATTTTTAACCGTCCGAAAGCGGTAGTATCTGGAAATCAACAAATTGGCAAACTCGGTCTGGGCGTGCGATTTCATTACAATATTTATAAACACGTTTTCTTTTTGGCAGTCTTACAACGTGCACACTCAACGTTTCGGTGCGGTATTTCATACACGTATGTATAAAAATAGTCGTTTACGTTTATCGATTTGAAAGTTGTGTGCGCGCGCCGTGATGTAATAACATACACTGTACGCGATTTCGAGCCGCACGCGTATACGTATCGCGGACACGGGGAAAAAAAAAGTAGAATTTGAATTTTGTCGCGTCATTCGTCGCGTACGTGTACACGTATACAATACCATACGTGTGTGTGTGTGTGTGTGTGTGTATAAATATCACGCTGACAGATATTTTATAAATAATAATATTTCGAAATTGTTTTCGGACACACCTGTAGGTACGCGCGCGGACATTATAATACGATGATGTTTACACCGCCGGCCGTTTACAAATCGCAACAGTCATCGTATTTCGCACGAAAAAAATATAAAACACACGCTCGCCGAGTCGTCCGATTAGTGTTTCGAATGGATTATACGTACCGGCGCGTGTGCATGCGTAATACTATATTTTGTGTGCTTACCGAGGGATTTGCCGGTCAAGCAAACGGTCAGCGGAGATTTCACCATCACTCGCACTATGCGAGCTTTTCGAAACGTTTGGCAAACACACACACACATGACGTACTTACATATATACGTGTAACAGTACGTTCAATACGTTGCCTCCTCACGCGCGTTCCTCGTCCTCCACTATTTAATCAGGGCTTAAAGCGGCAACAAATATCGCGGGACGGGGCTACGATGATTCCTGTACATAGTATCGATATACTCGTACGGAACACTATTCCTCGGAACTATCAACTGCGACCGGGTCGCCGACAACGTATTGATTATTGTTTCGAAAACGTACTGTTCGACGGGAAAACTGATGGTTTTAAAAGACATTTGGTCTAAAACGTCGTTTTTAGCGTATTACCGATTTCCGTTTTGAACATAGGCGATTGTTTTCGAACCGAACGTTCCGGTGAACTTTGCAGAGAAACGCAGAGAAACGGACGCTTTGTAAGCACGACTTGCGTCACCCCGATCGAAGCCCTTTCCGTAATATTTATACGCGTACGTATGTAAATATGAACGTAAAAACTCCACACAGACAGGCGCGGCGACGGTATCGACGGTCGGGATCTGCGGTGGCGGCTGTGAATAATAACAACAACAATAACAATAATAATAATAATAATAATAAAATAATAATATCATCGTGGAGTAGTGTTTGTCCGACGCGCAGGACGTACGGGGTCGAGACGGAAGGACGGGTAAGAGGAACACACGAAAAGCAATATAAATACAACAACACAAAGGAAAAGCGAAAAACGGGAAGAAACGGGGCTCTCGAAAATCGACCCACACCTAATAAAATGGCCGCGGTAACGGACGGCGGCGCCATCCATGTCGACGTCTGTCCCGTTCCTCGACGTACATTAAACGTCCGTACACCACGCGCGCATAGGGAACCTTTAAGCACGTCTTACAGCTGCGCGCGGCCCGTCGGGCACAAAGCAACGGTGCGCCGTGTGTAACTGCGCGGACAACAATCGTTTCCCATCATCTCGTACGAATCACGTTTACGATTCACCAGAACCGAGTCCGAATCGTTTTTTCCGCGTGATTCGTCCGCGGGCACAAACGATTCCCACATCTCCCGTCGGTGGCCGTCCATCAGGATTTATTCGTGGCCGGCGAGGAGCGGTCGTCCGAGTGCACACGGAACACGTTTTTTTTTTTTTTTCTCAACATCGTCGCACTTTATTTCCGATTCGAGTAGCACGTTTGAAAGCCGACGGACACCTTTAAACCGCTACGACCGTGATTTTCCACGTCGGCCCGTCGATATGACGGCTTTTCAGGGGGAAAGCGGCTACGAGGACGGTCGTTATCGCCGGTGGCGCAGCTCGTAATGTTACAAACCGAACAACATAAACGCTGCCAAATAAGAAAAAAAAAAAAACATAAAAAAAGATTCGAGAACGGTGACGCGGGTACCGCACCCAACCCGCCTTGCGACGCCGCCGCCTACTTCACGGTTATAATTTGTACGGTACGCAGCTTATATTAGCATTTTACCTTTTTCCCGAGTTACTGCGACGCGGACGGCGGATCACGAGTGGAGCTGCACGTATTATTAGCCGGCCGCGTCCTTATAATACCTGTCGCTCTGCTCGTCCACCCCCTACCGCGGCTGGAAGAATCCATTAAGAAAATGGCTGTCAGGTTCTGTGTGCGGGTCAGAGAAAAGCGACTGTCTGCGCTTGTGTGCGCGTGTGTACGACCGTGTCAAAGAGGTAATCCGTCATGGTCTACACAAAGATATATACAAGTGTGCGCGCGCGTATCTTTTGAACACAGATAAATCATCCCTGCCCCAGCCCGCACCGCCGCCTCTTCACCGCGACCCATGCTTGCATCGCGTGCGCATTTACGTATAGCCTCACCGTACCGTTTTACTTTTTTTCTCCCTCCTCGTATTCACCGTACACCCGGCCGTCGCGAGACACGCTACCGAGTTAAATTTTTTTCTAGTTTTTTCTTCTTCTTCTTGTGTCCCGAACGAAAATCGATTTTTCATGAACACCGTGAACCAAATCCAATCCATCAAAACTTCCGCTGTATAGCTGTGCGAGCACACACGCGCGCGCGCACACACACACACACACACACACACACACACACACACTAACACACACGTACATAGTGTTTAATAACATCATAGTCTTAGAGATTTTTCGCATCGAACGGGACAATGTGAGAGAAGCCATTTGGACAATTTCACGTTTTTCAGGTATAAATCGGGTCCTTTGGTGGAAAGATCGTAATTTCAATTCGAACCATAGTGTTTTGTATTTATCACCGTTGCCCATTCGGTCAATGTGCAAATAAACTGATTCCCTACGACTTGTGAAGAGCGTAATTTTTTCCCGAAATTTCCAAACAACCCATACGGTAAGTATATCGTATAATAGTTGGTGTATCCGTCCTGTTCTCATCGATTGAATTTGGGTCGCAGCGCTGCACCCCGTACTAATTATTTTACCGAACGCTCCTCGCGGTGAAACTTATTGTTTTCAAAACACACACATAGTATAGTACACAGGTGAAAATCCCGTAATTCCGACGGCGGCAATAGTATATTTATGTGTGTGGTGGGTATATATATATGTATATGTATATGTATTATATAATAACGAAATAATAATGTTACCCCCGCGGCGGTGGCGTCCCGGTGGGGGCTTATTTATTTATTATTATTATTATTATTTTTTTTCGAAAAGTATAAATCATCGTACAATAGAAGAGAGGGGGGAAAAAATAAATAAAACGTCTCGGCGCACACGCGGAGAACATTATGTGCAAACACGCGCGTTTTATACACGTTTCATGTACCCTAGTCCATTGCTCCATGCTGTCACACACGCTCGTAATTGTGTACGCGTATACGTATAGGTGCATTTACTATATAATTATTATTAATATACTCGTGTACACCGAGCCGGAGCAGTGCGAACGATCGTCAAACGAGCTTAATGGTAGTTTTTCGATGAGACGTTTGCGGGAAACGTTTTACGATATATTATCCCTTCCCCCGTGCACGCACACACACACACGCGCACACACATTCAAACTTTCATACGTATTTTTAACACACATGCGAGTAATGCGTTGCACGCCGGACTTGTCACTCATAATTAATATACGTAAAGTATACATTTATTTTTCCCCTCGTTATGTGCGGCACAACAAAGGAATATTGTGGGGTGCACCACCGCATTGTACACTCGTGTTACATCTGCACGGTGATATCAGGCACTATATACGCGGTTAAATATGAATAATTATTGTGTTTAATTAGCAAACTTCTGTTATCCATACATTTTTCGAAACATGTACGGCCAGCGAATCTAATAACAGATTAACGGCTTATCGGTTATAACCAGGAATCGCGCATATTTTTTTTATTTTTTATTTAATCTAGGAGCATACTAATTAGGGCGCACATTTGTTGTACACGTCCTTGTCGCATTGCTATTTGATGTGATAGACAGACGGGGTTAGCACGGAAAAATGTAGTGAGTATACATACATTTATTTCGACAGTGCGTCGGTATGATACTCTCATCATTAAACAATCAATTATCATATACTTCGAAATTGACACTAATTAAAATTTTTCATATTCTTATCAATAGAAAATGTAAATGCTAGAAGATGTACGAAACAATACGATGTGATTGTTCTTTTATTATAATTCATTTTAGACGGTTACAACATCTAGACAGACGATTTCTTATTTTTGAATGGAATTTTTATTGGTTTTATATTTTTGATTTAACACGTTTTCCCACATCAGCGGACCTTCGAACATTCATTAATCGTTGTTTGAAATAATGCTACGTTGGGTGATGATTTTTTTTTTCTCGGTCTCCCAGTCAAATGTATTATAATTTCATCCTGGGCTTCATACAAATGTAATACGTGTCTCGTTCGATTCGCGGGTGGATTTAACGGACCCTTCTCCGGCGTACATACAGCATGCCTTACGCTCATACATCAACGCACGTCATCCGAACCCATATAATAAGCGCGATTCGGCCAACACACACACACACACACACACATACACGCGCGCTCACTCACGCTTGCACACCTGATGCGATCCCGCCGCAGCGGTAAACACACGTGGGTCCCCGCTGACCATGCGTCGCGAGACGACGTGGTCCATACGTCAATCAACGTCGGCGGCGATTATTAAATTAGTGTAATTTACATAATCGTCTTTGTGTCCCCGTCGGATATACAATAATATCGTTTTTAATTGCACGGGAAATCGTCGAAATCGATAATGCGTAAATCGAATAACGAGCCAGTGCGTGGCAGCCAGACCAGTCGCAGAGCACATTCGAGCACGTTCGTCGAATCGTTTTCTTGTTCTGGAAGTAGATCCAGGTTCGATTGCGACGATTGCACCCCGAGCAAACCGCGAGGATTGTTGTCATTATCAACGTATTACAGTCGTTTTGCATTTCATCACTCCAATACGGTTTCATCGCTCTCTGTTTCATATTACACTCGGATTCGACGATTCAATTTGCATCGGTTTGCGGAAATCGGCAAGCAAGTTGTTCATCGTCGGCAATCGGTATAATATGATTTTGTATGAGAAGCATACGTCTGTTTTCATCCGACTACTACGGCAGTTCGGTAGACTATAGATTACGCTGTGGGTCTAATTAATACGAATGCATAAAACATTTTTATAATCCCTCTCTGGCTGGTATCGTTGTAATTTTCAAAACTATTCCGCACCTCGAGCTTTCCGGTTCGGCGTTTACCGCTTGGCGAGTAAATTCAAACGCATACACGTACTAATGCATGCGTACACGTTTTATATTTTAATACGACAGCCGACGGGGATTAAGTAGAAATTTCCGTGCCACGATGTTTTCGGATAGTTTTATATCAAACATTTCGTTTAACCGTGTATAATTATCCCAGATGTATACATACATGTATGCATGGGCGTGTACTTATTCGATGGATTTCTCGGAACCACGTATTATTCCGTGTAATGTTAATTGCATGCAAATCGAAATGCTGCAGTGACGCGAGTGTGTAAAACGATACCACAATAAACCGTAGTTTTTATTTAAAACAATCGCATCGTGTGGCCGCTATTGGACGAGACGAAATGGATTTGATTTTCCGTTGTTTATTTAACGCTGTGTACTCCGTTCGGATTGTCTGGTGGCGCGGATCTGCAGTTGTTGCGCCGAACACATTTTCATTAAGAGAGTTTTCGTGCGAAACCGTACTCGAACGGGTCGTTTTGTTCGTCGATAATTTGTTTTTCTGCGCGCAAACACTCACGGCCCGACGAAACAACACCGTTAATACTGCTGCACACGGCGTACGAACGTTATTCGATCCGAGCGATCGTGCGGACAGCGTTATTGCGCTTTTGTTTCGCACACGAAACATTGTTGTTTCCGCAGCACCCGTACGTCGAGACGTGCACAAACACACAACGTAGTATGCGTATACTGTTTATTGTTTTGGCAAACACACGTCGCCGGTAAACCGCGAACGGACGGACGGCTGCTGCGGTTAAAAACCGAACTATTACCCGTGCAACGGGTTTTCGATTCGAAACCGCGCTGAATTCAGGCAGAATTGCCGGTAGAATCGTATACGTAGTAACTGTCTACTGGTCGTACGGCGATGCAGCACGGCGTCTCGCTGGGAGAGTTCCCCAAGTCCGTCCACGGTGATCCGCGTGAACAACACTCGAATCCGGAAATCGAAAAATATGACAATCACATTATACATTTATAACAATAACTTTGCGCGAAAGATGTGTACGCCAGAACAATTGCGCTGTAAAAGGATTAGGATAGCGCACGACGGCGTTGCTATTTGTGTGCATAATGCATGCGTGCGCGCGGAACACAATCCGTGAATTATTACTTCGACCGCGTCACATGACGCGTTGCGTAAGTATTTCTATAAACATCATTACGTTATACTACGATCGTGTACCACGCGCCCGTAATCGTCTGTGCGAGTGTTTGGGTTCTCGATGTAATTACGTTTTTTCACCCGTCCTTAAAACAATTCCACGAAGCCCCGTGACTGTATGCGCCAGAGAAAATTGGCTCCATGTCCCTGGCCCCCCCACTTTGGAAATGAAAAATGAAAAATATGCCATTCGTTTGTGCTTCGTTTGTGCTGGTTTGTGCTGTTAATCCCGTCGTTTGTGCTCAACCCCTTTCCAAGTTATTCAACTTTCAAAATGGGGGGGCTGGAGACATGCTTAGCCCGCCACCGCGGAAATTCAAAACGAAAATTATGCCATTCGTTTGTGCTTCGGTTGTGCTGGTTTGTGCTGTTAATCCCGTCGTTTGTGCTCAACTCCTTCGCGAGAAATACAACTTTGAAATTTGGGGAATTAAATGTTCTCGACTAAAATGTTATACTTTTAATTAAATTTTTTCATAAAGCCGTTTTAAGGTATTTTGCACCAAAGAACAAACATTAACCATAATTTTTTTGGAAAAAGCCAATTTTGTACTTTTATAAAAAATTTTAACATCCTGAAAGTCACTCTCATCTCTATCCATACATGGATATATTAAAATAATTTAGTTTCAATTACATTAAAATAGTTTTATGTTTTCATACTTTTCATAAAATAATTATTTAACTATTTAAATATTATCAAGTAATACAACTGTTGAAAATAATAATGTATATTATAACTTTTTAATAAATTTGTAAAATCTAATATTATTTACATAAATCAATCAGCTTATAAAAACAAACAGAATAACATCAAATCAAAGTAACATTAGTATTCAGAAATAAAGTATTGAACATATAAATAATATATTATTAATGTAAGGACATAATATTTAATAAATTATTAAAAAAATATAATATATTTTGAAAACTAATACATTAAAATTACATTTAATACCATTGCTATATTATGTATATAAGTAACAAAATATTTAATGTATCTAAATGTAAAATATTTTAATAGATAATTAATAAGAAGAAAACGTTATACTCGTATATTACAAAGTCATAATTTAATATTCGTAAACCTTTATCATCAATATATAAAACAACACAACAAATATTAAAAAATATCAATAATATAAGTATTGAATAAAAAAATAAAAATATTGAATACACGTACATTTTGTTTTTATAAATAAGAGTATATGATCATAATCCTTTAAATGCATAGGTGTACTACGAAAGTTAAACATTTTATTATAATAGATCATGAGTATTATATGACTATATTATATTTATCTGAATATAAACACATAAGTAAAAAATTATATGGTTGTTATACATCAATTATTCAAGTTCTAAAATACAAATTAGGAATAAAACCATGTTTTTTTTTATAGAGTGTATATAATAAATTGACAATTTATTTTAGTTGATGGTCTTACATATCGTATACTATTTAATATGTCGTCACATCTTTCCCAGCTATTATTCGTGTCTCTCCAATTGTATGATACATAATGGCCAATGGCATCCATATTCATACATTTTGGTGGTTGTATGAAATTAATTAGACCCCTAAGGGAAAATTGCTTATCAAATAGATTGATTTTAGTAGGGACATCTTTTAAAACGATTGATAAATCAAATTGAATTTTGTTTTGTCCACATTGAACTGGTTCAATTAATAAATAGGTACTGGAAATATATTTTGGTTTTACAGAAGAAGTACATTGAATACACTTTTTATTCTCTTCAAATGTACTTTTCAGAACATCCTGCATAAAATGAGTACTTTCTGTTGGCAAATTTGCTGTAATAGTTATAAACGATTTTGTTTGGTAATAACTACAAAATAAACATTCTTTTACTTCTGTGTATGAAGGAAATTTTTCAAACAAATGTTGGTACATGTAATGGGCTGTACATGAAGAATCTATTACAATTAGGCCATCTGGCATTTCATTGAGTTGTTTATACTCTGAAATAATAGTTTTTAAAATATATGCTCGTTTTTTATACGTTTGTGAAGTTATGCCATCTCTTATTGCATTAATAACCAATTTAAACAGCATGTTTGAACTATTGGTATTAAGCCATTCAGCATAAATGTCACTATCAACATATGAACTAAACATTATTTGAATTATGCTATCAAATGTGCATGTATTTGTGACGCTATACAATTTATTATCGAATTTAATACTTCTTAGATCTGATATACTTCCATTTTTTAGAAGTCAAATTACTCTACCTTTGGTATTGCTGCTATCGTTTGAATATAATATAGTTGGATCTTTATCCAGATACGTCCCATTTCTTTTTTTCTTACCGACTTGATACCCCAACCCTTTCCAATTCTCAATTACAGTCGGATCATCATAAGATATGTCTATAAAGTTTTTTTTTTCTTTTGATAAAGATTTTGATGGTACTATTTTATTTTCATTTGCTTTTGACGTGTTTTTATTTGGATCTTCAAATTCCAATGTTGACTGAACTTTTTCATTCTTAATTATACTCGTATCTATTGATGTCTTGGTACTGTTTGTTTCTTCATTACTTGATGACTTTTCATATTGAACTGTTTGTTTGTTTGCTAAAATATTCATTGAGCCAAGTGTGGAATTGATGTGTATTTTTAAAAATTCATCAAGTCTAAGTGGTAATGACTTGTGTTTAAATATAATTGTTTTCAAATCCTTAAATAAACTTTCTGAAGTACAGCTAGTTTCTGTCAAATGTCCATACTTAAAAATTGGAATCATTAGGGCTGACCAACATGGTAACAATTTACAAAAATCTAATAATCGTTTTGCAATTGTTGGACAAAACTGTATGTTATCACGATCCCCTGTAGTATTAGATTCGTCATTTGAACTTTTAATACAGAGGTCATAAATACATTTGATTTCTTTGAAAATAGTATTATCTATATCCATTATTGTTACAGTCTCTTCTTGTAAATTTGCATTGCTTTTGTGGCTGACGTTAACAACAATTATCTAATCATAGTCAATTTTATGAGTAGCAATTCGTTGTTTCAAATACATTTTTGCTATTTCACATTGTGTATACTGGTTATTAATATTATTTCCTTCGGTTTCATGTAGAGCAATGGTAAAAATCATTTTTAATAAGTGTTTAACATCAATAAAATTAGTACTCATAATTATCAAACCAATAGACCTAATATAAAAATTTTTTACTATAAAAGTACTTGATTTTATTTCAGGCCAAGTACTTATTAAGTGCATGATATGGTAAAAATCATTTCTAACCATACAAAAAGGAACCTCAGTTCCGGGTTCATTCAATATCAGAGATGAGCAAATGTTAATATATTTACTAAGAGTAGAATATTGGGTAAATGTTTTTACTACTGCTATCATCAAAGCTAATGATTGATCCAATACCACAACTTTCGGAGTAGTAACTCCATTTCTAACCCATTCAGTAAGCCAATGAGCAATACTATTATTGTCGTGTCGTTCTGATATCATATGTGCTACTGCAAATTGAGATTTATTTTCATAATCCATTACACCAACTTGATATAAAAATAAATGACCCGTTTGACGTCCAGACATTAAATGTATGTTTTTAATCAGTCCTCCAGTAGCATCAATGGAAATTGTTGGTATTTTAGTTTTTTTACAATAATTTCTGTATGAGTTTATCTCTTGAGCAGCCCAATAATGTACAAAAAATCTATCGTAGCCAATATCTCGAATAATATTATTGTAAGGATATATTCCTTTCATAGCCAATATGGCTAAGATCTGGTCTTCGTTCAAATGATTTTTTTTATTTTCCTTATACTTCATCACACGTAATGCATTTAATGTTGGTAAACTGCTAGGCTCTGGATCACCATACTCCATCGTTTCTCTAGCTTCTGACCGTTGAACATAAGCAGCTGACATATGTTGATTTAACATCTTATTTAAAAAGTATTCTTTCTTCTCCCCAATTATTCGTCTTTTTTTCCTAGTTGTACATTTTATGTAAGATCCTTCCATCGTGCACCGAATAACAACCCTATGCCCATCTTCAGGTTCATTTGTTAGAAAACCTATAAAAATACTATTGCAAACAGTACAAACTCCATCAATTTTTAAAAAATGTTCACCTCCGGGATATACATGTGCACGTTTGTACTTCACACAACATGCAAGTTTGGTTTGTTCAAAGAAATGTTCAGTTATAATTGGTGTCCACTTATTTGGTACTAATGAATAGTATACACGTCTAATATTCTTTAAATTTGAACTTTTCCAACTTTTTGGATCTTGATTATATATACATTTCCACTCTTCGGGTGAAAGAGTAATATTGAAGTTTAAAATGTCAACTATTTGTTTTTTTATTTTTGAATTATCTTGACTTTCATCAGACGATTCTTGTGTAATTTCAAGATTTTTTTTTGTATCATCAGATACTTCAGATGATACATTTTTGTTTTTGTTAATAATTCTGTCCGCAATACCATATCTGTTTTGCAAAACAATTGTATAAATATATTTCGCATCAATTAAATTATTAAAATCTTTTTGTATTAGCGACCAACATTCTTGAGATGGGCTTTTTAAATGATTAGAATCTTCATCAAAAACATTATAGTTCTGTATAATTTTGAATAGTTCTTCTGGATTAATTTTTGATTTTCTAGGCATTTTAACAAAAATCCAACAATCTAAAGAATGACAAATCCTTTAATTAAAATTAACCCATTATCACAAGCATTTAAGTACATGGTATTTTATAATAGTATGGTATAGTATGGTCTATGGTATCATATCACAAAAGATAATTTTTTTATTATGTGATCATATAATCTAAGTAAATTAAATTTAAATATTTATAATATACCTACTGTTGAAATACCATTGTTCTCATTATATTATAATTATAATAAAACAATTTTTGTCTATGTTATAAAATATCAATATGATTTAATTTTGGGCAATTAAAGAATAAAATATAAAAACAATAACTTGGCCTATTAACCCTTACCTCCCTTTTAGATTATCTAACTGTATTTAAGTAATACAAAATAATTTACTTTTCTAGCAAATATTTGTTTACCTGGAAAAAACATTATATTTTATTCAAGTTTCATAAATTTGACAATTTTCATTTTTTAAAACTCATTTTTTGATTTTGTGTATTCCTCCACGAGTTATTATGTTTGAAAATAGAACAAGGCTCACAATTTCGAAATCAGTCAAACAAATTTATTGTATAATGTCACAATAAAAATAATTATAATTGGGGATTTCTGGCCAAATGTACATTGGGTACTACTTTATTGAATAATTGTAATGGTTATTTTTTAAAGAACTTCGCGTTTATGGAGTAATCCTTTTTGTTTAAGTGATTCTCGGTTTACGTTTACCTCTCGAATCCAAACGGAGAATTAGAAAAATGATGATAGTTAATGCTTGTTCTTTGGTGCAAAATACCTTAAAACAGCTTTATGAAAAAAATTAATTAAAAGTATAACATTTTAGTCAAGAATTGAACCCTTGCCTCTTCGGTTGATTGTTGATTCTTTGCGGCAAACGAAATAGTTTACGGCTATACACGAAAGAGAAAAAATAATTATTTAGACATTTAACATCAGAAACGCGTGAAAAAAAATTATCCCTACAAAAGGAAGTATTTAGGGTACATTTAATTCCCCAAATTTCAAAGTTGTATTTCTCGCGAAGGAGTTGAGCACAAACGACGGGATTGAAAGCACAGACCAGCACAAACGAAGCACAAACGAATGGCATAATTTTCGTTTTGAATTTCCGCGGTGGCGGGCTAAGCATGTCCCCAGCCCCCCCATTTTGAAAGTTGAATAACTTGGAAAGGGGTTGAGCACAAACGACTGGATAAACAGCACAAACCAGCACAAACGAAGCACAAACGAATGGCATATTTTTCATTTTTCATTTCCAAAGTGGGGGGGCCAGGGACATGGAGCCGAGAAAATTGACCCGAGCAACTCGAGGCGCCCTTTGTCCAATCGGTTCCCGGGGGCAAGATTATAATACGCAACACGTCACGTCTCGTTTCGCCAGGCCCAGGGCGTATGTCCGGTTCGCCGGGTTTTCACGGCTGCGTTGCTTCGCATAATATAAATATAATATATATTTATAAGTTTATGTTTTTGACATACCGATACGTGTTTTTTTTTTTATGTTTTACACTACACTGTCTGGCTGTTACACACGTAAAAAATTGTCCAGCGGTTTGCATATTAATTCGAATTATTAATGCGTTCATGTTCAAATGTTGTAACACGTTCGACTTTGGAGAAAAGATTCGTGTTCGGAACGCGTTTACACCTCGTTCTTCAGTTAACTTCGGATTCTGTTCGGTTTTCTATGATTCGGATTCGATCCACCTCCGATTGTAATATTAATATCGAAATAAGTAGCGTTTTTTCTTTTTTTCACCAATGTCGTAAAATACTACAAGCATAACGAATAGTTGAAGGTACATTATTATTGCGTTTTCATCGGAGAGAAAATAATAAAGCTGATTGCAAGTGCACATATGCGCCCCGGTAACGAACGCGATTATGATGTATAAGACTTTAACTATACTAAGCGCGTGCCGATAATGATGATGATGATGATGATGATGAATAATAACAACAAAATAATAATGCAATACCATTAGAACGTCGTTTTATCCAAGACGGAAAATTATGTTTATGGACCGGGATAGAGGAATAAAACGTCGCTTATACTGTGCTGCATATACGAGGGAAAACTTGAGATGTATTTTTTCCCCCCACCGGAGTGACGGCTATAAATCTTTGACGGAAAACGGTGTTTACAACTAGTGCACGTATACCGCGCGCACAAACTCGAACACGATGAAGTATATAGTAGGCCAAAAATGTGATTTTCTTCCGCCCCCGAAACGGTCGCGACTGTTCGTTGGACGATAAAACGTACGCACGCGTCATTGTTCGTGGTCATATTAATAACACGGTTCGTTTTGTAATCCACCAAAGCTATAAACTATGCGCAGAGAAATAAAAAATAAAAGTGAAAACAATGAAATTCGTATCACCTAAGGAGTACGTTCGCGCCTATGCGTCACAAAGTAAAGGGCCCTTGATTGGAAACGCAATGCGTTAATAAGATCGTTTCGGTGGATGTATATGTATATATATATTCGGTCGCACGTATAAAATAAATGCTGGACGAGGGAAGAGAAGGAGTGAGAGAGAACGGGTGTACGATGGAGAAAGGAATAGAGGTTGTAGAAATTTGTGCGTGTAAGAAAGAAAAAAGACATTCCACGACGGAAGAATTCAAACAAAAGCAAAGGGGTTATTGATGAAGTTTAGTGTGTAACGTTGCGAAAAAGCGCCTGCGACGCATTGTTGTGTGCGCGTACAGTACACGTTATTTATGTATATAAATACGCTCGCATGTGGATCAGACCCTCACTATTGTGCGTACGGAGAGGGGTCCGGGGGCATTGCTGGCTGTTCCGTACCATTCGCTTCGACGTATAATGCATTATTATTTGTATATAATGTAATGTAGGTGTATGTATGCGCACCGACGGATCGAGGGGCTAAAGAGGGCATTTCCCTTCCTAAAAGTCCAAACATATCATCGCTCCTTACTCTATAACTAATTTAAATTTCAAATTAACATGTTCATCCGTACGCTGCCGGCGTATAATTAAGGCGGGGATGGGGAGATGACGACGACGACGACGACGATCTTGAACCGCACAAGTAACTGTATTGCGCCGGTTAATTTGTCTATTGTCAGAGAAGATTTGAAACACCGATTTGGCAGTACATCATAGTAATATCAATAGGCGTAGTACGAGTATACGTAAACAGATATATTACAGGTAATGTTTAGCAATTAATGGTAATGGTTAATTTGACTGGATTCAGCGTTATCCATGCAGGTTGGCTAATGTTAACTTCTCTTTAATTTGAAATATCAATTCCACCCGGATAATGTCGAATAAATTAAATAAGAGTTTTTGTTCGCATTCCGAACGCTATAGTGTCACAATAACAAAGCGTCGGACTGCCAGAGTACAATAAATAATTTATCTTAAAGATAAAATTAAAAATAAAGTCTAGTACCTATAGATAGGTGTTTTTTTTTTTTTTTTGTTGATATTTCGACATTACAAAAACTACACAAAAATTACTCGTTGACCAACGTGCATGTTGATAATGTCTACATGAGCCTAATATTAACATTATCCGTAACATGCACATTAATTCTACGAGAATCTAGCGAAGAAATAAAACGAGTGTAACCACGCTAAAAATTAATATAAATTATGAGGAATTTGGGGAGCGATGAAATCAAACGCATAAGAACACGTTCTCGTACATTAAAGTTCTGTTCAGACTTCGTTGCACTCGCTCACGGGGGAAATTCTACTACTATTGCTGCTGTTAGTGCGGTGGGCGATTATTTCAACTCGATATATGCGCATCACTCGTATTGTACACAGAGAAACATGAGTTAGAATTATACTACATTCTTATTGACCGAAGCGGTGCAAGAAATACACAGTCTAAAAACGAATTTTACACTTCTCGCCACTCCTCCTAGTTGTTTGTGTGCCGTCTAAACAATTTTTGATTAGAAAAAAAAAATCCAAATCGTAAACAAATTGCTCGCAGACCGTACACAACGTATTATCCATTGTATTCACAGACCGTCATCGCGAAAACACGTCCGCGCTCCGACGTTCGTTTATAAACATAATTCCCCCCCCCTTTCTGTTTACGGCTTCCTCTTTTCGCACACCGAACGTCGTTATTGATGTCATCATTATTCCATCCTACTGCAGTACATGTTATTATCTCACCTGGGAACTACTTCGTGACTTTCACTCCGTTCCAGTACGCGCGCTTGTGTGACGGCTACTGCCACCGTGCACGGTCTACGATCGACTCGATATGACGTTATCGTAGCCAATGCGCATACACATCCTCGTACTCGCTGCCACACGTGACGGCGGGTCTCGCGAATATTAATTGAAACACTACGAATCGCGTAAATTATCATATCTCGTAGTATTATTTTTGTGTGCACATATATATATATATATATATGTATGGCGTCGAAAACAAAACCAAACTGCACGCACACACGCACTGCTATGACTCACCGATCACGTAAGTCATACAAAATGTGTGTTAAAAGTATACGCGCGTAGTACACACATTATAATGACGAGCTCCGGGGGAATGCGTGTGTGCACGTAGTCCATCGTAAAGTGCGGTTAATATTTGTTACATATTATTATATTTTGGCTTCGTTCCCGTGCGTGTGCGTCTCGCAGTATAATGGATTTGCGGTTAAAAGCGGAAAAACTAAACCCGATACGTTTATATATATATATATATACATATATACAGGCTGTACATACTACATATACGTAATATTCGTGTATACCTAACGTTTTTCGTCCGTGTCCAACGCGCAGTGCCGATGTCCTTCCACGTTTTAATCCCTTCAATTGACGACTGTGAAACAAATCTCGCTCAGAATTTGTCACTATTTTAATAAACCATACACCGCCGTATACACCCACACGGTGTCCTCTTTAACACGCGTTTCAATCCGTGGGGGTACCGAAAACGTAAAAGTTTTTGTCGCATTAAAGAAACCATATTACGCTCGAATCAAACGAACAAAATAAGTTCAAA
This sequence comes from Sipha maydis, assembly GCA_034509805.1. Classification (NCBI taxonomy): domain Eukaryota; kingdom Metazoa; phylum Arthropoda; class Insecta; order Hemiptera; family Aphididae; genus Sipha; species Sipha maydis. Next base: position 58,039 of record JASXSY010000570.1, read on the forward strand.
CATGTTTTCGCAGCCGGTAGATCGCTACGGGCATGATAAGCTGTTACGCTATTAAAAGCTATTTTAAAAACACTTTTATGCGATAGTAACAAGGAACAAAAACCGTCGGTACGGCACACGGTTCGAAAAGTAATTTTGGCCCAAGGTCGGTTTAATGTACCGGTACAGTTTATGTACAAAGAATGTTTGCTGTGAGAATTTAAAAACGATCTTGGTAAACTAACTCGTACGGGAGCCCGTTTTATCTAATCTCTAGACACGTAATAAAGTAACATTGTTGTTACGATTGTTTTTATTTCTCGTCAAAATAATAGCAGCAATTCGTAGACATATATACACAAACGAAATACATTTTCACATGTTGTATTATCATTCGATTCGCCGCAATGCATTATAACCGGCACTATGTGATCGGCGGTAAACGTGGCTGTGTTAAATAAATTCACCAGGACATAAAATTGTGATGTATCACGAGGTGTCCGAGTCGAAGCGATTGAAATCGAAACGGATACCGTGTGTACGGGGAAATCGTCCGTTCTTCGAGTTCGAGTTGTAGTGAGTCTACTCGCACATCAACGGATTTAGACGTTAACAGTAGCCGAAGTTACTTCTGCGTATTACGTTTTTGTGTGTACATCCATCCGGACGACGACTCGTGTGCGTCTCCGGTTATTAATGATCCGCCGCAGAGCACATGGGCATCGGCGAAACGGGGCTTACCTGTTGTGAAACATAAACGTTTTTCGGGCCAAAAGTTAAAAGTAATGTTCGTTTTATCGGGAGATCGCCGCCGGTGCTATGCTAATACAGTACTGTGCAATATAATGTTTTAGGAATTCGCAGACGGAGTAATGCACGTGTTTTTTTTTTTTAGAACATATACATTATGCATTTTTATTACGTCATCGACGCGCGTGTTGTACGCGACGGATTTCGCATTTTCTCGATTCTTCTTATCCGCAGCGAAATTAAAATCGGTATTAACATTGCGTGCGATTCGTCCACCGGATAAGAAACGCGAATAAATCATTTTCTCTCATTTTTTGTTTTTCGTATTGGCTCGCGATTTCATTATTTACACCGTGCAATTCTTTCTTATGTTTAATTCACTCGTTCGTCGAACAATCGAACATGATATTATTTTTTCCGTGCAAAAGTAGCAACTGCAGCGCAACGATTCGTGTAAGAATCAACATAATAACAGGCTACGCAATGTTGTGCGCTATGTGTTATGCGAACGTTATGATAATATTGTAATAGCTAGTAGTTCGCGTCGCGGCCGTTTAAATGGTTAAAAACGCATAACAATAACTATGTAAGCGATACGATCGATAACTTGTAAACGTTTTCGTCACTGTCACCAGAAATGTCGTTGTTTACCACCGAGAAGCAGTACCCACACATAATATTATCAGTTACACCGCGGTATTGTGGTGGGCACGTCGTGAAGGTTTTCAATTCGATTTGAAAATCGGCTCAGGAGGTTAGCCTAGCTCGCTCGCCGCCCCGTATTGCACGTAAGTCTGTATAAGTCGCTGCGGAGGGTGCGTTCTCTTATACGGTTCGTGCACCGGCCGGTGGTAGCGGTGGCAGCAGAGGGTTATTTTCGAGTCGTTTGGCGAGCTGTCAGCCAAACGTCGGTCGCAATATAAGACGTTCGTACCGCGTCGCATAAATTAAAAAAAAAAAAAAAGCGAAAAAAAAAAAAACCTTTGATACGCTCTCTTAATGCATTCTCATTGTAAATGGGCCGTGAAAACGGGGTGCGAAGAGAACGAATATAATATATACGTATATATACGCGTAAGAAATCCAAATTACCATATTTAATTTCGCCAGAACATTTTTGAATGCGAATTCAAATTGTTCCCGTTGTTCCATTTTTTTTCTTTTTTTCTTTTTTTGTCCTTTGCACCCTGGCAAATCGCGCGCGAGGGCATTCATTGTACTACTAAAATTATATTCACGAGATCGCACCGTACAGCTGGCCAGCAGGGGGGCCCGTTCGAAATCCCTCCGGCAAGGATCCGTATACGTGTAATATTGTTTCGCGACAAGTGTGCGCGCGCGGTGTGATTTTTTGGCCATTGTCCAGCGCCGCACAGCGATATAAACACACATAATGCGTAACACGATTCGACTGAGAACGACTGAGAACCAACCTAACGGTGCGCTTGAAATGTAATTACGGCCACATCCCCCTCACCGCCCCGAAATCGAAATCGATCCGTTTCGTACGTAGCACGTATTCGCACGCGATTTATTATTTATGTAAAAATATCAATCAATTATTGTTCAGGCACACCTAAACCTAACCGGGCGGGTGCGAATGGTGAGGAGGGGTGGGGGGTAAGCAAGAAAACGTAAAACAATAACGAATATAATATTTCATTCGAGTGTGCCCGCGTACGTATAATAGAGGTATTGTATTGTTTTTTTTTTTTTTTTCTGTATTTCACGGCTTCCGAAAATTGGCCGTACCGTCACCGCAGCGTACACACACGCACACGCGCACATCCAGTCGTATACGTCCCTGATTTATTTCCCTCGCGTACACATATAACACGTATACGTATATATTAATGTACGTGCTTGCAGGGGTGGTCCGCTTTCGCTTATCCGCCGCAAACCTCTCCGCTGCCGGGTGATATATTTTAATTTCAAACCGGACGCAACGGATTTATACGTATTTGTATATCATGTAGGTTCGCGCGAGACGAGTCGAGGTCTACGGTTTTTCGAGCTATTGCTCAACACTCTGCGCGCACAAACGCTAAAACGCGTTTTTTTTTTAAATTAAAATTAATTACATTTCAAATAAATTACAATCGTGTCAATTGATTTTATTTTTTACACTTTTTTTTTTTTTTTAAATATTAAAGAAATTTTCAATTTAAAAACAATGTAGAAAAACGCACTGCGGTGGAGCACCGTGGTTACTTACGAAACCGGGTTTTTGTCGGCGAACTGGGATTTGGCGACGTGGGAATAACTGAACACGCAAATGTAGAACTATTCGCTGCCGTCATCATCATAACTAATAACACATACGTACACGCGTTTAGTATGTTATTTTATTAAAATAACGTGCACATGTATAGTCGAACTGAATACGTATGAAATATGCGTTAACCATCGTTAAAAATAACACTGTTGTATAAATACATTTTATACGTTTTTGTCATAGTTTTTATTTTTTTATTTTTTTTTCTAACGAACAAAAAAGGAACTTGTCCCGAATCGACTAAAATATCTGCTGTAAAAATGTCACACACCACCCCTTCCCTTGCACCTTCTCGATAAATAACGACAACAACGCGTTTTGATGAATACAATATCAATGAATACCGACGAATACAGTACCAACAGATTGTATAAAGATTCCGTCGAGTCGCGGAATTCTGTGTGGATTCTTCTAGTCCTATAAGTTTCCACAGAGAGAGAGAAAAAATTTTTCGAACGAAACTCAGTAGCTGGACCTAATATTGCAAATTGGGGTATTTTTTCATAATGTTCAATCAATTTTTCTTCGACACGAACAACGTAATAACTGTAATTAATAGTCATTATTAATTTTGTAAAAGAAATCGATCATATTGTATATTAGAACCATATCCTGCGACGAATCCGAAAATCGCTGCACGTCTGCGAGTGGCGGGAGGATATAACCGATGAGAGTATACTTCATTTTTCACGGGTTGTGCACCGTTTCAAAATAATTAACTATTAAAATCCCGTAGGGGGAAAAAATGTATACGTAAATGCATTTGACGCGTGTATATAAAATTCGATATAGAAGTTTTTCGATGAAAACATAAAAACATAACTGGCAGACGTGCATTTTTTTTTTTTTTAATGCACTAGGGTAATTAGATGATTTATCCGTTTAGATATGACGGAATTAATTTGATCAGAACATTGAGTACACGTCGCGGATCACAGTTTTCAATGCGTATCGCTGTGTATTGATATATCTACTAATGATTATTGCTAACTCAATATAAGATGATTGATCGTCGGCAAATAGAGCTATATAAAAAAAAAAAATACGAAATAAAATAACAATAATATAATTACAATTGCCAATTTATTGTTGGAAAGCGGTTTATCAGTTGTACATCGATTGGATGATTACTGCATGTAAAATCGGAACGAAAGGTGAATTGAATGTCACAAAAGAAATCGAAATCGATTTTCGCTGCATTTCTCGCACCATGGTAATTATTGTTCACCCGGTCGATCATTTACATTTATACTCTATACGTGTACAAAATACGTACAACACACAAAGTGGACCACCGTGTTTTCCCCGTGTTCGTCGTGTAGAAAAACGGATAGGTGTTTATCATTGCTCGGCAGGACGAATATGTAATATTAGCAGTTTCATGTGATACAGGATGTAAGCTGTTGAGGATACTGTAGATTCGGTTTTGACGTGACCGAACGAATCTTACTTCGAGTTATTATTCGTTATTCGCGTACAGATCATGTATTGTAATAATAATTTATAAGTACATAGGTGTACCTATAAAATTACTACACGTGGGATCAATAAAAACACGAAGCTGAGTTACGCATCGTACAGCGGAAAACACGAAAAGCACACACGTATACGCGCAACTCGATTAATTATTAATTAGCTCATTATCGCATTGTTCGATAATTTTGTTTGTATTTCATAGTTTCATAGGCTTTATTATACTCGAAATCATTAATCATCTAAATACGTATTTGTGTATGAATAAATATTACGACATATCGTACTCGAGTTCGTTGTTATTGTATTACCGTACCGACGATGCACGCGCATTTAGGCGTACCTATTCATGTTATATGGTTTAATTAGCGCTTACTTTGCTGGTATACATTGTGTGCATGTGTAATATAACATTATTATTACCGCGCGCCGTCGTTGTTTTTATTGATATTGTTATGTTTTCGAGTTTTTAATAACTGTTATTTATATCAACATTTCTATGGGCGCGCGTATGCGCGACTATTAGGAAATATTCATGCTTTTAAATAAATAATTGGCTTTTAAACAATCGACTAGACCACCACGAATAACACGTGCTGTTGATATATCCGTATTATTTGACGCACGTCTTATTTTTTTTTTTTCTTTAACTGCACATCGTTAGTTATAATCATGTTTGTTAGGGACTTCAAATGACACTAGCTATACAATGGCGACGTATACGTCGAATAATTCGATCACTGATTATCAGACGTATTAATATTTTATGGTGAACAAATAAAAAAAAAAAAAAAACATGAAACACATACTCTGCCCGTGGTGCACGACGTCCTCGTAGAATACCGTGCAACGTGCGTTTCGTTTTCAAAAAGATTTTCTATCCTCGAATGACTGCTCGATGATCTCAGTAATTATACGTTTATGTTTTAATTTTTTATTCGAATGCCGTGAAGTGTATGAGAAAAAAAAATTGATATGTATTTATAATTCAACGAAACCATTATACAGATATCTATTTTTCTGATCAGTATAGTTGTTTTTTTTAATCCGTTTAAGGTTTTGTATGTTGAGCTCACGGTTAGTCCAAGTTAGGCCGTCGCCCTTAAGACCCAATGTTCGACGCCAGCCGAGTAAAGTAAAAATTGTTTTTCATCCCGATTACCTTTTGCGCATAATATATATATATATATATATATATATATATATATACATATGTATATACTTGTGTACTCAATGATTACCTTCCGACGAAGATATCGGATTCACTTTGCGGTGATGGTGATACCGACGCGTTATGTAATAATTTTTCGGTCTTCGAACTATCTTCGCGCGCGAGACGCTGTACAATGTACGTGAACATATTATTATACACCGTGTCCGTTCGAGGAACTCTCGACTGTTAGGCGCAACGGACGTTGTACAGGGTACGCGTTAGGGGCACTCACCGCACGCGAGCGAAAAAATCGCTTTCGTCATTCGGCTGTTTTTTCCCCCGTCCCACGTTTACAGACGGATGACCGTCATTTGTGCAGTACATGGTTTGATTATTTGAAATCATTCAACGGGCTAATATTTAATTAAAAACAGTATATAGTTTTCGGTACTGTACGGACACGTCCAACGGACATTGTCCAAAAGTTTTATTTTTATCAAACACTTCGAACAGAAAATTTGCTAGTGCCCATCCGTCGTGTGTAATCGTTTGTTTCACTTCGCAAAACATTTCAATATTTCCCGCATCATTAACCGATCGCCGTCACAGTACCGGTGTGTGACCACTGGTGTTCACGGGCGCTGTACTCGCTGATTAGGTTCGGTAAACGATATCGGACCGGGCTAAAACGCAACTATTGGCGCACTTACCGCGTTCACGAGTAGAAAACGTCGTTTTCGTTTTATCGCTGTAACGATTGTTACATAATCGTATATAATATGTACATTGCTGAGTGGACATTATGAGCTAACTGGGTCGTATATCACATACGTATAGTATTGTAAATCCGATGGCTAAAGCCGAATATGTAAGACACAGTAAGTTCGGCCACGACGTCCATCCGAGATAGCCGAACACCGTATGTCCATTCCATTGTAAGGTATCTTACGTATTAAACCATTAATAATCATTTGAACCAATCTACATTTATTTGTAATCTTAAGATCTTCCTTTTATGCTCCCAAAGCTACGGTAAGATATATTCAAAGGGACCAGAAAACCCTCCCTGAATATCATATATTTAACTGGTCACCCCCCGACCACGTTGCAAACCGTATTCCAATCGTTATTGCGGACGCAGATCGGACGTGCTGCGTGCGTACCGCGCACGTTACGCGATTGTCGCGTTGTTTTGTGTTTTTTATTTCTCTCCTTTCCGGGGACGTCGTTCGTACACGCAGCCGGTGTTGTTACACTCGTAAAACGTTCAAATATCGCACGACGATGTCGTTAAAACTGCTTGCGCGCGAGTACTGTTTCGCGCCGCGTGTGTACCCAGTATTGTTTGAAGTATGATTAGGGACCGGCGGCGATTCTTCGTAGGAGTCACAATGCGCAACATAATTTATGTATACACACACACACACACACATACAGGATAATATAATGTACCCATATGTGTACGTAGCCCACATTATAGCATGGCGAATGCCTGCGGTATGCTCTGGCCGACACGGTGGAAAAAAATTATTGAAATTCGACTCCGCCGCCGACCCGGTGTGTGCGTGCGTAAAGCGGTCCGGCGGCGCCAGAGTGCTGGCCGAGGTAGTTACAACAAAATGTGTTTGGATATAGCATACTGAAAGGACGACGAACAAAATAAAATAAAAAGCAAACCGTGCGCTCAAAACGAATTACTCCGATGACAATTAATACGTCGTTGTTGTAAACGTGAAACAGTAGTATATATGAATATAGCTGAAAAGAAAGTGGGAGAGAGAGAGAGAGAGAGAGAGAAGGTATGTAGACAACAATAAAAAAAAACCTTAAAATGATAACTGGTTCCGAGTATCAGTATTATGTTGTGTAATTATCTGATCAAATTTGAAAGAAAAAAAAAATTTAATTAATTCTGATGTATATAAAATATTACTAAACGCAAACAAACCGAATATGATTAGCCTGTAGTCAAATTTTCTGAATTTTTAGGTATCAAATGCAAAATCATACATATTCTTGCATGTATATCATCAAATCGTACACGTCGTGATCTAGTGATTGTGGAGAAAAATTTCTTTACAAATTCAATTACTGAACAACATTTATCATTATCAACAGATTAGTTTCGATACTGCTCTTTAAGTTTGTTTCCACGTGGATCACTTTAATTTAAATAGTTTACCAAGTAATAAACTGCCACGTCAAATTCCAATGGCTGCTTGTACGCACACACACAAAATAAGTACATACGAATACATATTATACTATGTAAAATATATTATGATTGTACTCTTAATGTGACAGTTTATGCATTAGGGGCACTATTTTTCTCTTGATTAGGACATAGTTGTGTGTCTCTTGATACATAGGTGAAACTAGACATTTAATTAGACTAGGCCAAAAGTGTAGTATTCAAATTGAATTGAATTCAATTTAAGTCAAATTTCACGACACCAATAACAGCGGTGAAACGCTTATTCATAATAACGCGGAAAAAAATGTAAGAACTTATTTATGAACGTGTATTTTACGTTGAGATTGTACGTAAGATACTCGTAAGAGCGTACACATCCTAATTGATTTTTGTTTAGAGCTAAGGGTAGTATATTTCGAGCTCGGAAGTGCTAAAGTTTCTCAGCACACCCTTAGTTTCCGCCTATCGGAAGGGATAGAATCATATTATTGCTATAATTATATGATCATGCATTGCTGCGCATTCAGCGGGACGATAATACATGTATCTCCATAACTTTTATCATTTGCACGACCGGCTATAACGCTTATTTATTTATGCGCGGTACACGAAACTCTTCCGTCTTCGTAACCTCTCATTTCTCCATACTATCCTTTTGCGCGTAACCCTTTAACTAGCCCTTCTACTATTATTATTATTATTATTATTATTATTAAACTTTAGAGATACGATCCCGGCGGATGAGCGATGACGGCAGAGAGATAACGGACGCGTATCACCGAGAATCCCAAACTTTGAAACACCCCTCAGGCGACCGCAGCCGGCTTGCTGTGCACGTATTCGAATATGATTACAAATAAATTATCGAACGGAGTTATTTCTGTGCCGCACGCGCGTTTATAATTGTATAATAAAATAAAATATTGTTGTTTTCGTATACGCACGCGCAGAAACTAAGTCGAAAATCCAACGTATTCGCGTAAAACGTGATATTACATATTTTATGCGCGTGCTGGCGCACAGCGGTCTCGCCTCGTTATTAAAATTTCAAACACATTCGGCTTAATTTATGTTAAAATATTTAAATCCTAAAACCGTGTCCCGTTAAAAAACGTTTCGGGACATATATGTAAAACGCTATAACATTTAGATTGGAAAAATAAAAATAAAAATCACTTAAACACAACACTACCCGTTCGCGTTTCGATATATTTTATCGCAATGTTGACGTGGGAAAAACGGTTGTGGATTAACCACGTCTTATCCGTACGGGACGATACGACGACGGGGCATAAACTCATATGCAAAATGAATTATGAACAATAATATTAATAATAATACCCGTATTCGTCTGGCAGTTATCATTTTTAATTTTATTTTTCCAACCCGTCAAATTGAACGTGACATTTTCCTCATCCTTTTCGATCGTGCTTCTCCGTCCATCGCGTTACGGGTTAGGCGTTGGTCGACCGAGCACGTTTATCTCGTACACACGCAGGACAAAGAAAAATGTCCAGAAATTATTTACATAATCCGGAGCGCGTTTCGCGCACATATTCTTACCATTTTTGTCGTTCGGTTCAGGGTAAAAGATAAACAAAAAAATAAAACCGTAGAAAAAAGATGAATGCAAATACGAAGTCGGTATGAATAGTGTATTAAAACGAACGGTTCTTATTCGACATTCTCAATTACATTCAATGATTTATACACCTAGCTCGTGTTCACCGAAATCATCACTATCGTAGCGGTTTTATGCGTTGGTATTTGAAAATAAAACTTTTGATTGAGTTGAACACAAATAATGAATGATTATTATAAAGTAATAATAACATACTGTTACGTTGCTTCGAAGCAAATTTTTTTCTTCTTTTCATCATATTGTGTTATAACAATATTAATCTTGGTTGATTTTTTTTTTCCTCCGCACGGGTCGTAATTCCATACTGTTGGTCCGTTGGTTGTTTTCGATCGCGAGCACCGGACTTTGAGCGAAAAATCACCACGAGCACGTGTTTCCAGCACGAACGCGATGTGCAATGTAATATACGGTTTGTATAAATCTTGACCACTATTCGTTCGGTTGACAGTCGAAATCGTTTTAATATCCGTTACGCGAAAACACAGTACTGTCATATATCGTTATTATCGTTGTTTTGTCTATACTAAATACATGGCACGCGACGGTATTTTTCGGTTCACGAGCGACGTGTGATTTCGAAGTTCTTTGTTCCCGTATACTCAGTGGCGAATTGGTAAATATTTTTATGGACATACGCACTAATAAAATGTTTGTATTCCACCTAAATTTTTTTTTCTCTCTTCGCTTGAATATTTTATATAATTATCCGTAAAAAACAATAGCATCAATGGTTACAAAAACACAATACCACAGAAACATATTAGCCGCACGTTATAAATGACATGATATAGGTTGAGAACCATGACCTGAACATTTTTACTAGTCCATATTATATATTTTTAATAATAACTATTTTTCAAAATGTTTTTAATAAATTGAACTTATAATACATTAATCATAGCATATACAGGTGTCAGGTGCATTGATAAATATAATGAATAATTCGTTAAAATATCGTAATAATTTTGTTCTATGTACAATAAAACAGGTTTTATTTGGTTTTCGAGTTATAGCGTATACCCGTAAAATGATATTTTATATTGGGTATACGCCGAAAATATGCTGACGGGTATACGGTTTATACCCACGTTTCCGTACCAATACACCACTGCGTATACTTATCCGAAGAGTGGTTATGTTAGGAAAAATCAATTAACATATAAATAAATAAACAAATAGTGCATGTGTAGAAATAAATAAAGGTTAGCCTGGAGTATTCTCATGTCTGTAAGGTACAACTGGTTTCGAACTAAAAATCCATCGTCTGGTAAATACAAAGTCAATAAAATCGCAGATGAATATTAAAAAATATAGAAGAGAATACATTGAGAAAAATTATTCGTTCTACATACACTTTCATACAGTGTGTACTATATAGTGTATTGTGTATAGTATAGTATAATGAAATGCTACTTATTGCAATCGCATCCGATGTAAAATTGACGTGTTTACACAAGTATTTGCAAGAAAGTAAGTAACTTTATGGACAAAATGTTTATTAATGTTTTCATTTACGTTGTATCGTTATTTTTTTTCACATTTAATACGTCGTGTACATATACGTTCGATAGTTTCCTGCGGGTGTACAGGACTTTGCGCAGTTGTTCGTTGGCATTAAACATTAATTTTCCATAAACCGCATGGTATTGAGATAAATCATTCTTGGAACATAGTTGTATCCGCTGAGTAAACGAATGCTGAAAAACATTTTTCCAATGATAACTTTTCGTTTAGTTGTCGGTATATTGAAAAGAATGACTCTTTTTTACGTAGGTAATCTTGATTTAAAGATTTATTTTATGACTTAAAAAATAAATATATATATATACTTATTTATGTATTAAGAAATCCCTAACATAAAAAGTTATCGATTTTTCCGGTAAAAATTAAACGTAAAAAAATTATTATAAATATCAACTATTTGATAAAAGAAGCAATAAATTATAAAATATGAGATAAATATTTTTCGAATACTGTTAAATTAATTTTTTTTCGATCAAAGCCATAAAATTAAAATTATTTATACGAATTGACTAGGATTATTGTTCTCTTAAATTGTAACTATTCAAAATTGTCCGTATACTATTATTATTTGACCACGTTAATTCCTAACAATGTTTAGCTTTGGAACGATTCGAATAACGCTGTGCGAAACACTTTTAGATGTATTGTTCTGTAATCGAATACCGTTCAAATCGTTTGTATTCCGTTTGCGCAATTTCTAAAATAGTCTAGAAATATTTTATTTCATCTTTTTTTGTCTCGCACTCACTCTCTCTTCTTCGTTATTAATCTTTTTCTGTGTTTGCCATACCAAGGACGTACAGTATTTTCGTGAAAATCGAGCCACACATCTAGTCATTTACACATTTTCTTGTATCAAAATGTATCCACGGCACTGTGCACTTTTTTAATATCTGTTGATTACGTTTGTACATTTTTCTATCGATGTACTTGTTTTGCATTTTAATTTTAACAGAAACCGGGTGCGAAAGTATATAATAATATAAAGTAATATCGACGATATTAAAAAATGAATAAAAGCATTAAGGACAGTAACGTATAATAACAACGATAACAAATTGTTATGATCGACTGTTAAAAATAGTACAGCGTGTATAATGGAAGTGTTTATGACTGCTGCAGGTGTATATGTTATAAACTATGTCAGTAATTTTCAAATAAATTACAAATTTCTCTCGTTTAAAGATTTCTTGGCGTTATTTCAAGTTTCTGGGGCTAATGGGATGGTACAAGAAAATGTTTAACGATCAAAAGTCGGAAAAAAAGAAAAAATAACGATTTGAATTTACTTTAATAAATAATAATAAAAATAACAACTTTATATATACATTATATATATATATATATGTATATATATATATATATATATTTACCGTAGTACTATTGCTAAGTATCGCAACAACGTTTTACGTTTCGAGAACCTTTATAACCGTCTATATTAATTAAATTATTCACAATCAGACGAACAATAAAATTATGAACGCAATTCGTTAACGCTATTTTACTATGACACGAACACGAATGTCCACTAAAATTAATGACGTTTATACCCGACATACATAATAACGTAACTCCGGCGTCCGAATTATAGTATGCGCTGTGCTGGTGTAATGTAAAAATACAATATGAGCCCTGTGCTTTGTGAAACAAAAAAAAAAATAAATAAATATTAGGCACAATAGGACCATAAAGTTCGGGGTTAGATATGTACCCCTTTTGAATTCACTTGTGTGTTTAATATTTATATGCCGGTAAAACCCCGTGACAAAAAAAAAATCCTGCAAAATCAATAGATACGCGTAACATAACTTAGCACAATCTACCGTATAGATCCTTGCCTATAAAAGAATATTTATGCTTATATAAATGCTCTGTTTGATCTAGTATCCCGCTGTGTCTCGACATTAATCGAAAAACAATAAAAATCTATTGTATAAAAAGCTAAAGAAACATATCAATAGCAAAAAATTTAACAATACAGTTGAAAAAAAGCTAATATAATGATTTAGATATAATAAAAATTAAATAATAACAATAATAATATAAGTGTGTGTGTGTATCGATAGTAGTAACGAAAATCAAATAAAAATAAACACGCACCACGGTATTGATCAAATTCTCTCCTCGGTCGGCTCAGAATCGAAAACCATAAAAGTTACAAGTATTTTAAAGTGATCTTCGCGAATGATTGTCATCCCAATTCCCGTGCACCTAACCACAACTAAGCTAATCCAGTGGCGGTTTTACGGGGAGGAGTCGAGGGGGTCTGGACCCGGAGCTCAGACTGTGATGGATTATTCGTTTCGAACGTTCGGGCTTAAAACGTAATGTTATGTTTTTTCTTCGTTTGTACAAGAATTTACATTTTAGGTAACGAAATTATAAACAGGTTAACAATAATTGTTATTATTTTAGTTTTAATAGCAATTATTGTCATCTTATCATATCGTAAGGCAATATCAATGGACTTCCCCTGGAAAAATCTCTGAAAACCGCCGTCGTTAACCTATCCGTAAGTCGTCACCGTTTAGCAATGGGTCGTGTACGATAATGCGTGTTCGTTCTCGCATTTTCTAAAACCTGAACGCGCTTTGCAGGCCTTGTTCGATCACGGATTCGAGACGCGGTGACGAATCGTTGCGCAGTGGTTTGGTTCGATGACGCGCACGGCACGTTGCAACGGCGATCAATTCGAAACGATCTACAGCCCGGCAACCGTCGGGGATAATAATCTTTTGACGGAACCGGCGGCGACTTTCGCGAACGCGAGAGGTATTTCCACGAAAAATATGCGTCGGCGGTTCACGGGCATCACGGCGAGAGGGGTGCAGAAAAAATGATTAATCGGCAACCGTCTTCGGATGGTTTCAGTCCCGCGCGCGTATTATTCTTTCACGCGGTAAATGATCTAGATCGCGGTATGGACGGTCAAGTATCTTAGCGCACAAGCGCGGAGACTGCACCAGTGGGGTATCTGAGTTCACTCTACGCGTTGGAGGGCGAATAAAAACCCACTCGAGAAAGGTCATGGCTGTATATCTTTTAGTCCTCCCCTCCTCTAAAACTTCTAGATGTGCCCTGGGAGTTAAAATAAAAAAAATTTTATTGCACCTTGTGTAGGTACTTATTTTTTTCAATACATACGTCAATGTTTACATTTACGATAACTTCCTAAAAATGTTAAGGCTTTAGACACGTAGAATAACTGTACAGCATACATTTGGTACTACAAAACAATATTTATTTTAAATAATAAACAACAATGGGTTACCTTGCTAAATCATAAATAGTCCTAAGTTTTTTTGTAATTTTATCGATCCACCAATCGTCACTCTCCTCAAATACGCTGCTGTAGTTACCGCGTGGTAAATGATAATTAACAAATTGCTCGGTTCGGACATTTAAAAATACACGGATTTGAATGCAAATTGGCAACAGCTCCCGGTTTCGGGTTGGAGTCGTAACTGTTTTTTTATTCGTTATTATCTTGCTTTTAATATGTATGATTTTGTCGTTTAAAAACGCTTGGAATTATGTGAAAAATTGTATGGACTACTAGACTCGTTACTGCTAAAAACGTCGCTATTATCACGATAATTGTGCGTTAGGCCGTCGATTTGATGTGCATCGCACTAGGGCCTAATTTAGGCATTTTTTAACGGCCTTTAGGCAAATTAAAAAACGTTGCGTTTAACACTGTTTTTTTTTTACAAATGTTTTCCTTATATTCTAAGAATAAAAAAAGGTGCGTAAAAACTTTACCCAGCTACTTATCCTGCCTAATGGTAAATACGACAATGACTTCACACACCGGTTCGCCGAAACGTGGCGGGGTCTATGTGATGCATACGTGGATCCTAACCGTTTGTGACAACGTGAGTACACCATTTCTCGGTAAACGTGTATAACAACGTTTGCGAAACCGGGCGTTTGTGTGTGTGTGTGTGGATAATGCGGTACATAAATGTGCTAGTGTGTATCTACGAACAACGGTAGTGTATGATGTATTGTGAGAAAAATTGTTTCGCGACGTCGATCCTTTTTTTTTTGTTTTTTTCTTTATATTACTGTTGTTATTGATATGATATGACTTTTCGCCGATGAACGTAAAAAAAAAAAATTATATATACTACTAAAGATATACATTAATAACACGACGCAACAAACTAGTTGTCGCGGGATCGTCTTTTAGGTCTCGGATTAGTTTTTTGTTTTCGAAAACGTGGAAAAATGTCGTTTAACGACGCACTCCGTCGTATAATATTGTCAATTATTTTCGTAAACAATCACGCTTTACTGCGCCGACCGTATAAACGATGATAATGTTAAATTCTTATCTATCCGTCCGCAGTAATAATAATAATGATAATAATAATAATCATAATACGCCATTCCGAACAACAGGTTTTTCGAAAGACCGAGACACGAGTCGCATCCAACAAGGATTTAACTACACTTCCACTCGGCACACAATATAGTATCGCCGCGTGTGCGCGTTATTAAGTTTTGCTAGTCCGTCAACGTGTATTCTGCACGTCACATTTGTATAATGTACGTTCGCTTCGAAAGCCGTACCATGTTTAAATTATTATGTATACCTGCCACCTGCGACGGTAATAATTGCGGTTCGGTGTAATTTCAAGTGTTTCGAACGTTTCTAACGCGACGTACTCGTTTCAATTTCAAATCACATCCATAAATTTGTTGCACGTACACTGCATAATGACACACGTGCACACAGATACTCATTTGACGCGTTTTTTAACGACACTCATGTTCGAAAACCTGAATAAAAACGAGTATAGTATTGCCAAATTATCGTATTCGACAATAATAGGTAGGTACTACGCCAAACATTATTCTACACTTATTTTAAACGTCCGCACCGAAATATCATCAGCCGTTACAATATGTACTACACGCGTGTATTTATACCTGTTTTTAGAAACCGTGGTAATAAATAAATGTCATTATAATGGTGTAATTATAATTCGGGTTGCGACACAGCGATTTCGCTACGCGCATGTTATGCATACGGACAGATTTGGGAAAAAAATATTATCGACTCCGTAATTATGGATCGGTGAGAAAATGTTCTCATAGTGCAGCTGTAAATCGACGTCAAAGTGAATTATTCAATTCCCGAGCGGAGCGGCGAAAAAAAAAAAACGCTGTGAATATAATAACAAATATGCATAGTATATAAGTATGTTTAGGTGTTTAAACCGAGTGAAAAAGTCAATATCTTATATTTTAGTTGATAAAAATATACGAGTATGTCATTGTTTCAATGACACTAAACAATGGAACACACACACACACACACACACATACACATACCACGTTATATTTGATTATTATTTATTAACATTTTTTTTCCACGCTCATGTGTTGGTAATAGTTATGCGTAGTCCGAAAAAAGTTAGCTAATCACGGTTGAAAATTAATCACGTAAAAATTTAACATCGGAAAAATGCTAAAGGTGAGTATAATACTATGTTAACTAGTCGTTAAACCGATTATTGTGTATACGCAATCTTTTTACGTTTCCAGAATGATGTTCGAACACTGAGAACTGTAAATGTCTGTACTCTATGAGCGTACATGTAATACATGGGGTCCGAATGTCGATGCCCTAAAAAACTAAAATAACTAAAATAAAAATTATGTATTTATGTCCTACAAACACAACAAATAAATGCTCCAAAAATATAAAAAAAAAATTCTCTTCGCCTTTTTATTGATTAATGACCGAAATAAAAAAAAGTTCGGTAAACGGTTTTAAAGTTATACGTCCATTTTAGGCCAGTACACCGTCGTCGATTCAAACTTCCAATACATTGGAAGAATATGATTTAATTTCGTACTTGTTGTTGTATTGAATTATACTACGTTTCCTTCCGCCCCATCAGTTCAAAACAAAAAAAAAAAAAAGGAAAATATCATTTTTATGTTCTACAATTGACGACGCAATAAGAACGTTAAAAGTCGGGCGTGATTTGTGCGTACGGATGTTACGTGCACACCGTCCCCGAGGTTAAGTCTTCGTCAACAACGGGAACGGGTGTACCGTACAGAGTGGTCGTCCAGTAAAAATTTAAAACCTCGGACAGTTTGTACTGTTTCAGGTTTTGTTATTAAAAAACCACAGGTAGTTAACAAACATAAATAATAATAATAGTTATGATGATAAATTCGTGCATTGTACAGGCTTCACGAATTTTTAAAACGTTCACTGCCGATTATAAGTCGCAAAATACAAATTTAAATGTTAAAAAAATTATAAGCAAAAGTATTGCAGATTAATTCTAGTAATATTTGTTATTATTTTATTTTCGTGCTGTGTACAGGCTTTGTGAATTTTTTCTCGTTTTCTTTTTGGTTTTTTTTTCTTTATCATTTTGTTTAAATTAATAGCGCATTTATCCGTTTGAAAAGATCGTAAGACGCTCAAGAAGCTCGGATTAGTAGATCAAACTAATTTATTAGACGTACTGTTCCATTCGTTTTTCCACTATATGACGAAACAAAATAAGATATTTTAATGGAAACAAATCTCGAGTAAAAGTTCAAAACAAATACATATTAACTATTTTATTAGGTGTCTTGCAATTTGTTTGTTATCGTTACGAATTTCGGATAATCCTAAACGATGTATTTGTCGCCGTACACTCTGACATAGATGGAAAAAACAGCCCTGAATTTTTACTTGACTAAAAACTAGGTTAATGGCGTTTATAACTCCGGTTTCAATTCCTATTCAAGATGTAAAGTTCTGAGTAATTCGATTTTATCTTATCTTGTAAAATAAGTTTCCCGGTTTAGATTTACAGTACAAAGTGTCCGCGATGGATTTTTACCGATTTATTATCACCGTACAAAGTGTTCGCAGTGCGCAACTGTAAAACAATGGGATAATACAAAGTGTCCGTTTACAAAGCGAACGCGACAACGCGAGAAGAGATTTTTACTTTTATGCCTATCGAAACGTCCTTAAAATAATACTCCACGCGTCCCAGCCTACTGCCGAAAAAAAAGAAGAAAAAAAATTAAATAAATTATTAACTGCACGCGCACCAAGAAACGTCTCGTGTGTACTTAACGCACACCACGCTCTCCGTTAAGTGCATCACGCTTGAAGCTGCACGGCCGCTCGACTCGGAATAGCATTTTGATTAATTTGTTTACACGCGTATGGTTTACCCATATATGTAAATATATATATATATATATATATATATATATATATATATATACTTACATTACGCGTCACCGACTGTACCCACCCGTTTTAAGTGCACTCCGCGTCCAATGATGTTGCGTCGCGACGAAGAGACGTTCGCAGAGAAAGCACTGCAATAGTACGTTTCAAACGGTTTATTATTATTTTATTTATGACCGTTATTATCGTAAGCTATGGTCTGCGGACCGAAACGATAATCGACCGTTCGTTCGAAGGGACTGGAGTTTAAGGGGGCAACGATTAGGACTACGAAATCTTGGTTTGGATCGAATTCAACGAAAAAAAAAAAAAAAAGACCTACAGCTTTATGTGTATGTTTGCAACGCGACGCGCAGGTTTTTGTACGCGTTGTACTTGCCGTGCACGTTGTTACATTGTCGTCGGAAAACATTCGCATTGGGGCTACTCCCCGTTTACCTACGCATTATCGTCCGATCGTTAATCGAAGTGTATATTCAAATTGCGTTTGGACCGTACACAAGTTATATCCGCGTGCCACATCGGACTCTGGTTTATTATAATGTACGGTCCGAGTTTCAAATACTAACGGTTAGACCGTAAAAATCGTAATATATTGGATTATAATAAATATCGTTGTCACGGCGCGCTGTGTACGGCGCAATAAGTATTATACATTTCTGTGCAACACATTTTAAACGGATAACGACGTAACGTTATCAATGATTTATTAACGCCGGTGGTGGTAGTGGCGCGACGGATTTTTTCGGTCGAAAAATACTACATATATCTCCACCGTAATGTGTTATAATAATAGTAATCCTCTTGTAAAACGATCCAGCCGTGCTGCAAGTTTGTGCGTCCGTACGGGACTATTACACGGCATTCGTCGCGTGGCGTGTGCATGCTGCAATCGGGATCGGTTTGAAAATTCGTTAAATTTCTTTCGACGCGTTGAAGCGACCTGTACAGCAAGACGTGTGTCGGCGAAGCACATAGTCGACAGTTTCTTTTATAACTTTATACCGCCCAACAACACATTTGCTGTATCTTTGGTTCGTTTTTCACGGGTTTTTTGTTCGATCAATGTGTTTTACGTTCAGTGATTCCGAAAACGATTGGCAGTAGTTTAGGTTGAATCGTCGGGGCACATTTAATGTTCTAGAACTCAGTCAGTCGGTCGGAGTGTTGAAAAAACCGTGAAACGCGTTCTCGGAACGTTTCAAGTGACCGTCGGTGCTGCCGTAGCTCACGGGAGTGCGTCGAATGTTTCCGGACGGGAAAATATTAGGCATTTTCCGTCGAACGCACTGCGGTACAGAGAATCCAACTCTGTGAGCTTAACTCTATGCCGGATCGGTATACGGTTCCGGAAATACAAAACGTTGCGCAAGCATCGGGTTGGCATCGTATCATTTATGTAATTTTTTCAAATAAATCCTGAAGTCGTGCTTCAAGGTTTTCTCGGCGGCACTCGACGAATACACTGGCGTGTACGCAGGTCCTTACTTCGTATAACGCATAAGCGCACGGAACGTGTACGCAATTGTTGTGTTCGCAGTCCGCGTCGTTCGGGGCATAAAACTTATCGGACACGAGAGTCTCTGACCGCGGCCTCGCGCTACGGATATCGCCTAACGATTATTGTATTGTATATATAGTGGGTGTTGAAATGAAAATTGCCTCGTGCACACTCACGCTCGCGTCGTAATGCAACCGGAAGACCTCTCGAGAGCGTGTAAAAATATATCCGTACACGTACACCGATATTAATATATATGTAGCCCTAGGACCGTGGTGCGGGCTTTAACGGAATTACATCGAGCACTCCAGACGCGTCATTCGTTTGTTTCCGGACGGATCGTTAAAGGATTTGTGTCCGACGCGCTCGCACGAACCGTTCGCATATACCGCGCAACCTTCGTGCTGCCGCTATTATTATTGTATACGAAAAGTGAGCGTTGGGCACGTACGTGCGTTTTACGACGCTTTACGAGTCGCACGCGGCGGATATTATAGGCCTATATCGGCTGCGGTGCACTTATAGGTATTTATATACTATATTGCGAAAAATATTCCGATACGGAGGAGAGGAATAAAAAGTATTTCTCTTAGATCATGCGGAAAGGATAGTTATTTGTTCTCTCGAAGCGCGCGCAAAACGTATGTAACGATGACGACCACTGCAGTACACTTTTCTGGTACACAGAAAAAAGGACGACGAACCGTATGTGCACAGCTACGAACGTGTATACAGAGCGTTTGAATTGCATATTACATCAATACGTGTATGTACACGGTGTATAAACGCATATACATGTACGAGAGAGACGCGTTTAATTGCCGTTTGGTAAAGTCTTCTCCGCACGCGTATACCTCCTACGCGCATAGACATGTATATATATATATATTTATATAAATTATTATGTATAAAAACGACGAGCACGTCCGTATAATAAACCCCCTGCGCAGTTAAACCTCTGGCGGCTCTGGGGACCGGATCGTCTCCGCGCGCATACGTATATATCGCATCTGTAATCGTATTTTGGAATCGCCGTCGCACACGATCTAATGACTTTGCCCGAGCGCAGTTCTTTCTCTCGTTCTCTCTCTCTCTCTCTCTCTCTCTCTCTCTCTGTACACAATGATTCAACGTATATGTGTGCGTGTGTAAAGAGTCAGACTACAGCGCGGCGTACTCTCTCGGCGGAGAGAGGAAACCTCGCTTTTTCACCAGACGGAGAAGATAAACACAAACAGATGTTCGTAATGGACCGAAGCCGCCCGCCGGACGAGTCCCGTGCATAATATATTCCTTAGTAACGCAATAATGAAATCACTCTTCGTCTTCGCTCGTATCGCGTTCACATGTTAATATTATAAACATGGTCGTGCACCGTGCCCATACGTGTATGTACAGTGTATGATTTATAATAAACGTCTGTTCACATTTTCCGCGTTACGGTTGGCTCTACGTTCGGACCATTACGTGAACACGAAAAATACCGAAACTCGAGTTTGACTGTGCTGCAAGGACAGCGCAAGCTCAATACAAATGCTCGTATTGTTAAGAATCGATATAACGGTCTCTCTCGCGTTGTTTCACATTTTCGTCCGTGACGTTATCGATATCGCACGAAATGTTTCGGTTATCGCGGAGGAAAATAAATGGAAAACATGATTATCATCGACCGATTTTTCCGTGCCGGTTGTTTATTCATTTCTTGGTTAACGCTTGATGATCCGTACGAGTTGCTCAACGACGAGGGTACGGCATAGTAGTGGCCGTAACTCGTTTTATCCAACGCACGGTGTAGATTTCCGGATAGCGTTGGACGGAAACCCGAAAACTTTTGATTAATCGCAGACGCGGATGCCTTACGGTGACTGTTACGAGTTACGACGAACGCAACAAGAACTCTGAACATGTCCTTGACGATTTATTGCGTAAAATATTGATAAGAAAATTGATAATGATAACACAGTAATAAATCCGTTTACGGCCAACTTGCCCGGTTTCGGAAAACACGCGCACGCACAATCGCTCGGGCCATCTCGTCAGGCCGCCGAGATCTCCGTTCGGGAACGTCCTGCGTAGCGTGCGCGTTCGGACACAGTTTTTCGGCCGTTCCGTTCGAAACGGAAACGACGACGTGCCTGATAGTCGTCGCCGGAACGACCGCAGTGACATTGCCGTGCACGTGCTGACAAAACAACAACAAATAAATTATTGTAATCGCGGAGGAAAATGCACGCGCGTGCACTCGACGGGTTGTTGTAACAACGCGTGTGCGTGTATTCGTCGTGTGTGTGTGTGTGTGTACATGAGATATATCTCTCGAGTTACTAGGCGCATACGGCGCGACAAAACACGATGATGCCGTTTCGCGTGCGTCTGACGTGGTTTTCGATATTTTTCCCTCCCCCCCGCGAGCCCAGAGGGTGAAATACCATTTTCGCTTGCTCGCGAAGATCAAAAACCACTTTTCGCACGAACGTGTACATTTGCGCACACGCGTTTTAGCGCTGCCAATTCGTTTTCGTGTCGAACCCGGGTTCCTCTGCTCCAGTGCGTTTAAATACAAAGTGCGCTTAACGTTTCGAATCTCGCGGTCTTCTGCCGCCGCCGGCGCGAAGCCGTTCGCCTTCGACAAGAAACCGATTTTACTTCAAACGCGCTCGTGAGACGCCAACTCGTTACAGCACGCCGTAAAGCGAATCGCCGGATCGTGATTTCCCTCGACGCCCGATAACGTTGCACGCGCACAGGATGTCTCGGGGAAGCGCGAGTGCCGTTTCTATGAGGGTATCTGAAAACACGGTCAGGTCTTATGCGTCTACACCTCGGGGTGTGAAGAACAGTTGTCAAAATATTCCGTTCATGCGACGCATAACGTATTCATTCGACTGATTTCATTTCTCAGTGCACTTAGTTCGAATCGCTTTTGTCGAGAATACTTTTGGTGAAAAAACGGAAGCAAAATTAATTGAAAATATTTTCGTACAATTATTATTATTATTTTTTTTTTTTTCTTCGTAATAATTAATAGATGAATCACCGCGATCTGTTTGTTTTATCGGTACCCGTATTGAAAATATAGCCACATCGCTTGACATCAATTCTGACAATTTATAACGTTTGATTGAAACTGATTATTATTGATTTCTGTTTTTTTTTTTTTTGTCTCATAAATTGTGAAAATCAAACTTTGACGAGATTAAAAAAAATGTAGGATAAAAGTTTTCGCAATTCGTACTCGAAAACATGTTTGTGCAAATCGATGGTAATATACTCGAAAAATCCGACGTCAGTGTTTGGAAAACTAAAAATAAACATCAATCATTCAAGGTCGTTGATATTCTTTTAATGAATTCACGTCAAATATTGTGTTCTACATTAAACACACCTATACAGACATAACACCACAACGGTGAATTTTTTTTTTTTTTGAGTTCTTCTAAGAAAACGTGTTTTGAAATTGCGTTTGTTATTTGAACACGAGCATGTCGTTAATGTTTGCGCGTAAATGTTTGATACTGTAATACAACATGGCTTGTTTTAAATAAATACTCCGCGAGCTTTACGTGTGTAATCGTTTTTCATTTCGATTATAATCCATGATTAATTGACAATCAACATACACGCATACATCGATACGTACCTACGGTCCGTACCTATTGTTTGCATAAATATAACGGAGTATGATTAACTCTGCGCATTATTAATAAATTATTTATTCGTATACGGTTGCAACATCGCTATTTTGTCGAGTTCTCGAATTTCAAAGCCATTTCATGTACCGCGGTTTAAAATGTCACGAGTGTTAAATGAGTGTGGGTAGGTACGGTCTGGAGTTTTATATTTTATTTTTCACTTTAACGACGCTTTTACAGTCGGGCAATGGCGGGTAACCCGACGAATAACCGCAGAGCGAGTTATTATAATGGTATGCATTATAATTGCAATTTATAATGTGCTTTTTTGAAGGTTTTTGCGAGTTTAAAATAGTTTTATTTGCTATTTATTATTTTTCCAGTGGAAAAAAAAAAAATAATAATACGTATAATTCAAATGTCTGTTTCATAAACAATATTTAAGTCAACCGTGTTATTATGTTCTTAAAAGGTTCTAATTTTTCCATTTATTTTTATTTTGTTTTATTACAGTGTATTTTATTTTATAAAAACTCAACGTAAAGGTTACTTCATTTTACCGCGCAACTGATTTTTATCATAAATTTAAAAAACATTCTTTAACATTAAATTATAATATAATGAGGGCATGTGCACGAAATACGATTTAAAAACATGACCGTTTATCTTATTTATCTTGTTGCTTTTAATGTACTTTGCACTTATATTTCCTCGGGATAACCAATTTCAGTCGTGAAATATATTTCTTTCTGTAAAACTTAATTATAATATTACCTCCTATTCGTGATTTATCCAGATTGATGTGCGAAATCGTCGGTTTCCGATTTCAACGGCTTTACCAGACGATACCCACAAAGAAGTTATTACAAAAAAGAAAATAACTGCTTTTTTCTTATTTCGATCATGGCTCTTCATGTTTTCATGTCATTTTGTAATTGCCATCAAAGTTGATTATAGACAGCTATGAGAGTATAATAATATTGCAATGTATCAATATAATATATTTATATATTATATAAACATGCATTGAAAATATTTAGCATTAATATTATAGTAACCTATTATTAATCTATGTATTATGAAACGTGGTATGTATTGATTTTTAGTTATTTTTCTCGTATCGAAAGCTATTGTTACCTTTGATCGGATTCCGTACATTATATTGTAACATTGTTCTTCTTGATAACATTTTATAGACGCAAATAGTAACATACACGATTTGATAGGCTTAACGTTTACGTTTGGACCGATTAATTATAATATCACAATTATTACTTATCGATAGTTGATTATTATCATAAATGTTTTTGCTGGATGGTGAAAAAACGAACCAGCATTTTACGATGGCTGTGGCGAGAGGGAGGGATTCAATACACGTCTCGATAGTGAAATAAATGTTTTTAACGATGTCCATATAGTTAACATAATATATACATTTATATATGTTTTTGATAATTTATTGTGTTTGAAAAAGGGATTCGTTGTTTTTTTGTAGCGTATGTTTTCGTATATTTTTTTATAATTATTTCCACTGAACGACGCATACAATTAAATTTAATCGTCATTATTATACTTTGTAAATGTGTTCGGCCCATAGTACAAGAGAAAATAAACGCAACGATAAAATGTAAATTATTTCTTCGTTACACGTACGCGTAGCCGTTTATTAAATTAATTTAACGCATTTCTTATATAGCACCACGACAACAACGACCCTTTGTGTTAGTATTGATTAATTCGTAACGTTTCAATTCTGATTAACAATAATGTGACGAATTAAAACGATATTTTTCACGACCGTTTGTTGCACATTGTAGTGGACGATTTTTATTTCGCATGCCCTTAGGGCGTGCAGTATAATTAATAACTAATAGAAAATTCGTTTTGCCGCTCGGAATGATTGGAATGTTACAAAGTTTTTAAATTCCTACGGGAAATTTAATTTGAAAAACCACTCGCGAGCAGTATTATTGTGATCATAATATCGCATGGGGATTTTTTTTTTTTTTCAATAACTTCAAGCGATATTGTACATGTACATACACACATACATACACATAACATACATATATACCAAATGAAACAATTTGCGAACAGATTTTATTTTTTTGTCATCCGACCTATCGGCAACAACTTTTTGATTAAAATACGAACGAATGTGTACAATAATATGTTGTATAAACGGAAGTTTATAATAATAACACATGATCTTTAAAAAACTGACGCCTTGAACACCTCTGTTCGTATGTGCAGTCACGACGAACAGAATCCGATTGCTGAGACAATTCGATGGCTGTACGACGGAGTGTTTTCGTTGTTCTCGACCATCCGATGCATTTTTCGCCTTTGGTTATTGGAACGAGCCAGCAACCGTGTACGCTTGTACAACATAATATTTCTATAGATTCGCAGATCGTACTCAGGTGGCGGTGGTAATATATGGGCAAGTTAAAATCGCTCTTTTCAAATTTGTAAAAGGAAAAATGACCGTATGAACATTACCGGTACATTAGAAATTAATGACATTCGCGGTTGTCCGCATCACTATTGTTGAAATTTTACAAGTCGTACGATGTCGGCGTTTTACCCAATAATTACTGCGGGCGACTCGCACGTGACACCCGTGTTGTTGTCGACAAGTTCCCGATGTCGCAACCGTTCGGCTCGCGCGATTTCGTCGAAATGCGTTTGCACGACACCGGTACGTATTGCACGTCACAGGAGACCAAGGGAACCAAACCCAACCGCCAACGAAGAGTCCCCGGATCCGTAGGATACTTACTGTTGATGAATGTGGATACACGTCGCGTGCTTAGACCAACCGGTGTGTCTGCGGAGGTCTGTGGATCGAACACATTTTTAATTAGTTAAAAACGCAGAGTTTATCATAACGTCAATCATAACGTTTGATACAGCATTTATACACGATCGGGATTTAAATATTTAAAATCAAAACTTTGTAGAACGTTGTATTTGATTATACGTATTATACATATTTGATTTTTCGTGGTGAACACGAACACGTAACAGGAATTTATTAACATTCGAAGACTAATATTTAAAAATCGATGACGATGTACAACTGTATAAATATCTGATAACGAATTCAATGTTTAAAAATGTAAAACCAACGAATACTGAATATACATCAAATATTTTAATTTTCTTTTTTTAAATATTTATTGAATATCGAATAAACTTGCTATGCTGTGTGGGAACTGTAGTGCGTGCAGAGGAATTGAAAACGCACGTACCGATATGACGTTCTACGGAACTTGGTGGTACGAACCGCGTTATGCGCACGCTCGCGTTTTCGTCTTTATCGCGTTCACAAGGGTTTGTTCGCGAAAACCGTTCCGAACGCAATCGAACACTGATCTGTACACGTTACTTTACGCATTTCACTATATTTCGTACGTTTTCGGGTTCTCGGGTGGACCGCAGATCGCGGGAGGAGTCGATAAGAACTGTTAAGTTATTGTTTTTCTGTTTTCCGAGCGTTTTGTTCTCAAGCACGTGTCCAGAAGGGAAACGCACCCCGTGTTATATTAAGATTATCATCCCTCTCCGGAGTTTTAGATACAACCGTCTCCCCGCATCGCGATTTAAATTGGTCGCGTGGCTACGACAGACGCGGGGTGCACGTTTGAAATGCACACGTTGTTCGATGTCCTAAACAAATAATTAGCGCGTTCGCTATTGTGTTCTTTTTTTTTATTTTATTTAAATCGTTTTCGACCCGTACAGTAACGGGTAAGTGATAAAACCTTCAACCGCCCCAAAACCGAACTTGACGTACGTCCTACTTGTTCCCGCCGTTTCACGTTGTCCAACCGGAATACTTTCTTCGGTCACGCTTTCGGAAACTTCGCGCGTATCCCGTGCACTGATCGCAGAGTGTCGTTTTCGCTGCGTAGGCAACTTTCGTCGTGGCACAAACACCGCAGTTCCGGTACTCACGATAAACGCGATCCGCCGTTTAACGACTGTTTTCACGTATTCTAACCCAAAGGGATGCGGCCTCGTATTCGCCTTAATCAATGCGTAACCCATGACGAACGACGACGAACAATATTCAATCGAAACACTACAATTACCGAGATTTGTTTTCATTTCGCCCGATCTGGCGTACACCGTATTCGAACATTATTGACGATGTCGAAACGAAAAATGAATCGGTCCTTTCTGTTTTTTCGTCAGCTGACGACCTAAAATGCCCAACGTCGTTGCATCGCACACCGCATGGCTACATCATCTCGTCGGCCTGGTTGGCGGCCGTCCAGTCGTGATTAAGTTTGATACTATTGTTATTGTTTCGCGCACCGCCCGATCGGGCGGAAGGTTCGTCATAGTCCATTAGTAGACTTTTCGGGACGACAATAACATTATTGTAATACGTTGTAAATAATAATAATAACAATAATAATAATAATGATAATAATAGAAT
The DNA here is from genome assembly GCA_034509805.1 of Sipha maydis. NCBI lineage: Eukaryota > Metazoa > Arthropoda > Insecta > Hemiptera > Aphididae > Sipha > Sipha maydis. The sequence goes on from JASXSY010000570.1 coordinate 85,831, forward strand.
TTACGTTTTCCGAACGTCTTTGCTATGCACGTATACGGACGCATCATGCACGTTCGTTTTAAACATCAAATATTCCGTACACGTAGCCCTGCTGCATACGGCGGAGTTCATTACGAACACATCGATTACGAACCGTAAAATTGTGCGTCCGACGTAATTTATGCGCGTCGCGGTGTGCAGTCCGTACATTTAGCCCGATGCTTCACGGGGACAAGCCCGTCGCCGTCGTCCATTATGCGCGCGCGTGTGTTATTATCGTTATGATATACCGCGGTACAGGTTCGACAATACAATACGAGTGTACGCCGTCGCCGCTGCACGTGGACGCGCGTTATTATTACATTACCACGGCGGCGGGTATTATGGTAATAATCGTAATAATATTGTGTGACTTGCACAATACGTTCGGACAGGCACGGTGAACGATGGTACGCGAGAGCAGAACGTGTGCTCGGCGGGAATTCGCGTGTTTTCAACGCGGCCCGGTGCCGTGCCATTGCACAACACTGTGGGTTATCATTACGTGTGCATCGAGCACACGGGACGACGTTGGGGTATAGGTATCTAAAACGTGGTTAGGTTTTTCTGGTTCGTATTGAATATCGCAGGTACACACGACGCCACAGCGAGCGCGGTACACAATAAAAAGGTCGTTTATACTACGTGCAGGGTACACGTCGTGTAGTATTACGAGACTTACGCCCAAACGTTCGGCGCCGAAATACTGGTTTATTTTGATTTTTTTTTTTTTTGTCTAAATTCCATACTTCAGTCAACAGTTATAATAATATAATTTGTATCCAACCATCATATATATATTATACACGTAATATTTATGTAGATACTCGAATAACCGTGTGTGTAATATTTTCACGAGTACCTACTCAAGTGCAATTCACTCAAACAACTACATAAATACATAATTAGTCATAGTTATGTTTATTCGGAAAAAAAAAAGTGTCCATTTATATCTGTCCAATATAATACATAATTAAACCGTTTTCGAAGTATATATTAAAATGTACTATCCCATACTTCATCTGTACTGTTTCGAATTTGATCGATATTCTGTTAATTTTTGTTTTAAAAGCATCCTATTCCAATATATTTATTTAATTTTTGGAAACAAAAAATTACACATAAATATAACTTTATAAAGCGTATAATGGGTTCTACTGAGCAAGCGCATATGGGGTCCCATGAGTCTTAACTTGAACAAATTACACGTTTTATTATGATTAACATTCATTAATCCAAACCTATTTAATGTCCATACTTAAGATAATTGAACAAATAAATATTGTAGAAGTATAAAAGTATTGATGATAAGAACTTTACGATTTAAATGAATCCTCAGCAACTTGTTGTCACTCTTTTAATTTCAATTTTAATAATCTCCTAATTCATATGGTACGTATGCATTGATATAAAATATATATATAACGTATGTATTGGTCGATTTCGATGAAAAAAATAAATAAAACCAGCGGCGGACAAATTAAATATTCTGGATGTTTTATTACTTTTTTTTTAATTTTTTCAACTTACAAATTCATCGAGAGGTTTTCATTTTTATTCCGTGTATTATTATACGCAGATTTTTTTTCTCCGTAATCGGTTTGATTTATGGCGGTTTTCATTATTATTATTTATGATACTCGCTATTATTGGCAAAGTTTACTTATAGCCAATATATTATAATCATGTATAATCATCATCATTCCATGTTGTATTATTTTATTTTTATTTAGTTGTTGTTCGTAAAAAGGAATGATTGCGTAGGTATTTTAATTGCAATGTTTAAATATGAATTATATTTGTTCGCGGTTGATTTCAAATTAAATACTGCAGAACGTAACGTTTATAATGACATGTTGACTGATTATTGTCAATCCATTTTTAATGTATATGTTGTTTATAGAATATTTATTTTTATTTTTTTTTGCTCTTAATTTATAATTACGGGCAAACAATTTGCTTTGCCATCGTTAACGCCGTCCATTAGCAAATGAATATAATACTACATCGAATACGGTTTTTGTTCATGCGACGTAATGGTAAAAATTGACCAAAACCAATCACGTTCCTATAACGCTGCCGCACAACGATATTTGCCCGCGTGCAATAAGATCATTACAAATCGATCGACATTCGGCAATGAACCACACACGGTGTCCCAATACATTTATATTGTCAGCCTCGCGCCGTAGTTCAAGTATTCAGGTTCAAACAATAACGTTTTCGACGAGGTATCGTCGATATTTCCTATTCCGCAACGGTACCCAGGTAAGAATAAACGATCGCATCGATCAATCCGTATTGCGCTGTACCCGTTCAGGCAATGCACGTACGTTTCATCCGCCGTCCCCGGTGCCGCGTGTTGCCTACGAATACATTGCTGTACTCTGCGATCTGTCCGGAAACGTTTGCTTGCACGAATCTTACTGGCCCCGTGACGTTCGCCTGAAGTGTACGCGGTTCACGTGCCGCGAAATATCGCGATGAAAACCGACGGTGTTTTCACATCGATTTTTCGCAGTTTTCCTGCGCCGCGGGCTATTTCGAAAGCATTACGTTACGCGGTCAAGAATTTTACCGTACGTTTATGTATATAATTTTAAATAGACCTCGTACAGTCTTGCTGCACGGTGATTTATTCGCGGTAGGAGGCCCGCAGAGACCGGGAGGTCTCTTTATATTTTACGGCCAGCACCGCTGTAAAAGTGCACGTTTCCGACGACATATCTAACCGGCCGCCTGGCGACACGTGAACATGTGGTATAAAAATATGCTGTCCATCATACGTTCGTGTAACCGCGGTTACACGTACGGCGCACGTACACATTCTTTGAACATCAGACCAGTGTTTCCGAACCTTATGTTCCGGAGGGAAGGGGGTATTTACTACTGTTTTCGGGGTCGTTGATAATGGAGTAGCGCTATAATTCTGCACACTTCAATTGTTCCGAAAAAATATTTCCGATACACACCGCGTGTAAATAGATGTTTGATAATTCGAGGAGTTCGTTTAACGGCAGAGTACTTATTACGTGTAAACCATGAGCTCTACACCGGAATCGCTCTACTCGTTTGACCCGATAACGTTTTTCGCGCTGTAAGACCGACAAAAATACATGAGCGTAGAAATCGTAGTCAATACTTCGTATGGCTGTGATGTCTTGGTCTAATGGAAATGATATATATTATTCGGTGATCCCGTTGAAACAATCATCGCGTTTGCACCGACGGCGAACGCTGCATCGGAAACGTACAAACGCTTACAGCGCAAATGTATTGCAGTTCGTTGTCGTTTGTTTTTGAATTATGTAAATACGGCAAGCGCCTGAGAAACGAAAAAAAAAAAAAAAAAAAAACGAAAAAACGGAAATGGAAAAAATCGCGTTCGCCACGCGCTTCGTTATTATACAATAAATCGTCTGTGCCACTGAAATCTTATCATTATTATCGTTTCGTTTTCGGTTTTAATTCACGCGCGCAACGCAACATGCGTTTTTGTGTGTGTAAAATAATGTTTGCGCTGCAGTATGTATGTACGAGTAATAATAATAATAATAATCGTAGTTTGTTCTTAGCAAATAACAAAGTTGCAATAGAACAATCAACAACACTAGCTTTACTCTTCTTAGCCAAGGTAAGACATATTTTTCACGGTTACAGTATCAACACGATGATTATGTAGTTATATTAAAGAGTTATAAATGTTAATTTTACAGTCGGGGTAAAAAGAAATAGAAGAAAATTAGTGTAATAAAAATATTAACCATTATGTGTACGTGTAAATAGGAGCGCCCGTGGTTTGCTCATTAAGTATTAAACACTATTACGTACTTTTCCCAAAACTTTTGCACGCGCAATTATTTACTATTATATTATGTATTGCACGGAATAATTGACTATTACTACTCTTAACTACTCCTTCTAACTGCTTTTTGGTCAGGATCCGTGTTTGTACACCGAAGTGCTATTGCGAGAGGGAGGGGAGCACAGTGTTCACTTGCACCTCCTTGTATATCATATCCATATTTGGCCTTAAGTGTTAATCGATACTCTGGTCTTACTACGATCTGTCGGCGTATGCGAGATGCCCCAATCGCCACAACGATCCGGTGGAAATGGGCTTGTTGCACGTTTGTATTCTGCGCAAAACCGAATCAAGATTTTTCCTTTTCGAATCGGTGGAGATAAATACGTACGGAAATACACACGTTCGTCCAGTATTAAAACAGGGGGGGGGGAGAGGAAGAAGGAGAGGTCAATGTTGCAAATACGAAATAGCCTCCTCTATTTGTCTCGACTTATGATAAAGTTATAAATATACGTAGGTATGTTTTTTCATATTTCGAAATAACAAAATGTACGATATGAAAAATAATGACATAAAACAATGAGATAATGTGTTGCCTGTTTAGCTGTTTATCGCGTTTCCTTTAAAAATCCACTGTGCATGGGTTTCGATTCGCCCGAATAACAATAGAACGTGTATAATAATTGGGATTTTTTAATTGTTGACTTCGGCACTGCGACTTTTTATAAAGTTTATATAAAAACCCTATGTGGATCGTCCTTCTTTCGACAATCACCGTACTTGTATTTCGTCTAATACGCGCGCATTGTGTATGTACAATAATATTTAATTAATATAACATTGTTTCCTCGTTGGAAACAAGCACGTTTTAATTGACTAGTCAGCGTTATGATGGATGTCGTTCAAGGCACATTTAACGCTTGTGAAATTATTTTAATTTCAAAACCAATTAGTCGTTTTTTATTTTTTTTTTTTTAACGTAATCGTAAATTATGTAATTAAAATCGTGAATAATGAATATAACGCAAGCGTGCGGGAATTTTATTGTAAAAGTGTACACTTATGTCGCAGCAACGTTTTCAAAAGCTTTTTTCCCGTAATGTTGTCTAAGCGTTTAGTCGTACTTTGAACGCTGGAATTCAAATATTAAAATTGTATATGAAATGTAATCTTTCGAAGTAATATTTTCACCCGTTTAAACTTTTCGAACTTGCCGACGATGCACAAGCGCTACGCGCTTTAAAAACCGTAAAAAAAAAAAAAAAAATAAAAAAACAAGACATGAAAATGTCAGCAATACGAGAAATGTGTTTCTTTATTTTATATATGTATACGATTGGAAAGTTCGGTAAACTTTTTTCTTATTTTATTTTTTATTTTTTTTTTACGGCTGGAGCTGTTTTTCAAGTATTCAGTATTCCGGTGTACTGCACGTATTTTATGTTGAAAAATCGATTACATTATTTTCCATCATACATATATATATATTTTTTTTTACTTGTAACTTTTCGATCGGACCGAAAAAAAGAAAAGATTTTTCAACGCATCACGCGGCCCACAAATCATGCGCATCTCTGTGTATAACTATATTTGTCGGTGTTTCGTTAATCGTGCCACGCACTGCATGTTTTCGGCAGGTACAGTACCTATACAAAGACACCAGTAGTAGTGATCGCGTTTAACGCACGTACGACGCGGGGGATCTTTTCTTTTCCAGCGCCCGATCCTTTCGTTCACAGACGCATCTACTCGCGTCTCGGTCCTACACGAATGGGTTTGATATTAAATATCAAATTTTGTCGGTTATCCCTGTACACCGTCGCAACTTCTGTAATGTTCGAACAGATTTTCGGGGGGAAAGAGATTTTTTTCCCCTCCATTATTTCATTTGGAATACGATGGGAACGCGATGATATTACCGGGTGGGTCCAAGTGTACGGGTCGGCGGGTACCGGAAGACGCTGTACGGACGCGTTGACAGCGGAAAGAACCTGGCGGCGAACGAGCGAAATCGCGTCGCGTTCCGCCGCGGCGGCCCCGTGTACCGTGTTTAGCCGGGTCCTTTACGACAGTACTTCGTAACGTAGAGCCGGACGGATCGCGATGTACGGCGGCGGCGGTAGGAGCGGGCGGGAGAGGCCGGCAAGAGGAACTCGTCTCAACGCTCTCCGCGCTCTCGCGCACGACGTCCGTGTCGTTATACGCGACCGGCTCTCGCGCACGTATCGTCAGTCGATCGGCCGTACCGCGGCCACGTCGTTTACGATAAAATTTAACAACAACACGTATCACATTACCTTTCGCCCACCCTACGCTGCCCTACCTACTTTACTCGTACGCGCATCGATTCGTATACCGTCGCGTACGGTTTATTACGGTTCTCCTGCGCAAACGTCTTCATATTATGATTATTATTATTATTATTATTATTATTATTATTATTATTGTCGTCGGTTCTGCAGGAAACGACGTATTCTCGCCGCCGCATCCTTTCCAACCGCTTCTCGACGCACGTTCCTCGCCGCCCTACGCGCGATCCGTTACCGTCACCCTTCGACGACGAGGGTCGAAGACGAGAACCGACGTCGAACGTCAAAGTGTTCGCCGCCACCGCCGCCGCCGTCGTCGTGTACACGACACGTAAATAATTAATAACTTTTCTCCCTCGAGCTTTCGACACTGTATACGCGCGTGTGCCCTTCGAGCGTACGAAACAAACACACGCGCACACACACCGCACCCTTCTCGACGGGTCGTCTTTTCTTCGTACGTTTTACACACACGCATACGGGCGGCTACCTACGTATAGTTCATATCGGGCTCGCCTCCCGCGTGTAATGTTATTATTATTATATATTGTTCCATTGTATGCAGGTGTGTGTGTGTGTGTGTGTGTATGCGCTCGTGGTGCGCCGGGTGGACACGAAATGAAAACCGAATAAGAAAACCCAATTCAATCGTGTTCGAATGTCGTAGTATGTACCCGGTATTATTTATGAATTCTATTATTCACGTCATTCATGAGCGCACCACTAAACCCGCACCGCCGCACGCATACACCTTCACGTGTATACCTTCACACACACACATATATTACATGTATTTATATGTACCTGTATTCACCGTAGCATTACGATACGTCTGGGTCCAGATTATTTCCCCGACCCGTCCGCGGCCTGGCTTATGCGCGTATTGTCTAGTCGTCGATTGCGATCGGCAAAAATTGCTTTTGAAAACGAACATGTAAGCGTACACGTTGTACGTACGTACCAAACCCGTATGTATATTTCGTCGCACCACCGAAACACGTTCCGTATCCAATGCTTACAATGGAACGTTCCGATCGAGTGTAGTGTTTTTCAAGTCGTAGAAACGTGTATTGCCTATATCGTACGAAGTGTTTCTTGTTTACGTCATATTTCCGCCTACACCGTACAAAATAATATAACGTCTGTCGGATTTATGATGCAATGATATGTACGGTATCAATCAATCTTCCACAATACTCATATATTCGCACGAGAAATTTCACGAGCAATTCGTGTGAAGTTTTTTTTTTACATTTTTTTCATAAAACCATGGAAAACTATTACACACGAATTTCTAATAAGACCAAATACATCGTACCGATTCCCCAATTATCTAAGCACCGCCTAAACATATATGTTTGAATCTAACTTAATTAAAATCTGTTGAGCAACACTGCGGTCTTCTAATAATGGAAAATTTAACTCTTGGCGAAAAAAGTTAACAATTATTTATTATAAACAAGTACGAATTTCGTTTCCGAAAACGGTCGTGAATAGAAGTGGTCGGGTTCAAAATAAAAATACAAGCGTGTTACAAAATTCGTTGATATGATGTCTGTATAAAAATATTACGTAACAATATGACATATTATTTTCCTATACATCCGTTACGTTACGCACTTCCAATTATCGAACTTTGTGAACGAATAAAACTTAAGATATTGGTCGAATGAAAACCCTCGTATACTTCATGAGGCACCCCTTCGTTTTTAAAAAGTTATAGAATGGTGCGCAATTTCGGCCAGTGGAATATTCGGCGAATTTTTTTTTTTTTTCGAGAATGAAGCTGAAAATGCAATAACCGTTAATTCTGGGCGATATATTACAATGGTTCTTAACTTTTACTGCATTGAAACTTGTCCATTTCCCAGTGAATGAAAACACATTTTTTCAACACGACGGGACAACAAGTCACACTACAAGAATTTCAATTAATGCTGTGGATGCTTTGTTTCCGGGCCGCGTTATTTCACGCAACGGGGTTATTCCATGGCCTCGTCGATCTGCCGATTTAACGTTTTGTGATTTTTTTTTTATGGAGATACCTTAAATCAAAAGTGTTTGATGCCAATCCACCAAGAACTATCTTAGCGTTCGAACAACGTATTCGGAACGAGATTGAAGTAATTTCCATTAATATGCTGCAGGAGTTGACTTAAACGTTAAGTTCAGACTACAAGAATGCATAAATAGCAATAGTGGTCGATGAGCAAACGTGCGCGTTATCATGGTATATAAAAATAGTATTTTTTTGGTGTTGAACAACAAACGGTAAATCTTATACTTCATAATTGTTCGTCGGGCTAATAATTGAAAAGTTTACATAAACCATTTTGACCACTGCGCATTTCATACAAACGATAGTCCGCTATGAACGGGAAGGAAACTGCGTAATTTTCAATTCGTTACCGGTGACGCACGTCTGACCTTTTGTTAGAAAACCGCGCACGCGACTCGGGAGAATAATATCAATCTCGAACGCAGTTCGATTGTGTCGCTTGCATCGCAGTCTCGCGCACAGTTACGTGCCGCCAATCGGTACACGATTACGAAGCGATACAATCCGTCCGTGCTGTAGGTTCTACGACCAAACACCTCGTAACGGTTTACGTTCGAGCGAAACGATATTACTCGTGTGCATCTATTCCGAAACCGATAACGATACGTTGTAACGCACACGATACCGCACGATAATCCGCATGGTGTCACGAACGTAATGGGTGTACATTCTGTCCTCGGCATCCCCATTGGTCAAAGGATACGTTTTGATCGTGGTCGTAGTACATACATGTATACGTGTTGCCACCTCGCGCGCACACCCCGGTATACTCGTACCTTTGCGCCTATCGATTCGGTTTCGTTAGATAATTATCGTGTTTCGCGTACGCATTTAAGCCACCGGTACGGGAACGCTGAGAACGCGACTCTAACAACACTGCGATCGATATCGTCGGAAGTCTGCGGGCGTCGGTAATCCGGTCGCCGCGGTGTCATCTGTCACACATTGGTACGCGCAACGATAAATAACGATCGATTCCGGGACCGTAACGGTACACCGCACAGAAAACGTTGAACGTTGCGTTACGTCGCCGCGTACGTGCACCGACGATGGTCGCGGTCGCGGGCTACTCGAAAGGCCGTCGATCTTCTCTTGGCGTCGCTATAGATCTCGGTGCACACGCGCGTTATCGTCACGCGATCGATTCGCGCTGGCTCGGCGGGTCCGACACAGGTCGGCAACTGTACGCACTATGTACATTCCGTCCGTTGTTAGAGATACGGTATTTAGGCATCACGAGGCGATTGATTCTCCAGCGCTCCTGAAGAAACGTCTCCGTATTGCTGACCGTAAAATTGTTTCTATCGACTGCGCGGTCGTTCGAGATTTCCAAACGCCCGGACATCAGGAAAAAAAAATAATACGACTGTTCGTTTCATCGTAAAACGATTCGGGGCCGACCGCGTACCGGTTACGGTGATACGGTACTGACCCGTTCGCCAAGTACGCGATGGCGTTCGGTATGGGCTGCCGAACGAGCGTTTGTCCGTCCGCGTATCGTTGTATTCGGCGGAACTATGCGGTTCGTTTGCGCGGAGCTTTTTCCGAATACGTTTCGCGCGATTAATATTTTAACCGTTTCGTTACACTATTATTACGCGGAGGGTAACGCCGTCGCGTCGTTAAGTCGTACGCGTCCTGTCACACTGCCAGCAGAAGTGTTACGATTCATAGAGCACGGCTGTACTGCGACGACGATGACAATATGATTAACTAGTGCACTAAGTGTTTTTCGCGTGGTTTCGATGTTCATGGCGTGAGATCCGATCGTGACGTCGCTGGGGCCACCCGGGGGCGTACACCGTTTGCACGAATCGACCCAAAATATAGTCTGTATGGGTCTGTTTGGGCGAATAAATATATACCACTTGGGCGAGGGTTTATTCAACTAATACTACCATTTGGGCGAATAGAAATATACCGTTTGGGTGGTATAAAAATTTATATTCAACAATTAATTAAACAAAACCATATAAAATATAAATAATTAACAATAAGTTATATTTAAAAAATATATTAATATGAATATTGATAATATTATTATACGCATTATAAAACTATATAAGTAGTTAGTAATCAACAGTCAAAAAATTATAAATACAATTACATATAATATAATTACCTAGTATGTTTTAAAATAATCTATTGGCTTTGTATGAAAATGCTCATAATATACATTCAATAATTAATTGAACAAAATCATATAAAATATAAATAATTAATAATAAGTTCTGTTTAAAAAAAATATTGATATGCATAATAATAATATTATTATTTATAAGTAGGAAATAATCTACAGTCAAAAAATAAAAATAATAAAATAAAATTACAGATAATATAATTATTAGTAGTTTTTAAAGCAATCTATTGGCCTGATATATTAAACCTAGACATTTTATGTATTCTAATTAATTAATTTAAGATTAATAATGATTAGCAATAATATCATCCGCATCTGTCATCAGGTTTTTACCTCGCACAGGTAAAAATAATTTCACTCGCCCAAACGGACTATTATTTTTTTGGTCAAAGTTATTACCTTCGCCCAAACGACAACCGCCCCTACCCGGAGCCTTCGTAAGAAAATGCAAACGTTTTCGTAATCATAAGCCGTCAGAATCAATTGTTATGCTCGTGTACGTAAGTGCATTTTCCTTTCGGTTGGGGCAGGGGAGGAGAAAATATCTAATCGTGGCGATACGATCATCGGAATTCTACGAGTTCTCTGTCGGATTCTTATTATTGTTATTATTATTTTCAACGATAATGCGTCAACGAGCGTTTACAGTGATTTTGTCGACATTTTTGGCGAGGTAATTGATTTGATCATGCACACACGGTGTAAGTTATACCTACTCCACTTAAACCTCTGCGAGTCGTAATGACGCGAGTACGGCGCGACTTGATCGTAATGCGCGTAGCTTATTAGTATAATTTATACGCACAAACGCGTGTAATTAAATACAGTTATCGCGCGCGGGCTTAGGCGTACGTTTTTATATAAAATTCCCATTCGATCGGGGCTGCGCGGTTGACGCGTAATTTATGGACGAAAGTTTCCGGATTTTGTATTGTACGCGCGCTAAACAAATATCGAGGAGCGTACATGTGTATACAAATATTAAGGAACGCACACGTACCCCATCTTCAGACTAACTTCTAAACAATTATCAGTCGACTGCGATTCAAAGTTTAAGATTGGATTACCGCGCAGCCCACCGCCGTTGCAGACTGAACAAAATTAACATCGAAACTCGCACACGTCGCGTAGTAGTATTAATAATAATAATAATTGTTAATACCGTAATGCACGTAATACATATATGAGAGCGTGAATGGATATGTTTTTACGCACTTTGTGCGGGTGACGGGAAACTTTCGATTCATTTCCGTAGCCGTACTGTTCGTTGCGCTGGGCATACATCGTAATGCGAATCGTCTCGGGACCGACTATGTAAATTGGCCGAATATGAGTTTCCACACGAGGTATAGCAGATAAAAATCATCCTATTTTTACGTAAAAATTCTATACGATAAAAGAAATATATCGGTACGTAAGTTTCTGTACGAGTGTTTCCTTTCCATTTCATTCGGACGTAGGACCGATAACGGTACCTACTTATTGCGATTTAAACTTGTTTGTTTTGGGTTTTATAAAACAATCTAATCGAATTTTTAATTGAATCTTGTCCATATAAAATATTGTACAGTCATCCTTAAATTATACGTATTTAATATGATAGTACATACATATAAATTAAATGTTTTGTGAATTATTACGAAAGATCAAACTTTCGATCATATTCGATGTTCTTATTTTAGCATACATATGTGTATGAAATCTTTTTAAGAATTTTATTTTTTTGAATATATTAGACTGATGGTGATAACAATTTGAGTTTAATTTGTAGTGAAAACTTTCTCAAACATTTGCGGTAAGATTTCTACAAGAACTAGCATTAGCCCGAATACTCGGGGGAAAATAACTATTTTAATAATTTTAACTATTTCGTAATTTGTCACTGAACAATCGCAAAGTTCATTTTATTATCATCTAGTTTTTCAACCATTAAACCATGTACTTTTGTTCGTGTAGGAGTTCACCTACCAGTTTATTTTTTTTTTCGTGTAGGAACTTACACATGTAAACGTTTACCTGCCGTGTACTCCGCGTGGGAACTTACCGTCTCCCATGCGACATGCACGGCGTGCGCGTTTCGAAATATGGCAAGTAGTGTTGTTGTTCAAGCCCGTAGAGCACTTGTTTAGAAACGTTGTCTGTGAAACGGAATTTTTCATTACGATAGTTCCGTAGTCGTTAATTTGAATCCATGTGACCCGTCGTCGATCTTACATCATTAACGCTCGAGTACAACGCGCGTACTCGCCTTCCACGGGATATCAGAGAATCACCATGCGAACTGTTTGAAACGTGTATCGCATTATTATCGGGAACGTTGTGACGTGGCTGCTTGGGGTAGCTGGTTTGTTTGCGAACGGTTCGCGACCGAATGTTAAACTTTAATAGGAACACGAGACCGTCTGACGACGGTCACGTAAACGTAGAAAGACACGGGAACACGAACAATTATAAGCATAAAATGCCTTCTCCACTGCGTCGTTAAACAGAGTCATTTGCGAGTTATTGCTGAAGTATTTTCTTGTGCAAAAACCAAAAAAAAACTAAAAAAAAAAAAAAATCGTATCTCGAAGTACTTTCACCGCATGTCTGAACCATAATAGTAATTCTATCAAGTGTCGGAATACTTTGGACAAATGTTTCTCTAACAAGACCGGCAGTGAACATTCTTACGTGCGACTCTCAAACGAAACGTCTAACGAAACTCTCTCTGCGCGTACAATCGCTGTCTGCGTTCATACTCCGATGGCATTATGTTATGAAATATTATTATTATTATTGTTATAAGATACGCGCGTTACTTCGGTTGACGTTACCATAAGCCGAAAATGGTCGCCGTCGAGCACAAAGGATATTTTATACCATAATGCGCGTACCATAGGAGAGTATTGGCAACCTTGTAGTAAATCACCCCGCGTATTACGGTGCAGTAATTCAAAAGCAGCCGTCGTCAGGCGGTCCTTGTAATTATTGGAATTAGTAAATCTTCACGGGGCATCCCGTACGGTCGCGGTGTACAGCATCAGTACAATAAGGTTTCCGAACGAGGGGAATTTTAAAAATATTCATTTATCTTCGCGTAATGACCCACACACACACACACAATAATGTCTCGCTTTGTTCGACGACGATTTGATGCAATATTCCGTGTTCCGTCCATTAAAACGGGGGAAGGGGGAGGGATGGGAAAAAGCGAATGAAAAAAAAAAAAATTATAATAATAATAACAATAATAACTCACCATCACCGGCCACCGTCATCTATTTAATGTCGGTCGTTTTTATTTTGAAAACGTTAATAGCGCTACAAGAAGCCCGTTTTTCCACGCACGCACGCGCACACACGCGGAGTGAAATGCCTAAAAACGTGACGGATACAATAATTATTCGGAAAGGTCCGTCTCTATCCACGGCTAATCTCCCTGTGCGCGTACGCATCGTACGGAAAACCGGGTATTAGAATAATGATTATAACATACACGGGCACCGCGGGCCCCGATTACAAGAGCATTCCCGTGCGGGCGCGCGTATCGTATCACTACGGTCGTATTCATCAATATTCATTTCGGGTACGTGCACATGAGTTTTTACTCGGAACATCCTTTGTGCACCGAATCGATTACGAAACAAAAACGAATCGGTTACGTGTGCCGACTGAACGTTTTCCACGTCTCGGAAAACGTAATGGTAATATTACGCGACAACAGCAGCGTACACGACGCCAAACGGTTGTTAGAATAATGCAACACGACGCTAATCGAACGGCGTTTCATCCGGCGGTACGCGCTGGAATCGTGGGTAAAGGGTGGCACGGGGGGGGAGGGGGATAGGAAGGTTAACGAAATCGAAATTAAACGTTCAAAATAAATGTACCGTTTTTTTTTTTTTCTTCTAGTTTTAAAGGTACCAGTTCAATCGTTAAACCCCTACCGGTGCGGTAAGATGTACTTGCGTATATCTGATCGGAGAGTATAATACGCGTGGGTATACCCAGATCTGGGTCTGGAATATTATTATTAAAATAAATATACGTTGTCGAACTCGCGCACGTACATAGGCAATGTAATGTGGCGTATTCACGCGCACCGATTGTCGAGGAGATTTTCGGCTCTCCGGTAATAATTCGACGGTTCATCCATTGATGTCGACTGCAGCGGAGTACGATATTGTGTACGCGCGCGGGACGGCGATGGGGGAGATTCGTATTACAATAATGCGAAATTCCTTTGTCCGCGTTGGCGACCGCGGTGGCACGGGGAACTATATAATATATAATAATCAGACTTTTTTGTTCGAAATCCAGCGAGCGGGTGATTTTTCTTTTTTTTTTCTCTATTCGCGAAATATCCCACGTCGGCGCTCCGACGCGGATTTCACCTTTGATTCAACCCTTATTTCTTTCTCCGTTTTTTGGCTCCACATCACCCCCCGTTATCCCGATCACCACAAGACCCCGCGGTCCTCCCTCTTCCGCGACCCGCATACGAATTCTACGTGATCACCGTACGTAATGTGCACGATAAATACTCACGCGCGCCCACAAGTATAATACATGTATCGGACACGATACAACGATTATGTACCACTGCGCACCCTCTTGTGTACACGAAGAGAGCGGCGTTCCATTGTGTAAAGATGTATTATAATATGCGGACCGCTGCGGCTCATTGAATGGAACGACTCGCCCGCGGGTTCGGGGGCGCGGAGGCAATTCTCTCGGGGAAAACCGCAAAAGGGTTATGTCGGCCGGCGGCCAAAACGGTTGGATTTTAATCCGAATGACGGCTATTTTAATTAATCCGGTCGTGATTTAACCGGCCCAAAACGGGAATTGACAGCGAAAAGAATTCGTCGCACGTTTCGTCGCTACCCTGCTCCGCGGAAACGCGACCATTAGTAATAATAATAATAATAATAATAATAATTTAATATTGTTATCGCGACGAATCGGACTCGTTACGCGCATCGAACGACGTCGGTAAGGACCGGATACAACAAATCTCAATCGATATATGAGGGCTCTAGTTTCAAAGTGTACATTCCCCATTGTTCGACAGTGGTGAGATTGTACGTTTTGAAACAAACCTATACAAGGAGATTGTACTTTTTGAAACTGAATGCAATTTTAAATCTTAAAATACACTGAAGATAGATACCCTTTTGCTCGAAAATAGTGAGTTATTCGAATTCAGAGCTGACAATTGAACATGTAACGATATCTGTCTCAGTTTTCATGAAATATGGAGAATGTACACTTTGAAACTGGTGCCTTCATATGTTCAATTCGCTCTCAACCCGTTCAAATGTGCATCCGTAACACGTTGTGTGGGCGTCATGTTCTCGTCGGAGTGCACTCGCACAGAATCTGATGCATCCGAACACGCGACAGGTGCAGTGATTGTTGTTCGACGTGCCGTTACACTCACACTTTTTCCTCTAGCCGACGATAAGTGGTGCAGTAACTCAAATTGATGCTCGAATACATATAGTCGACGTGTACGTAGACCGTTTGAATTTAATGCAAACGACTAGAAAATCGGGCCGAACGTGTTTTATAAAATTGTAGCCCCGATGATAATGACTAGGTATAATAATTTATTATTCTTCCGCGATCCGATATCTGATTTGATTTTGGGTACCATAATAATATTGTATAATATTTCGATTAATGCATTTCTTCCTGGATCCCGCTTTAATCGAAAATATATCGGTGTAACACGCGGCATTACGGTCGAATAAACTTTGAACGACACACATCGTTTACCGACTATCAACGTCGTGAAATGTATAGAATGTAATATATTATATATATGTATAAATATTTATTATAAAATTATTATTTATTTTTCAGGCGTGAACGGTGGCGGTTCGTTCGATCGGTATCATTGCACTACGCGTCTGGTTACCACGGCCCAGTGAACGCGAGGACT
Source organism: Sipha maydis (assembly GCA_034509805.1). Lineage (NCBI taxonomy): Eukaryota > Metazoa > Arthropoda > Insecta > Hemiptera > Aphididae > Sipha > Sipha maydis. Next base: position 102,094 of record JASXSY010000570.1, read on the forward strand.
CGATGCGATTATATTATTATTATTATCATTATTATTATTATTATTATTATAATTTTTATTATTATAGTTCTTATTATTATTATTATTGTTTAACAACTATGTCGTATATTACATTACGCTGTAATTCATACGTGTATAGTAGCAGACCCGTACGAGTAAAAGGAATGGTTTAAAAACTTCCCTGAGTCGTAAACCATCCTTTCCCTAGACACGAAACAATATTTTAGAGAATAATTTTAATTCAAACTCGATTCGAATTTTGATATTATTTTGGTAACGTCGGGTTCGCTTGGAACACAATGCTTTTACAGTTTTGTGATAAACATTGCCCGTACCGCCGTAATTATAATTCTAACCGTGGCAGGTGTTCATACGATACATCGCTGCAAACGTCTCGTAAGAGTACATTACTCGTGACAATTACATACATTACGGTGATGCGTTCGAATATTTAGCGCTCAGAGGGAACATTTTACCAGCGCTGCTCTCCGCCCTCCCGGCCAACTGCGTTTATGCGCGTCACGTGTTTTACCAGTTCGTACGTAGAAAATTACCAACAACAATGGAAATTTGTTTTTACTTTTCGCGGAGAAAACTAATCGTGCAGTACCTACCAACAAAGTTAGACCGTCAATTCACCACTTTTAAAATTATGGCAATAACTCACCACTTTTGTCCCCTAGCTGTTGAACGTTTTAACGCTGCTCTGCACGATATCGACTCAACCCTCCCCGACCCCCCTTGCCACTACCATTACCGTTTGTACAATTACAAGAGCTAATTTGCGCCTGCGTACGGGTCGGGCCGTAGAGAGTTGAAGAATATCTGTCGTTTGTATGCGTACGGAGCGGGCCGCGGTCTACGTATGCTTTCCCGTTTTACCCGAACATAGCCAACACGGAATAACGAGAAAACGCACGGGTGGTCCGCTCCGTTTAATTTAAACGTACCTCAACGTAAAATCTCGTTGTGGTCTGTCTGTTTTTTAATTGTAATCACGACACGTGTGCCGTTTGAGCGAATGCAATTTTAACCTTAAGACGGCATTGCTCGTTGTACTTCGTGCAATCCGTTTATTAACGAGTAATATTTTTACCGCGCCGACAACCGCTGTGCACGTTGTTGTACGTGTGCACACAAAAGACGGTCACTCGGATCTGTACGAGATACCTTAACCGTTTTCGGTACTCGGGTTTACGTTTGCCTGTGTAACGTTAAACTCAGACGGCTCTCTTGATTAAATGTATCGATGAAAATGGAATGTTTTCTTTTATTTATACTTGACGGGACAAATTTTGGACGGTAATAATCTTCAAGCATTGTTATCAGCGTAATAGAAAAATAATAAAACAAAATAAACCGAAACAAATATCGTATAAAAAGCAATCGATTTATACCACTGAACATGAAGGTATCCTACTAGTACTACAATTATCAGCTAAGTATTGGTCTGTTTAATAACAATTCATAGATCAAAGGATAATGTGGATGGACGAGGCACGACGAGTTTATCAATATCTGGGTGTTTAAAATCATGTTCGCTCAATAGGACATAGGTTAGTCGAAACGACCATCTATGGGTTTGGACGAAAACGACGTACGTTAGCTTTGAAAAATCTGTCGGCCGACGCGGCCAGGTCCGAGCGACGAATTGTTGGATGTTGGTTGATACGCTCGGTGAATAAGCGATCGTGTACGATGTTCACTTCAGAAACTTTCACGGGATATCGGTGGATATTTCATTCGTTGCGATACGGTTTTCATACATTCGCAACGAGTCGTCCAACGAACGAAATGATCATCGGAATAAACGTCGTACACGTGTTGTAACGCAAAAAATGGTACGGATAAAAAGTACGAAATCCACCGGTATGACGCACATACGTAATCAGTGTTGGGGTAGATAAGAACTTTTTTTTTTTTGTGCATAAATATTAAGATAATACGACAAAAATTAATCTAGATAAACATAAAAGATAACTAAATATAAATAAGTCGAGATGAAGATTAATGATGAATACATTTTCGTTTTTTTTAATAAAAAAAAAGATAAATTTGTGTTTTACTTTGAAGTGTAACTTCATGAGAGTACACCTTAGAGACAAGTGTATCTAACAGTAATAGTACTACTTGGTACTTCAATATTATTTAAACACCGTCTAAACGTCTGTACGTTTAAATTAATTTTGGCAGTAGACATTATTATTAATTAATACTCAATAAGTATAGAATATCAAATATTATAACAATTAAGTTCAAATATTAAGAAAAAAATATTATACAGATGTTACAATAAATTGTGATTGTTGCGAACATTCATAACAGTTTTAATATGTAGATGACGAATCTACATGATTATTCCCTAGCACTCACGCACCTTTTTTCTCCTCTTATCATCCATCAAAACTCATAAATCTCATTATTCTCTTACAGCTATATGGATATAGACGCGATTATCAATTTTTGTTTTTTAATAATCAAATTTGTTTCTTAAATCTTCCGATCAGTGTTCAACAGAGTACGGAAGAGAACCAAAGAGCGTGTATATCCTACACGAATACATTAATGATAATATTATACACATATTGTATTGACGTAAATGTTATTAAATGCACATTTATTATTTTTTTGTTGTAACGGAAAAAAAATGAATACGTTTTATTTACATATGGCTCTGGAGGACCTTGCCTGAACCTACTATATCCTTTAAGAACGCTATCGGTCCTGAACAAATCTCGTTTTGCCGAATTCATTCTGTTTTCGGTTTCGATGACAATAATGCCGCGTAAATAATTCGAAACGGTATTCCAATTATGGTACGAGTAGAGCGTAAAATCGATCGAAATCGAAACTCTAGAAAATTCGTGTTTTTTTTTCATATCCTTTGAACTCTACGTGTGCAAGCGTTCTAATCGGACGATACTGCAAACACAGGGTTGACCGTGGTGAAGTGCACGTGCACGGATTTGTTGACGTATACGTATACACATATATATGTGTGTGTGTGTGTGTGTGTGTATAACGATAACGTCCAAGCAAGACGGAAAACTTCAAAGGCGCGTGTATGACACGTGTGTGGTATTTATGTATATGTATATAAATGCACACGCATACGTATAGTATAATAATATCAGCAGTGTGGGCGAGTCTGTATTTTAATGAAACCCGACGTGCGAATAATAGTAATTATTAGTTAAGCGAAAACCAGTGTAATTGAATACGTCATAGTGACATCGTCGGACGTATGAAAACAACATAGTTAAAATTATATATGGATAACATACGTTGACGAACGACGTGTGACTTTAGTTTTATTATTATTATTTTTTCGTTCTAGTTTCGCTACGCACCGCAGTCGGTTGGCTTCGTGTAGACTCTTGCAAGTGGTTGATTATTATTTTGCTCCGAATGCGTTTGTTCATCTTTATTATTTCTTATACGCTAAATTTGTTCGAGTTAACTTTAATCGCACATAACGTTTATGAGCCGAGATTAAAGGTGAAACTTATACCGCACACGCGGGCGTACTGCGTGCACGGTGGTGTAATGCGTATTTTCTACACGGTTGAAAAGTCGAATTTCCAAGTTTTCAGGTGGCTTTCGTGATTAATCATTATCGTTGCGGTTTCGCACACGAGTATATATTTATACTGAAAAAATGCCAACGCAGTTCTCGCGTTCCGTGGCGGTATGCGACGAGAATCGGCTACGGTTTTCGGTTTTCACGGACCTTTGCCGTACTGACCGCTCTAGGACTACGACGTTACCGTCACGTACTGAAACCTAACGTGGCTGTTACTGTTGTTGGTGTCTAGACGATTAATACCACCGCGCACGAATCCCGAACTACTAACAAAACGGTAGACAATCCGACTCCGCGTCGGCAATCAAATCTCGTGCACTCCTTTTCGGAAAGGGCGCTCAAAACATTTTTTTCTCTTTTTTTTTGTACGGTTCCATCACTGCCCGCGGAGGCGTTACACGCGTACATAGATGTTTGTGCAGTATTGCATTATGCGCGCGCGAACAGAAAGAACGTAATCCTTTTAGCCGGAGCTGGTCTAATAGCGAGCGCGCCTCGACCGGGTCGTCGACCTTTTTCGTACACCGCAGCCTATAGGGTCGGACCCTTGTTAAGTTGTATTCATACACACGCACGCACACACATGTATGTAATTGTATAGGCACTTCGGATCGACCAGACTGCGTTTTTGCCGTTGGCCGCGACGTGCGCGCTACCCGACACCGACCGCCGCCGCACGCACGTCGAATAGTCGCTCGCACATGTGCGACACGAACGACACATTGCGTGCGCGTGTAAATCCGTATATCGTTTGGGCCGGACGAACACCGCGGTGCAGCGATCGCGAAACAATGCACGCATAATTACTCGTGTATCGTATATCGCGCGTATACGTACGCGACCCCGCCACGGCGAACGCGTTGTACGTTCGAGAATAACGTAATTCGACGCCGGAGACAAACGGTTTGCGATTCGGTACGGATTTATGTATAACCGTGGGTGGTAAACGTTTGCACGATTAACGTTTGTCATATGTACATACATATATATTATCTTTTGTACGCACTTCACTTAACCTTTGTCTACAACTCGTTTTCGGTACGTTTTTCTCTCCGTCATAAGAGTTAACGATGCCTTACGGTGTACTGTGAAAACGCTCGCAGTCGCTAGTGCTGCGTTTCACTGCGAACACCGCGGGTTATGTTTTAAAAGACGTAGAGAGAGAGAGAGAGAGAGAGAGAGTTGGATAGAGAAAGGAAACGTTCGCGTTAACGTCGCCTCGGGCTGCGTTGCTATACCGCGCGGAACAGCGTTGATTTTCCAAAAAAAACGGTCGCGGCGCATATTGTTATCGGCTCTGATGGTTTTGCGTTGTTTTTTAGTCTTCCAGAAGTCTTGCGAACTCGTCGCACACGCGTTTCCGCGAGTAATCCGTCGGGTGAATGTAACGAAATCTCTCGTAAAGCACGGTTCTGGTTCACGTTATTTCATTGAGATCGTCCGGAACAACTGGCGCATGAGTCGCGCTCGACTGCTGGCGAAATTCACACGGTGTACGTAACGTGTCGTTTCCGACAAACGCCTAAGTACGCACAACAGTACACTCGAAAGGCATAACTCGATGTTGCGCGCATCCGCGTCGTGTGTTTTTCATCACAGCGCGATTCTTGTTGAATTCAACACAGTGTACATTAGCTAACGACCGTAGTTCTCAAAAAACTTTCATCGACCACCCACCGGTGTTACCTTATTGAATTCATCAATATGTAAAAAATTACGAACATTTACGATAGATCTGAAACACGAAGGCAACTACTATTGTATAATTTTTTTTCGTCAACTATTCGCGGTGGTTCAAGTTTCAAACGTGTTGTTTGTACGACGTATACAAATTTGTCGATACTAATGTCTTACGGCACTTCCACGACTGCAGAGCACACGGCAAGGAAATCTGTTAGCTGTGTACATCGAATTCTCGGGAAAAATCGCATTACGCTCGCCTAAATATCAAATTTTTTTCTCTCGCTTTGTTGGTACGCAAATAAGTCGAACAGCGCTACGAAAATCTGTTGACTGCAAAACGCAAAACAGTTTTTATCTTCATTGTCCGCAGTCTTTAGATTATTATTTCCAAACCGTACGAGTACGTTCGAATTCCAATCGGACCAGCGGACCACCAATGAAATAGTGCTGGGGCATTTACCGCACTTGTTTTTCGAGATCGGTGCCATTGAGCCCATATAACACGCGTGCAACTGTTGAAAAAATCATGTTTCTACACCGTCACTACGCGAATGCAGAAAAAAAAAAAACATTACGATTGAATAATAATTGCCGAACGCGTCAATGGGGCGTACACGTTATTGTTCTGCGACGACTCGCTGCAGTCGGTTCCGTTACGACATGACGTCAAATCGATTTACTTTAATTATAATTTTGTACTAGAAGTATATTGATTTTGTGGAACGTAATTGTTTTGCGTTCGGATATTTTATATAATATTATTACAAGGCTTACGGATAGCTCACCGTTAACTTAGAATATCGTACCGTACTGGTTACGAGTGGGCTATATGTGTGGCAGGAGGAGTCGGGTTTTAGCTGTCGAGGACGTCGAGGTACCCGCGTGTATACGTGCGTAAACGTTATACACTTATACTTGGTAGAGACCGATTTTTTTGAGAACATAGATTGTATGCGTTGATTATGGGCATATCAATGTCTATCGTAAAATGCTAGTTTAATGATTTTGACGTGAATCAAGGTGCCGTCGATCGATCAAGTGGTGCGATTGAGATTTTCAAAAGAGATTTTGATTCTCCGTGACGTCTAATCGCGAGATCGACCTTCGCGCGTATTCGTCTTTTCGACTAAGGTTCTTAGCGAAAATGCGTTACGCGCGAGTAAATTCCAAACACTTTATCGATTGATTTCAATCGGGTTTAGAGGGATTATGTCGGAAACGTGGGAAAGTCGATTTTAAGTTTGTATGTAGAATTCGCAGTGCGTTCGAATCAGTTTGAAAACCACATCACAGCACCGTTATGTAGATCGATGGCAATAATTGTTTTACGTGTGGTGTTATCGCTGCTGCGGTTGTGCATTGTTTTTTTTTTTTTTACTAAGTTTTAACTGATTAAATTCTTAATGCGAAAACGGTGTGTATCGCGCGCAACGAAAGAATTTTATGGCGATGAGGTCCGACGTGATGATCCGTTTATGACTTCCGTATATAAAAGCTTTACGTGTGATAAAAAATCCATGAGGTGTACCCGTTGTACGTGCACACATTCGACGGAAGGTGATAATAATAAAACGGAGGCCTCTCGCGAATACACATATTATAATATATTATTATTATGAATAATGAAAAAAAATAAAAATACGTGAGTGTTAAAGTTTTGGCATCGTCGATACCCCTGTACCTGTACCTTTCATTATGGTTAAGGGTGTTTCAGAAAAATGGAAAAATTAAAAAGACAATTAAGTCACTCTACACGCTGGAATAAAAACATTTGTTCCGACCTAATTTTTTTTAATGAAAATAGAATATACATTGTATGCCGTCGAGAGTCGAAAGGTTAAAAAAAATATAACATGTATTCAAGTCAACATCCGACTGATAATGGCGTCCATTCGGTCGAGTATTCTTGAAATCGAACGCTGACATTGCACATGGCTCCATACCAACATTTGCCAAATCCAAATCGTGCAGGAGATGAAGCTACCGATAGCGGAAACCGGAAATAAAAAAATAAAACAAAAATTATAAAACCGATAATTGCAAACGACTCCGATTTTGTTAACAACTCGGTAATATTAACGAAGTTCATTTCCATTTCATTCGCATATAAGTACAAACATACACCATCTTACGAATGTTAAATACAACATTTTTTAACATTAATACTTTTAACGGAATATTATGGTGCAAAGTTTTCGATAGAAAGCAAAATTATATTATTTAAATTCTTTTTACCCCTATGAAAGTTGTTTCAAATTTTTTCTTTTACCTCAAAGACCGTTTACTTGTATTTGTTATCAGCAAAGATGTAAGTTAAGGAGTTAATGTTCATGCTAAGTCAGTAACGGCATTTCCGATCAAATTAGACAGTATAAGATAATGACTAGGAAGTAACGTTAATTTCTATTATTTCCAAGCAATGATGCATTTAGAAATATTTTCTACGTAATGACGATAATTCCAGGCTGTTTTGAACGTAATTGATAAAAATAATATAAATTAATTATCTCTTTGTTAAATTAGAAACGGCCTTGAGTTGTAAAATCGATTTATTGAATTAAAAGAAATTACAGTCCTCAAGGCTGCTGGCTATGTAGTTGCGGGATCACAAGGATATAATGGATGTATTTAAAAAACAGGATTCAAAAGTAATCTATGTGCCGGTAAAAAAATTAATATTTTGTGTTATTCTAAGTGTCACGATACAATGAATTGTGAAAACAAATAATTATGTATTATCTATCTTATCATTATAAATTTCTCACCTAATTTAAATATTTCGCTAAACAGAATTGTCGACATTGTCTATCAGTATAAGTTATTAAAGGTAATTTCCTAGTCATTGTTTGCAAATGTGCCTGGAAAATATTCGATTTTTACAACATTGCCTATATTTATCCTAGGCATTGCCGATATCGTCTATTAATGTTAGAAATTTATGATATTGACTAGGCATTTACGTTATTACCTTATTTACATAATCGACGGTAACACATTTGTGTACATTATATTCGGTGTACGTCGATTTTTTCGTTTTTCCGGATCGCCTCCCGTACTACGCGTGATGAAATGTAATTTTTTGTCCGTTGAATCGTCGTACGCGGAACGACTACGCGCAGTATTATAATTTGATCGCAATCGTCCCGTGCGGCGAATGGGCGGACGTCCGAACCCGATGCGGTTTCGTTTCGTTAAATGTCTCGCGCGATAACAGCGTATATTCGCGCGAAATATTGTACACGCGCGCAAGATATTGTTACGACGATAAATAACAGTATCACACGCCAACGATATTACATCGAACCGTTACTTCAGTGCATTTCCGTGGAATTATATTTTATCTCGTATAGTAATAATAATACACTGCGGGCGGACGCGATTATAATACTCTAGACATGTTGGCGTTGTGCGTGTGCGATTCGCTTCGAACCTCCCTGGAAGGACCGTAGAGGAAAAAAAAAAACCAAATTGTATCGTCGCCGTCGTCTATGCGATTAGATCCACCACCGCACTTTCCTTAATTATAGTATACACTGTCGTTCAGCGTTCCTCGAAGGCCGTCGACTATTGTTGTGTACTTATACGTACTTCCTTTCCGTGTCTCCGATACGATATCAATCTGTTCTACTAATGTCCATGTTTTGGCTGGAAAGAAGACGGACAGAATGAGAGAGGGAGAGAGAGAATGAGAATGAGAAGGAAATTAAATATGGGCGAGAAAATGCGTTTTAAATTAATTAACGGATCACGCCGTGTACGTTTGCTTTCTGGGTTTTCGTTTTATCGTTTTCACAAAAAACTGTGACAGTCGACGTAGACGTTATAGTGTATTATATCGCTGCCGCGCATCGTTCTCGACGTTTTGAATTAATACCATACAATGAACGCACGAGACGAGGAGACGAAAAAAATAACCCATCCGGCAGCTATGCGAATGACTTTAACCGCATAATTTACGGGCGCTCGCAGTTCAGCTTGTTGGCAGTTTGTTCGGGGTTCGAATTCAATAACGTCACACAGCTAGCGCGGTGTTTTCGTCATTTCGGGTTCGAATTCCTCAGATTTTATCGCCAAAATTGCTTATAAAACGTATCGATTCGATCGGCGTTATTAAACGAACGATTTACAAGGAAAATAGTGTTTATAATTAATCCGTGTACGTTTCGCAAAATCGTTTTTTTGTAGTTTTGAACGTAGATTAAACGGCGATTCGCTGTCCGTGAAGCGGAAAAAAGTTATTGTTTGAAAGTTTGGTGTCTCGAGTCGAACAATAAAAGACGCACGTAAGGAATACGGGTGTGAGAGTTTAAATGGATTTACCAGATTTTGTTTTTCGAATAAAAGCGCACTTCATCGAAGTATTTCAAACGTATTTATTCTAATGCGACTTTTAGCCGCGCCCTGGACACCGCGAGCACCGACTTATGCGGTGGAATTTAATTTAAACGACCCCGTGCGTAAGCGCATTCGCATGTGTATAATATGCGTTATCGCGAATAATAACCGTCGAAACCTCGGACGGCCGGAGCCGTACGCGATTATTATATTGTTTTAAAACGTACAAAACGATTAATTAAGCCGGAGTGCCGTGCAATTACAGCTAGAAAAATCGAAAAAGAAAAAAAAAAACAAGACCAACGTGTGTTTGCCCGCGTGCGTGTGCATGTATGAATTCGTGATATCATTATTGTAAACACCTGCGGTGGCGGCAACACATAATTAGTACGGGAAAAAAAAAATAATTAAAACAATGTAATATTAATATCCACCAACGACCTATTTACGCAGACGAGCCGGCGTGTGTGTTATTTTATTATATCATTATTATTGTTGTTGTACTATTGGTATGTTTATACATTCATCGCCAGTGGCACCGTCAGATCGACCTAACCACTGGTCAAACAGGTGGGTCCGCGAGAAATTTCGTTTTCACTATTTGCGTTAATAACGTGACGCCTCCGTGAAAACCAGGGTGAGAGAGAGAGAGAGAGATGTATAATTGGTGGTCGGACGAGGAGTGTACCAGAGAATTTCGGTTAAAATATAATTTATCACATTTTACGTGCCAATTTATAACACTGCTACATGTATACGTGTACACATTTCTTCGAGCAAATGTTTTATATTTATTTTAATATACTCGTGGATACGCGCATATATTTATATGGAATTATAGTTTGACGCACCGTCACCGCCGAAATAGAAATGCGTGTTAATATTTTTAATTTACTTCGTAATTACACTGCGAACCCGTTCGCCATTCGATCTTTCTAGAATTTCGATTTTATACATTCACATAGTACCACGAAGTATTTGTTAAAAACGCGTTTGTTCGTTGCGTTTTGCATATTGTCAAGAGGATTTCAGTATGTACTCTTTATCATAACGTCAACCAACGGTATTCGATTGTCAACAATTGCCACGTTTGAAATAATCGTATCTATCAGAAGAAATAAAAAAAAAAAAAATATACGTAAAAGTTATTTTTCGACGGGACGAAATTACAGATGTGACGTGTTCAACGAGAGTCGCCTGATTATACCGAACCGTTATGATTTAATCGTACAACTATGATTGCGAAGAAGAAGAAAAAAATTTAATCGTTTCGTCTTCAGTCGTCGAAATGATAGCATAGACGTTGTATACTTCTGTCTCGACCGCTAAAAGGTTTGACCGTAAAGCTCTAGCACGTTCCTTGCGCGTTGCCGATTTCACCGGATCGACACCGCGAAATACCGCGTACAACGTGCGCGATCATTCCGAGGCGAACGCGTGCGAAAAGCATTCACGCGTAACGGTCGTTCAAAGGTACACAGGTGCTTGCGATTCTGCCCACCGTCACGGGCGCAGCATCCATGCACAGGACGTAATGCCGTAAACGGCACGTAACACGCGCTTTAACGCGGTTCTGACGTTGCGCAGCCGTCGTCGCGTTGTGTAACACGCCAGTACGGTTCCAGTCGATCTGTTGCGAATTTTCGACCGAAACGTTTTCGACACGCGCGCCCGGGTGCATTAATCGTTTGACGCGCGATCATGGTGTGCGAAATCGTTTCCGACGGCGTACACGCTCGTCGGACGTTCTCCGTGCACTCGGCGACGTTTGAAAAATGTACGAAAACAACCCGATTCGTTAAAACACGCCGTGTGCACTATCCGTACACACCGTCGTGCACAGTTGCTAAAAGCTCGAACTCGGGACGCTTTAACCGTGTGCCATTCCGATCGGCATTTAACCGTGTGTGCCGTTGCGATCAAAAGCTTCACGATCGAAATATTCCCGGTTAGTTCTATAACTTTTCGATCGCGTATCGCGTGCATTACGCGTTGTTCGTGCTCGTGGAACAGTTACGTGTCCGCGGGAATGGTTTTTTCGCGTAAGGCTTATCGTAGAACCATCGGTAGAAGAAGACGGTATTCTACTGGGTGCGCCGAGTGCGAAATCGTAGCGTGTAGTGTGCCGCGCTCGGCGAATAACGTCGGTTACGGTCCCCTCGAGGACCAAGCATATAAAAGTAATTAATTCAAAGTCAAAACAACGCCACGACCCCCTCGGGTCTACTTTGCGAACCCGTCGCTCGACGAAACAATACCATTGGTCAGAACTCGGATCGAAGGCCTAAGACTTCAGTCGCAGATGATCATCGACACAGATGTCTAATATTTAACACGTCGCAATATTACTGCCCGCGCGCAACCAACGTCGACGTGTTCGAAATACCGCGTCGGCTCAGAACGATGACGATTATTTTTTTTAAAACAGTAGACCCATAATCAATGCCGCGTGAATCAACGAACGCGCCTAAACGATCGACGGTTGCGTTGGGAATAACTTGATTACGCGCCCATTAGAACGGTAATGATAACATGCTCGTAGAACGGGGTTCGATTCAATCGAACCGTTCGTTTTGCGCGTATTACTACGTTGTAACATATTGCATTATCACACGTCCCGGCGGAACGTTGTTGCGAACGAATTCGAAAACTTTGTACATCGATTCGTTCCACTTCTCCACGTCCCGAAACAGTTAATACGCCGACCGTAGTCGTACATGTATTACGAAATAATTTATACGGTACTTCGATCGCGGCCCGTCTGCGGAATCGAAAATCAAAACACTCCTCGTCGTGTTGCTTACTTCCCGCACTGGGAAGCCGTACACGTTGTGGAAACCATTCGAGATCGGAAAATGCTACGGGTGAAAGTACTTGATTTCTGTGCATTCCAATCGGTGTTGCGAAAATTATTCAAACGCGAACGACGGCTTTTAAATTTTTATTTTTTTTCTATTCGATAAGAAACGTCGGATAAATGGAATTCTCCTCGGATACGTGTGTACTCGTCACGTCGACGCGTGTGCAACGTTTAATCACGTCGTACCCGCCCACAGCGAAACGTCGGACGTACGAAACGATGTATCGTACGTAAAAGCGTGGTGCGCTTCATGTGCGACAAAACGATCGCGTTGGATCACATCGACCGTGTCGATAAAAGTGCGGGCGTCGCGAATCCGACGTAGATCGCAATACCGGTTACAATACAGTCGTAAAAAATGTTCGAACCCTTGGGTAAATGTAAAAATAAAATGTAATAATCGCAAACGCGTCGGCTGTAGGTTGTGCACTGTTATTTATGCGCGTGCGAAGGCACGGAGGCTTACGTGCTATTACGTCGGTCGAACAACGAGCGCCTGATGACGGTTTTTATTAGAGAGATTACGTTGTTTGTTCGGCGGTATCGGGTCGGGGGATTCGTTGGGCGCAGGTTTCACAGCGCCGCGGCGGACATCGTTTGCGGACACGTTAACGATCACACACGCGGTCGGACCGGCGATCGTAAACGGATCCTGAACGAATGCCGAACGTGCGCGCTGTAACGCGCGGTTATCGGGCGCAGACGTTCCAGGATACGCGTAATAGTGTGCCGAGCACGGTTAGGTCAGTGTGACGGGCACCGGTCTTCCGCGTCCAGTGCCGTTTCCGGGAAACGCGAAAAACGCCGCGTTTTCGGGGCCGACCGACACAATACTGACGGCACAGTGACGTTCGTCGTCGCGTGAAATACAACGCGCCCGCGGACAATCGTAACCCGTTCGTGCACGTGCCCACGTAGTCCCATGAGATGTGTTACAACCGTGTGCGAGTGTCCTCGTGCATCTGGTACCGTCTACAGGCAGCTCGTGCGATAATAATAATAATCATATGGCGAATGCTGATTATACGGTCGTCGCGAGGACGAACATATTTCGGTTGAAAAAAAAGAGGAAGGACAGAAACGAAATTAACAATACGCGTTGATGAGTGTATAAATAATTACCGAACGTTGTACGCACAGCGTTTCGCAACAACGTCGTGCGAACCCGAACAGAAAACATTAAAACATTTTTGAACGTACGGCGCTTTATTTTTTTCCTTATGTATACATACATATGTACGCGAGTTAATTTTTATCTGACGTAAGAATAATTATAGACGTTTGCGAATACTTTTATCGTTGACTACGAGCGAGCTTATTTCCCTCGGTTACAGCGCGATACTTTATTATTAACTGTTAATCATCCAACAAGCGTCTGTTGGACGGTTTGTAATGTTTGGAGGATCTGGTTGGTTTTTTCACGAAACGAATTGTAAATCCAATAAGCACACAAGCTGCTTGGTATATATATATATATATATATGTGTGTGTGTTTTTGATAAGAAAAACGTGGCGTTTTGCGATTTTTTTTTATTAACCACCAGGTATTTGCACCGAAAAACGCTTATAAATATCTAAGCTGTTATCCGAAAACCACGTATCTGATTAGACAACATATCGCTCTCGTTTCTAATCCTATTTTTCAGTTAATTTATAATCTTATTCAAATATATTCGCTCACGCTAATTTATAGACTCGTAAGAGTTACAACGAGTTTTTTAATACCTTGGAATTCAAATATTGTTTAGACGATGTGTTCCATTGCAAACGCGTGTTGTAATGGTCTACAAACCTCAATTACAATAAGTTTTTGTACATTTTTCGGCTTCATTGAGTAATTTTCTTCGGATTGAAGGACGAGTTCCGCTACGCTGATCGTATCATTCACTTTCCTTGTGTTTAAATTATAATTAATAAACTGTACTCAACAGTGCAATTAAAAATATAATTAATTTTAAAAACTTCAGGATACTTTTGAAATGCATAATGTACCTTTCTCGGTATTTTATTTATTTTTTATTTTTTCATATGTCCATTGATATATTCCTTTGACGATAAACATCATTAAAGAGTTCTAATCTAAACTTGCATAACCGTCGGAGTTATAGTTTGGAAAATAATTACATAATATATGAACAAAGTAGCACCTACGATTTTCGGCGCATCCTTATTGAACCGTCTCTTCCGCCAAATACAACTGTGGCGAAACTATTCAGCCGTAACAAATATAATATTTACGTCTGTGCCGCGCGCGTAAGATCGTATAAAACAGTTTTCGTCTTCAGAAACTTTCGTGTAATTTACATATTAGGTGCACGGATTATGCAATATTACGTTGTGTACACGCCGTAGGTATACGTGTGTAGTTTGACCGAATAGATTTTCGACGTAAAGGAGAAACTGTGCACGCGTAACGCGCATGAGATATGTGCATAGTTTCGTGGCAAAAGTTCCGCTCCCGGGACGCGTATTATGTACGATATAATTAAATTTACTAGGTGTACACGCATGTAAAATTATCAAAGATATACGACATGTGTATTATTGTAATGTGTACAATGTACACGCATTACGCACGGTTTGCGTACGGTTTCCGAGGTTCTCCGTACCTGCCGAGGGCCGTTTCACCGGCATGATTTGCAACCACGATAGTGATAATAAATAAGGATGGACGACTTGAAGTCGCCGAGGGGACGTTTTTCGGTACTAAAAAATCTAGCGGACCGGAATGCACGAAACACCTACGATTACGACCGAGTTGCACAGCGCACGCGGTTACGCACAGAAATTATTATTTGCTCCGGTCGCGTCGTGTTTGGACATTTAGTGATCGAAGTACGCACGGGTTCGGCACCAGGTAACGACGAACGAATTCCACAAGCAATTTCCACGCGGAATAGAGAATTACGAACAAAACGTTCTCGACGCACTTTATTATTGGGTAACTTTTTGTTTTTAAACTTAAGAGCGCTTTGTTACGTTTTACGCGGCAACACTGGGCTTAAGAATTATCCTATGAACAGGTCTACGTGAACTAAATTATTATCCAAAAGCTATTACCCACCCACGCACGACCCTTAATAAAAGTCAGAGGTGGCCTCTGCTCCACGCCACCGTCCGCGATGACCGTTACCGCGGACCGGGTGAATGTCACAACCACGGTTGTTATTATCTTACCATTAACATTTACGCCGGTCGATGTTCACGGTTACAACTTATTAACACACACACGCGCACAAGCGTACCACGTATACCTATATGCGATCACGTATACCGTCGGGATCATCATCGGTCAAACCTAATGAAAACGTCATTAATAATGCATTACGACCGATTGGATTGCGATCGAAAACAATAATTAAATTTACTATTCGACGCGAAACGGCGCGGGGGGAAAAAATTGAAAAAAATTAAAAACGATTACCGTGAGCGTGACCTAAAATTATCAATCGTGCTCGGCGCACGCACATTACAATATTATTATTATTATTATTATTGTATTGGTTCTTCAAGGTCGCGCGATCATGTCGTTATCGTGCGGCCATCGCGTTACGTTCACTGAGACACGACACGCGTGTTGCGAACGTCGGTCGGCTTTTTTCCCGGCGACCTGGACCGATGGGTTCGAAAGCGAAAACGAATCGGTGGAACTCGCGAGACCGAGACGCGCGCGGTAACATTGTTGTTGTTCTGCCGACAAACGAATATTATTATGTGCACGTAGCACACCGCAACCGCTTTATCGCAAGGGAAAACAACGCCATTTCGGTGTGCGAACTCGACGGAGTACGGCTGCTGTACGGTTTTCCGCGATAGAGTTCGAAAGTGTTTTCACACGCAGTATCCAACGATTATTCGAAAACTTGTCTAGACATTAACATTATTATTATTATTATTATTTATTATTATTATTTATTATTATTATTATTATTGTTATTGGATTGTTATCGAAACGGATCGTCGCGAAAAGCTGTCGATTTTTTCTCGCGAGTCCTGCGCCGCAGTATCGAACGAAAACGATGAATATACTCGTATTTTATACTTTCACAGAGAACAGTTATTTCACCGTTTGTATAAAAAGTAATTTGTAATTTCATGCAGTAATATACGCGATGCGTTCTCGGGCGACGTTTAGGACATAGAGTACTCGGCGAATTCGTTTCTCTATTTTTTTTTTTATAGTATTTCCCCCCTTCGAATTCGACCGTTAAAACGAAACATTCATCGTTGCATGTTGTAAAACATTCATCGCAGCGAGTATCCGGACCGGTACGATTGCTCCCTCACCTTATAAGTATTGCTAGCTTGCATTTTTCACAACCGTATTATTGTTTGGCCGAGTCCATTTTTTGTTTCGTTTTATTTTTTTTCCTTCCCCGTTCAATCGGAAAATACGTAGATACGTTCCACGTCCTTTTATCCTAGCAACCTGCGGTTAGTTCGCACGCGAGCTCGGCGGAGTTCGTATGGCCGTATGCATTATATATCATCTTTTCGGCCAAGACCGTACACGCGTAGTGCGGAAACGGACGGTGGCGGCGTGAGCGAAGGCGGACGGTTTGAACTTTGATTTCGACGCGAAGACCGGACGCACTTGCATGCAAGGCCGTTTCTAGATTTTCAGCGGGGAGGGGTCTAAGCAAACTCAAACAATGTAACAAGAAGAAGATTTATTAACTTTTTCGTAAATATAATTGGCCGATATCGATTTATCGGGACTGTAGAAGGATACAGATACAGCCTTACATGCGAGGCCGGAAACGCGTCTCACCCGTACACGTATGTGCGAAGTATGTGAAATTACAAAAGTAATTGAAAATACCTCTGGCGCGTGATTCTGTCGTCGCAATATACGTCAATACTTATTTTCGTAACTTTTATCGGAACACAACCCACCGTCCCTTGACGCGTCTAACTCGTAGGTATACCGCTGCGGTGCACGGGCGACAGACTCAAGGTTGAGAACGGTTTAGAATATTGTGTTCGAAACCTGTGTTTTATAAAAGTTTAAAACGAGAGCCTTTTTGTTTAAAACATTTATCGTATAGACGTGTATACGGTGTCGGTTGTGATTTAGAATAACTTTTTTTTTTTTACTATACATATTATTATGTTGCCAAGTTTCTTAAGATATTTTGAATGAGAAATTACTTACAAAACAAAAATGTTAATAATGAAATAACACGGCGTTTATTAATTTGTCGGTAGTTACACGCCACCGATAAAACTCGCTGTAAAAACTGCAAAGAATGTTATTAATAATAAACTACTCGAGACGAATTTTTTTTTAAATAATCTACACAATGCTTTTCGAAAACAATGTAAATTGTTTTTTTTTCTCGCTTCGCGACCCTCTGGCGTCGTCTAGATAAAACGTTCACCCTTATTCGCGAAAGCGCGCGCACGCACATACACGAGCGCTAACCCACACACACACACACACACACACAGGTAACGCGGTGAAAGGGTAACTTGGGGGCGATTTCTCAGGGTGGAAACTGTTATGTTAGCGAAGCGACCCTCGTAAACACCGGAGCAAAGATGTTTTTTGGAACCCCGAAACAGTCGCACGACAACTGTAAAAACGTTACAGCGACGGTGATCGGGATTTGAAATATCGGTCGGAACACGTGTTATTTGGCCGAGCTTAACGCTGCCGGTTTCGCATTTCGTTCGCAACAAAGTGGGTGGGTCGAAGTCGTTGCCGCGTGCACGCACACCTATTTAAGCGTGTCAGCCGTTCGCAAGCAAGAGGTGCCGCGAGCGTGTCCTCCAGATGAGCGCCGCGACCTTTTTCGGAAATCGAATAGAACAACACGATAATGACCTAAATTTATGCATTTATAAAATCTTGTCCACGGCCGTGTGCCGTGACTAGGTTTAAAAATCACTCCTAAGCACCTCTATACACATACGCACGAACGGGTATATGAACCACTACGTAAGGTCGATTTATGCGTAAGCGGTATCGGATCGTTAATAAAAATGATATCTTGGATAATATACTTACACGCATATACGTGCGTGTGTGTGTGTCCGCGCGCGAGACGACAACAATGCGAATCGTGAAAACCGTGACGGTCATTGTTCCACCGTCGCGCTCTTGATAAATGAGCAATGTGTGTACGGAAAACTGTGTGAAGGTATAATTTCTATTTTAATACGTTATTGTTACTATTATTATTATTATTATTATTATTATTATTATTACTATAAAGGCGTCCCGTGCAAAAAAAAAGGACGTCGGTTCGGTTCGAAAGACCAACGCTGGCCAAGAAATATGCGTTTTCGATCGTCGCTATGGCATTCCAATACTTGTAAACAGTAATGATGATAATAACACGCCCTAGCAGCCACCAGCAGAACGGTACATCCTTCTTCGCGTCCAACGCGTGGTAATAATGACGTACGTGTACGCGCGATCGTTGTGAATCATTATGCATCGGACGTGTGAGAATACTGCGCACGGGAGGAAATATAGAGGGGGGGTGGACGGTAGAGGATTTTCAGGAGACCACCGCTGATTGGTGTTTTCCTGTACAGGACCTATTTGATTTGATATTTCTTCTCGAATACACTTCCGTTGTGCAGTGTACTGCATTACATTCCCGGGGACGGACCCGCGTCGTCACATAACGTTTTCGCTCGACCGTACAATGACAGTACACATATTTTTGTACGCATTGCGATGCGGTCGCGACGAGTTCGTCATAAATGATACAGACACGCAACCGACTACATTGTCTTATGTAAACGCGTGCGTACACACGCGGACCGTGGCGTTCTCATCAAGTGTGAAAACGATCTTCACTCGTTTCGGAGCGATTAAGAACATCACATTTGCAATCCGTCGTCTGCACCACGACGATGGTTTTCTGTTGTTTTCGAATCACGTCCGTTGTAATCATTATAACATCCCTATGGGTTATACCTATCGATGTATTCTCGATCCAGTCGTTTCCGTTTCGTATCCTTCCGTTGCAACGGACATGAGTCCGAAATCGATTTTCACATTCGTTTAACAAAAAAAAAAAAAAAAAAAGAAACTCGTTTCCTTCTGCCGCACGTAATAACGGTGCACCGCAATCCGAATAATCTACGCACTTGGGTCACAAATTTTTGGCTTGTACTGTTTATAGTCCGTATAGCGCGTTTAATACTATAGTATGGACACTTCGTACCCGCTGCGAACGATGTGTGTGCCTCGAAAACATTAAATATGGATTGAGAACCAACGTGCACCAGCGGAACTTCCTTATATAAACCGTTGTTGTTTGTCCGCCGCCGTGAGGAGGGTAAATGCAGTTGTATCAAAGCATAATTATTTATTTATTTTTATTAGTACCGTCTGCCGCATTTGTTGTTCGCTTGTTGTTAATTACACGACGTTCTGTGGATTTAAAACTCGCTGCAGCGTACATGACGTCACGCTTTACTCGCTTTACTCGCAGTCTTTTGTCAAAAAAAAAAAAAAGACACAGAAAAATAACTTCTATTCAGTTATAACTTCGCTGGAGATAATGTGATATATTATGTTTTCTACTTGCGTGTTTATCGACGTTATGAACTAGCATATTAATTACGGTTGTGTGTGTACCTACATTAATTTATGGACAAAAACTTATTAGTGGACAAATCGATCGATAGCAATCGCATTAGTTAGTAAAGTATAAAATCGATGTGTAGCAACGCGAAGAGAATATATTAAAGCATTAAGGTATTGGCGTGCAACGCGTGAACATGCGCGGTTTGTTGCAGATGGATTTTCATATTTTTTTACTCTCCGTTGACGTTTGCGATGTAATCGATTTTCTATTACTCCGTCGTACGTACGTGCGTGTACACATGTGGGATTTTTTTCGCCAGAAACTTTAAATTTATTCTGACACTGGTTTCCGAACCACGATCGGCCCACACGTCGTTCTTAAAGTTGTTCCGTCGATAATTGCCGTATGGCGCACGCAAAAACATCCTGTTATTCTCGAGGCAAGGAACACATAAATTATTTTTTTTCGGCGACCGTACGGGTTTAACGTCCAATAATTGCTTTTTCGGGTTGGCTTTCGCGCGTATCGTGCACGTCTCGGTCTCGGTTTGCTGTCCAACGCGTGTCACCGATTCGGACGTAACAATAATGTATTATACACAGCACAAAACACTAATATTTTAATAACTATTGTTCGTATGAAAAAATAATCAATTCCTTTCGACGCTGTTGAGTCACATTTAGGTTCGCCGCGGCATATGAATTCTAAACGAATCGTACATCGATTGTTTGTCTTGCAATAACCGTCGGTAAAATAATACAAACCGTCTCGAGTTCGTACCGCATTAGAATACTGAATATTATATTTTGTTCTAAAGTCGTCGAACTTCAGACCGTTTAACCTCTCTTCCTATCGTCCGTTGAACTATTCAAATGTCAATTGAAATCGTTTGTTGACCGCATCGCGTGTTGCAAGTGTTCGAATTTTATACAGTTAATAAACGTCCGAACGGGAAAACAAATAAAACTGATACGAGCCGGTCCCCGACTTCGGGTTTTGTCCGAGATCGACGCAAAGATCTAGTGTAGTATATTATTTTACGCACGGGTAAGACGTACGCGCGTGTATACCGCATAAAAGATGTTTGGGTTTTTTCTTTCCTCCTTTTCGACTTTATAATACACGTTTGAGAAATTAGACATTTCTGCGTTATATTGTTCATAAATTATACGGGAGAGAACAATAAGAACCGTTTACTATTCAAACTCGTACAAATCCTATTTTGGCTATCATATCTCCTCCCGCGCTCGCGAGAGAGTCTAGAGAACAATGCTAATTGTTTCGACCGGGAACACAATGTTCCCTTAAATAATTTTCGTATATAACGTTTCACTTTGAAACCGCATAAATAGAACTTTTTTCTTTTTTTTTCTTTTTTAAGAAGCAATTAAATTTGTATTATAATGCCAAAGCGCGCCGCGCTCATATCTCATCTCGGAATTGGCTTCCGTCCCTATTTTCCCGGCCGCTCGTTTGTTTTTTTTTTCTTTTTTTATTTTTATTTCGTTTTATTTTTCTGGTCCGCGACATCCGATCCCCTTTGTACAAACGAACACGCTCGCCGTTAGTATAAGCCATTCGGTCTACGGCTTTATGTGGACATGCGTATTATAAGAAATACATAACAAATTAAACGAAGTACGTTACCAACACGCGTGTCTACTTTTATACATGTATACATACACACACACACACACACACACACACACACACACGACGTACATGGTCACTGTTAATTTTTTTCCTGACTGCTTAAGCCTCGTAACATGTCGGATCGCCGCCATCGCGCTCGCCCGGATATTATGCAAAACGGCTCGTGGCCAGTGACGCAGCACATCAGCAGCTCGTATTCACGGGATAACGATATTGTGCGAAATAAATTATGATTTCAATCGAAATCCGAAAATGAAACCGCGCTACCGTTCAGGGTACATATTTCTACGTGTTCACGGTCAAAATCGGACGTTTTGCACTAAACGCCCGGGCGAACGGTAGTGGAATTTTATTTTCGTCCGATTCACACTAGATTTCTAGACGAATAAAACATCTGCACGCCCAAGACACGTTCGTAGTCCATCGTCATCGGTAAGGGGTTTTCCGCAGTGATGAAATGCGTTATTATCCTGTGGTATTTATATTAACTACGCTGTGAACTTTTACTTTCTACTGTATCGTGATCACCTTTTGACTGATTAATGTACAATATTAATAGTTACTATAACTAAAAAATGGTTACAGTCGATGTCGTCCGAACTAACGTCACGCGCGGTCAGGAGAACAATGCAATTATTGTGGTCGAACGATGAGGTCGGATGTACGTTTCGTAATATCCTGAGATCGAGACAACCGTGTGCGGTGCTCGGACAAAAATCTTTGGAAAACAGTTCGTCGTGAAGCACTTCAACAACTACACCGCACTCTCCGTACTATTACATTGTACATTAGGCGGATCGAAAATGTTTGTTTCGTATCGATCGTTTTGACTGCGTGTAGACGCGATGCAGACGCCGCGCTGTACGACGTGCATTATTCATAGCGAAGAGTGAAAACCGTACGAAAAGTTTGTCGGACGAACGCATGCATAGGTACCTAATAATACATGTATTACGTATTACATTACATGTAAACGTTGGATTACTTAATAATACATGCATCGCTGTTGTGTGGTTTGACACGAACGAAAAGAACAATAATTGTTGTTAATAATGAACGTTAAAAGGATATTATTAGCTACACAAACGAACACACACACACACACACACACACACATATAAAGATTATATGCATTTAACGAACATACGCTTGAAATAACATTTGTACGACATTTTCTCCATGTTGAATGCATTCATATGCAATGTTTGATTTGAATATATATATATGTGTATATTATCAAACACGTAAAGACAAACGACATTCCTCGAAATGTTTAAATTAAAAAAAAAAAAAAAAATAGAGTGCGAAGAATTAATAATAACTCATTGTATAGATAAATAAAAAAAACCAATTTCACGCGTATTCGTTTTGCTACGCGAATACAATGTTTTTACACATTTGAATTCTCCCTATTGTTTCTAAACGGTTAGTGGACACCAATTATAACCCATTTCCCTCCATAAAGAGAGTAAAAAAAAAAAAAAAAAGATAATAATACGTTTATTTTTTATCACACCACCTTCTAAAGAGATCATTGCAATATCAGATAATATACGTTTCGTCCGTCAAGCATTACAACAATACATAATCAACGGGAAAACAACATTTCTTTTTCGTGATCCGAAGCAACTGCAAGATTCGTCTTCGAGTACGTACTTCTGGCGCACACCCTTGAGTGCTGAAAAATCGTACACGACTTGCAATAAATGCAATCGTTCCTCCCGTGCGATTCCGTCGTGCGACTTGAAGTGACCGTGCCCACGTGTTTGCCGCGCAACAGTTCAACGGTTTGAATTCGTTTATCGAATACAATACGTTGTTCTCGCGTTGCGTTCAAACCGATAGATACTATATCCTGGCGCGCACAACAATAATCAATTGACGTCGCGAAAGTATACGTCGGCAACATGATTGGAATACGGGCAGCGTACGAATTGCGTGCCTGGAAAAAAACCGAATGCGTCTTGAATAGCGTGCGCGATTTTCTCGCAACACGTCCGAGAGTTGCGTCCGCAACAATTGCAATTGCCGTTCGATTTCAATTGGTTTGCCGGCGAAATTAACGATGCGCACTCGTATACACAAAACACGCGACTGGGGATCACAGCCCGATCGTACGGTTGGTCGGTACCTCGATCGTGAGTACAGCGCACGTTTTACTCCGGTGACGTCGGTACTGCGACGGCGATCGTTTGGCAATGGGAAATATTCTGGTCAAATAAAACGTTCGGTGAAATGAGATCAACGAAATCCCATGCGTATTACAAATGAGCACGTGATTCGTTTTTCCAAAAATGCACGGTCGGTTATGTTTACGCATATCCTTATCCTAAACGGCCGTTTAACACCTAAATTATGTTGTTTTGAATCGTAAGCCCGATAAATGATTAAAAACAACATACATATTTTAGTAAATGCGCTTTGTGAACGGCACTGCTCGGACATTGAACGTGGACAAGGGAATTGTATGATTTTCAATGATCATCGGGGACGTAACTCCGTCAAAATATCACTTTCGCGCGCAATTATAATGCGATTTAGATATTGAAACCCGGTGTACGTGTGCGTAAGTGCAATGGTTCAACAAATCATCTTCTGAAGATATCCGTGTAGAATGCGAAAAACAAAAGTTCTCGTGTTGTTTTATATTGGCTGTACGATCGTTTTTGATAAATTTAATAACACTCTGCAATTACTTCAACTTAACCCAATCGCAAAACAATTTAATTTTTATAATCGAAATTCTTCGTTCGAGTACCTCTATATATATATGTATTTGTTCAATGCGCGCGCGAGTATTTTTCATTATCGTTTATCATATTCGTTCGATTTATTGTCTCGCAGTGTGCTGTCGGCATCGGCCGTGTACAATAAAATTACATTTTAGAGGTCATCGAGATTGTACGGTTATTAGTCGCATTAATTGCATATGAAAACAATCCGAGTTGATTCAATAATAAAATTAGATTCGTTCCGCGATATCGTGCTCAATATAACAACGTACAAACTATCGTTGACCATTGGGAAAACTGCAAGGAAATGAAATCGAATGTGATTTTCACGTACACGGACAGTGTTAGGCGTATGCGGTTATAACGTTTCTTCAATTACGGACTATGGCTGAACCATTTCATTTTAGATTATCGCTATAATCACGCGATATTAAATCGACGGTTATTAACAAATATCTATACACAGAGTGGTCGAGTTTATTGATTTTTTCAATCGGTCGAGCTTGGTTAATTGTAGAAAACATAAATAAATCTATTGGATAAGTTTACAACATTTTGTCTCGGAATCTAACCTAACCTCGTTTTCGAGAAAAAAAAAAATTGACCCTGTTAAAATTTTACATTTTTCGCAATTGATAAAATAATATCATTGAGTATAGGTAGTATAGATACTATCTATACTCAATGATAATATCTAACAGACGTGATTTTCTCGCGTGTATACAGTACGCAAGCGCTACGGTCATTTGTTGGTTTTTCCAATGGATTTTTTTTTTTTTTTCTTGAAAGGTTTAATGTTATTCAAACCACTAGGAATTTATAACAATGACGAATCGTCATTATTATCTTATCGTTACACGAAAAATAATTAGAAAATTAACTCGAAATGATCACGGTAGTTGCACGACGTATCGTATTAATGGGTTTGATGGGGAAAAAACGTAATTAACCATCGTTAGTGTGATTCAATTAAAATTTACTTAACTAAACATCAATTTTTTAACCGTTAATTTGCCAAACCTCGTTACATATATCCAATACGTATAAAACAATGTTTCACTAATGCGGAGTCGTAATTATTGCACTGTTTACATCGAGTACAAATCCATGAACATAGTTTCGATAACACTCATTGTGTAATATAGTATTGTAATTATTATAAACGACTACGTTTGAACTTTATATCATAGTCGTCGTATCACTCATACATTAAAACGCGCGCGCGCTATCATAACGATACGATATTTAATATAATTACGCTACACATAATTTGGCGGATGTTGTTCATAAATTGTTCTCGAATTGACGACGAATTATCAAAAACATTTTATTCTTCCGTTGACATATCGATGTACGAGCGAACTACTTTTTCACACGTACGATATGCGTTTCGTCCGTCGAACGTATAACTTAAACACATATATTTATTTTTTTCGGACAAAAAAAACATCTGTAACCGAGACTCGTCGTGATCGTTTGCGTATCCCGCGTGAATGATCAGTCGATCGTGTTAACAATCAAATCCCGTCTTGGCGGGTCGACGTACGCGCACACGTTGTAGTTACGATTGGTCCGGTAATCTTTCGTGCATCGATCGTACGCAACGGAACACCAAAACGTATTTTAACGTGTGCTTTGACTGTACACAGTTCCGAAGTGATGACGCGGTGACGTTTCGTCCCTTACTGTGTACTGAGAATATATGTATGCGTTTATGATTATTACGAGAACACATTAAACGTTTTTATCGGTACCGCCTAAGACGCACTGTTATGCTGTTTTTTTCTTTTTTTTTTTTTTTATCACGCGAATATTACGAATACATATTTTCGCATATTATAATGTAACCGATGCGTACGCAATTAATACGCGTTGTTCGAAAACTGGTCGCGTGGCCGCAACTGCGATTGAGAAAAATATCTATAAACGCGTGTTTCGTAAAAATATTCTTTGTGCGCGTAGCAACGCCGTACAACTCTGAAACAATCGCGTTTACGATGAACTCTCATTATTCACTAGATGGGTGTGCGAAACGGTAATGCACGTTTTACACGATCACTGCACTCTGTATACCGGCGTCTGAATTTCACCACGCATCGACATGTCAACGGGAAATCGGCGAATCGCCAGCGGGTCGCATGCAACGCATCTTATCTAGAGGATCGTCCCCGTAAAGACGCGCGTGTGTGTGTCGACCGACGACGTCAAAAATGGGAATTGCACGAAACCGTGTGAAACGAGCGTAATGTCTATTGTACACTCGTCCCGAGTTACAGAAAAGTGATACGAAAAAATAAACGAATGTATTACGTGATCGGTTTGATCGTAGTCCACACGACATCAATTCCTTAAACAAAAAATATGTATAAGAGTGTTATTAAAAATGTCGATAAGTTCTAGCTGTATGAATCATTTTTTTTTATTTTTTTTATCTTTCGGTCTCGGTACGCGACTAATAAAATCAACTGCAATAAAATAATAAATAAAACGTTTAGATTACAAGAAGGAATAATTCGATTTTATTCACGAAAAAAAAAAAAGAAAAACGTTTATAACATTAACGCATATAAAATCATCTAAGGTCACCGTTACGACCCCGACCGAAATTGAGCAATAAAAAATAAAATATAAATTTAAAACATAACTGCACTAAAAAAAAAAAAAAAAAAAAACAAAATAATAATAACAATAACTATCGCGTTCGATCCACGTGGAAACATTATACTTTTCTTTTACAATGTGCTCTGCGAATATGCGATTTGAAAACTACGTCGATTTATTTGACATTTTTTTATTTTTATTTTCTAAATAGCTTTGAAAACGTAACCGAAAACGAGAAGAGGAAAATAAACAATAACCGTGTGTGGAGGTTCGCTTTGTACAGGGGCCCGATTATAATGGTAGGTGTATAGGTTCCTACACGTTCCTGTACGCTTGTTATTTTATACCATACGTATAATTTATAATACATATTCACTCCCCATAATTTGGATCGCCAAGTAAGCGTTCGTATAGGTTTCCGACCTAAAAGAAAAAAATGGTCCACGTCAACCCTCGAAAATCTGACACCGGCAAGAGATTGCGAGTTGTTGGGAAACGAAACGGAACCCGCTAAATCGGCGCGATGATGTCGGCCGACCGCGTTATTTATGTCCGGTCGGTTTTCACAAAAGACTCGTCGACAGCTATTGGAAACGATATATCGCGTATACGCGCACGCACGCACATCGATATTCTCAGGTATTGTATTATGTATTTCTAGATGTGTGACCGCGGACGGTTTTTGTTTTTACCCGCGGCCGCGCGAACGTTTCAATTGAAACGCATTGTCACTGCACGCGTAACGCGGGGGCGTCGTCGATCATCCTCTGCGTAAACTATTTATGCGCACAACTCTTTCAATGGTGGTGTCTCGTTGTTCTTGTCGTTGTAAACCCGGTACCAACGGGAAAAAAATGCGTCTGGAGCAAACATCGGTCTGACGGTTCTACAGTTGTGGTACGCCAACCATGTTTTTTTACAAAAATATTGGGGGGGGGGAAAGGATTGTTAAAAGTCCAACTTATCAGACGTGATCAGAGGTGGCTATTCGGTTTATTCGACTGTTATACTGTTAGCCTGTTGTACTGGCTCGCGTTGCGCAATCAGTCCATGCTCCTGTACACCTCGTCCTCGCCTCTTGCGTAGTTAGGCGACCGCCACCGATCGCGACTGGACACGCGCTGATCCGCCGATCGTCAGACGGACATTTAGTTCTTGCGGTACGGTTCGCGCGCGCACAATCGCGTGGCAAATGAAAAAATAGGTACCAAACGTATTGAGATCGTCGACGGAGGTGTGCAAACTAGTTGGAATTATGAGGGAGAGGGTAGCCAAACAAAACTGTATTCAGTACCCAACCACGGAGGAGAAAAAAAAATTGATCGTTGCGCTCGCATAGTATAAAATACGTAATGTAAGTGGATTGATGTGTGTTAGTCGTCATGTTTGAAAATTGAACATCGATCATCCGCACAACCGCCTACCGAATTAAGGGGAGACATATTCCCCTCACCGTTGAACGCGACGGCACACGGTTGTACTGTTAAGCAATATTTAATCACAACAAATCCAGAACAACGGGTCCTCTGTGACGATCACGTGTGTGACTCGACCACTACGGGAAACGCGCGCGTTATTTCGAGCGTTCTTTAATCCAAACCGTATGCCTGTGTTTACGTGTACGATTTTATCGGGCGTATACGACACGGTGTTCAAGCGGTACCCGAGACACGGTGGTTGGTGCTGCTTGGAAAATGTTCAAGGATCGGTAAGCCCGATGGGATCGCCGTTCCACGAATCCGTGGGAGTGACAAGCATCGGTCCAGGGACCGACCGTCCAGATGTCGTATAACACACGACCGTACGCGTCAAGTCCTCGCGACGAAAACGTCGCGACGTGCAATAACCACCCGGTAGTAGGTCGACCTACTAACCCTTCTCCTGTGCGTTCGAGTCGACGGAGAGAGATGACGGAGAAGATGGGAAGAGAAAAATTATTGTTATTATACATTTAGCACGCGTTTAACTGGTAGAAAACGAAAGCGGAGAAAATGAGAGTGATCGAGCCGTGCGCGCACGCATGTGTGTGTGTGTGTGTGTGTGTGTGTGTGTAAAAACCTACGTGCCGCCACCGATGACTATACGAAACAATAAACCGTGGCCGGACGCTAATCATTCGTAACCGATATAAATAAATTACACCAGGTATATAATATTATGGTAGTCGTCGTACGCAGGTCGTTATTATTATTATTATTATTGTTGTTGTCGTAATTTTATCGTTATAATAATACATTCTTACGCACTGTAACTAACCTATTCCATTGTGTTTCGACGGTACCGGTTTCGACAAACGTTCAGACGACCAAGCCGACGACGATGTTGCTTATTAATGTTATTATTATTCCCTCCGAAACGTGACACATCACGGTATTATAGTTTACCACCGTCACACGACGATTTAGTACGATGCGCGTGCGCTGAATACCGCGGCGGTCGTTGTGCGCGCGATAAGCCGACCCAACTGTTATTTAAAAAAAATCGTTCGGAGCAATGAACACTGCCGAGGAGGTTATACGATATGGTCGAAGCGAAAGAGGGCCGACCGGCACAAGAACGGCAAAGCAGCGGCGTGTTCGATCCGGCCCCCGTCTGCGGTACAGGGTACGTCAAAGACACGCGTCGTGCGCGAGCAGCAACGTGATCGTTTTCCTTCATAACGCGGTCGCCGATGTTCAGATTCGTCAGGATTCCGTCGCGATCGGTTTTCCGTCCAACTCGGGTGACTTAAATGTTTGAAGGACGACGTAACGTCCGCCGCCGAAAACACAACGGCGCGGTAGGCGCTACTGGGATTCCAAGGAACCGCACGGCGGGCAATCGTGAGACATAGGCCCATTTCACACAGGACGGTTTCGTCCGTGCGGATTTTAATCGTACGGATTTTATTTGGCAGTAAACAAATAAAATTAATTGTGGCTTTCACACAGGACGGTGGGCGAATTTTATCCGTACGGTCGCCGTGATACAGCCGTGTCAACGACTGAAAATCACGGCGCCGTGCCGCCGCCGTCTTATCAGTGACTTACGTGACTAGGCGCGCGTATTCACACTACACGGTTTTTAATCGTTCACCGTCCGTTTTTTTCGGGAAAAATCCTGTTTAAAACAACGTCCGGAAAAAAAATCGTACGAACGAAACCGCCGTGTGTGAAAACAATGTCCGTACGGTTAAAATCCGTACGAACAAAACCGTCGTGTGTGAAATGGGCCATACGGTACGCGATTTCGACGCGCTCTGTACGTACGACGGTGTTCACGTTACCGATATCGTTTTCGTCGGTAAGGCGCACCGATGTCACCCGTTCGGCTGAAAAACTCACCAGCTATGGCCGACGAAATAACAACGGCGTTACTGGGGATTGCTGCACCGGCAGGACGCACGTGTGTTATTCGGACCTTTTGACGATTTCGAGAAAAGGTTCGTTGCCGCGAGTTCGTCCGTAACGTCACACTACCGGTACGGTACGGTACGTGGCAGAGTGATCGTGAATTGCTATGCGCGCGCGCGTGAACGTTTTTGTTTTTACGTCATTAAAAACGGTCGAAAATAAAAAAAAAACGGACGCAGCGGCACACCACTCGCGAGCACCGGGTGAAACGGCCGTAGCTCGCGTTCCGGATTTCGTACCCGAGTACGCGGTCTGCAACGCTATTGCTTGGTTACCGTGTTCGGCTCGTCGCTGCACGTGCAGACCCACAACTGCGGAATATTTCTCGCGTGGACAGCTCGCGTTTTCGGCGGAACGTGTAAACGTCAACGGATGAAAGTTCCGTCGGGCCGAAATGTTTTGGCCGCGCACGTCGCGCCGTCGGTAAATCCGGGATTTGACACGTCACGTGTATTTGACGGTTGTTTTACGGTTTCGCCAACATTCCACCCACCCCGTTGCCCTTTTCACATATAACCCCAGCTATGGCCGCGGCTGCCCCGTCGACGGGCCAATAATGCGTCTGGCAAACGAATCTTTCACCTGCGAGTGGACCACAGTAAATTACCGCCACCGACGCGGAGCGAAGTTTGTTTCTAAGTTGTTTCTACGAACCTGCGAATCACGAATTCATCATTGTCGTATCGTTGTACCCGCTCGCGTGAAACTACCCGTGCGGGCGTCAATTTTAAACAAATGTTTTGTTCTCGAACTCTCCGCGCCTCGTCAGATCTCCGGAAACGCAGACGAAACGGACAAACGTACCAGTGGTGCTCCGAATGACGCACGACCAGTCTTCGTATCACGTATCGCGGTCGCAGGACGACGCAGCGTCTCAATCGGTCTTACGGAAATACATCATGTCCTGCGCACGTTCATACGTAGACAACCGTAGGAGTTGTACCTGCAGCGCGTGTGTAAAATAATACTACATTATACGTTGCAGCGTCGCGGACATGGTCGTGACTTTGCCGAAGACCGAAGAAATACACGCGTATTGTATAGACACATACATTGATTTAATGTGTACGACACGCATGCAAAACTTGACGATTTATCATCGTCTTAGCGGACGGAGAGAGAAATCCGAATACTGCCCGTACGTCATAACAACGTTATTGTTATTCGTTTCGTTTGTAATCGTCAAGCACGGTTTTAAATATTACCATAATATATTTATAACAATATACGTATGTTGAGCATCGCGAGCGTTTCTCGTTATTATTAGACGTCTGCAACAAGATGTTTTTTTCCCCGTTTCGCTTGGAATTCATACTTATCTCACTTTTTCTGTTCTCCCTTTTTTTCTGCTTCTCTTCGTCCGCGCGGTCTCTAGAAATATACAATCTTCGGACGTGATTCTCGTGTTCGGAATAATAATAGTAATAATAATTTAAACACACGCGCGTTTACACCATGCGCAACAATATAATAATAAACGACAAGGAGCTGGTAAAGAAGTAGGGGACGTAATCGAAATAACTTGACGCGCGCGCTGTAAACTTTTAATAATAATAATAATAATAATAATACATCCAAGTATGTGTTACGTAATTATAACAAAGTTTCGAGCACGAATGTCGGCGCGCACGTTTTGACATTGTTCCGGGACCTAACCGTTTGTCAAATATTTTCCTACGTAATATTATATAACATGTTATCTATCGTGTTGTACACATACTGCAGTATTAATAATAACAATAATTTTAGTCATAATATTTAGTCACTATACGTTGTCGCCACTAGGAATCTGTACGGAAGTTTTGTCACGGTTTATCGAGCGTTTTACGTCGTAAGTGTAAAAAAGAAAAAAAAAAATATTGACTTCCTCAGGGTGCAATGTTGTATGCATGTAAGTTAATCGAAGATTTATGGACAGAACGACGGCAAAAACGGTCAGTAAACAGCGAAATCGCAGACAGTCGAGTCCTCTGAGCCGGTGTGTAGTGGACGTTTCAACCATAGACATGTCGTTTGTCGCGCTCGTTCAACGTCTTTTGAGTCTTTTGTTACGACCCCGTAGGCGCGAATTAGTGGCACTCGAAGGGACTTGAACACTTAAAAGATGTGAATTATACCAAGCGTCGAATCCTTCATAAATTACCCAAATGCATTGCGGTGAACGTGGCTAATGTTTTTCATCAAATCATTAAATATTTTCAAAACGATTTCGTAGTCCGGTACATTTTTTCTGAAAGTCCTTCAATGGCTATTCGCGTTCATTCTAAACGGTACGTGCAACCAGGAGCGGACCGGATATCGAGGAGCCCGGGGAGGGGGTTAATCAACTGGACCTTTTTTAATCGCGTTTCGCCTAATATAAATTAAAATACATTTAATTAATAGTGCTCCATTCATCTCGATTCGGATGTTTTCTAAAAGAAAACATTTTACTATTTTACTATTTTACTATTTTAATATTACGTTTTGCACACGAGTAATTGATACGACACAACAAGGGGCCCGAAAGGCTACTGCTCCTCTGCCTCCCCGGCCGCTCCGCCCTAGTGCGTAGTTCTCGGGACCGGGCAGAGTCGGATAGGTTTCAGTATTTATAGCCTCTCCAAGCGGTGAACTGAAATCGCGCGGCATACGTGATCACGGTTAGCGTAATAACATTAGCACCGAACCACGATAACGTATTGGATGAACACACTTTGCCTTAAAATTAGAAGATTCCGTTTGAACCCTATTCGTCGGATTAACGAACAACGATATAGTTGTAATGACGATGATGACACGTTAACGACGTAGGTATGTATCGTTGACGTACGGTATCTGTTGTGGCACTGCAGTAAGGTCTTTGTTTTCTTTTCGAGTACGGTATTGTTATTGATCGTTCGCAGTCGTCGTTGTCGGCGATTTCGCCACCGTTTTACTGCCAGCGCGCACTCTAAACAATGGGTCGGACTGCGCGGCGTTGTTGTGGTTTTTTTTTCAAGGAAAATAGCCGCGAACAACCGTTTGGCATATTACCTATTTACGCATAAAGTCGTCCAGACAGTAATGATGCGGTCGTGACCACGTGCATCGGACTGTAGTAGACACCATGGGTCTTACGATCGAGCTGTTAAAAAGTGATCCGTGATCGGAGTGCACCCATGTATGTGTATATGAGACTCGACAACGATCACGTAACGGTTTTAATTGAAGATGACGTAGTTAATGATTAATTGAAAAATATAACATTGTTCATTATACCGTATATAATATAATGCGTCAATTATTATCATTTTTCTATCGCCACCACACGTTGTAGTATATTGTCAATACTCGCATCGCATTGCTCTTGTTTTGTTTCGTCAGCTATGTCATTCTTTTACAAAACTTCCGTACTGTGTCTCAGTCGTCCGATGATATGCGAATAATATTTAAAATCACATACAGCTTTTAAAGTTAAAAAAGTTTTTTCAAAGTGTATAAATGATTTCGTTACAAACGGTTTTGTAATTTTGCACGACAGCCTGTATAGTGTCACACACACACACACACACACACACACACACACACACACACACACACACACACACACACACACACAAACACATACATTTGTATATTAAATAATATTATAATGCATAGAACAATTATGTGCAGAGATAATTAATGTAATCAAGACCTCAGATCGCGTGGGCCGAATAAATGGGTTGTTCGTTTTGCTTATGTGTACACAGCGTATTTTTATCTCATTAATACATTTTTGCACTGCGGAATTGAATTTTCCATTAGTTGTTTACGCAAGGTAGACGCGCTTTTATTTACTCAGAAGTGTATCATTATATGTTCAGCCCGCGAGTGCGATTTTTGTGTACGATTAAAGCTTAAAATTAAAAAACGCACAACTTCACGATGCACTCTAGTTATTCCAATTCAACGCGTGTTAGGTTATTTTATTTATACACCTAAAATTATTACTTAATTAACATTGTAAAGATAGGTTAGATTAGACTCGTGTTTTCTGCGTTTATTATTCGTACGAAACTAATGTTATAGATAGACCAAGCGATAACAAAAACTTTTTATTTTATTTTTAATTAGTATGATGTATTAGTGTAACAGTGAGTTATTATTGTTATAATATAATATTATACCTACGGTCTACGTGATACGTATCTGTGGAATTTGTTTGTCCAACTTCATCATAACATATATTGTAATCTCGGAAAACAAAAATAAATATTATTATGCATGTTCATATGCATGAATCGAATAAAATTCCTCATTAATCTTATCAAACTGACCTAAGTGTACCACAAATGGATCGTGATCTCTGCACACTCGCAAACCGTATTCGGGGTTTTCTTTTTCATTTCGTTGCCGTTATGATGAAACGTTCGTACGTACGATGCGATCGTCGGCGAACTCGGTGTATATGTAAATATAACACGATTTTCGTGAAGTACGAAAGCGCAATGTTTTCAAAACGTACATAACGTTGTCAGTATACTACACGACGATAAGAGCGAATGGGCGAATAGTGCGTAAATGAACACAAACAGCGAAAACTGTTTTTCGTATTCGTTTGTTGTAGGGAACGTCATGTAACTTTTCGAATCTCGTATTCGAACCGTTCATACTTTTTCATTGCAGGGTAAATGATTTTTTTTTTTTTACGAAGTTTATTTAGTACGATTAATAAATAGGTTAAAATTTAAATATGTATGATTAGTTAAAGAATAATTAAGCGATTAATAATAAGCTTATACGCTCGTGTCAATTGAAGTGAAAAAAAGAGTCTTATTGAAATTCGGCTGTGAGACAATAAAACGCATAAAATAAATAAAATAAATTATGGATGACCCTATACCTACTTATCCTAGATAGGTCACAGGCATCCTTTGTACGATATTTATACATTCTGATCAAAACGCCGAGCATAAACCAGTTTTAGATTTTAATTCGAGATATATTATACGTCTATATTATGTATGTGATACAAACATATATTACGTATGATGTGGAGGAAGCTTATGCAAATAAATACAGTATTAATTATTAATAAATAAAAACAAATATCACTAAATTATACGACAATTGTATGCTTTTTTCAATGTAAATGGTTTTTTTTTTTTTTATCGTCGAAATAGTAAAACATCTCCCGGGCGAGGACGGGTAATTCAGCTTTATACGTAAGTAGGTATATATGAATTTTTGTGTGTGTGTGTTTTTCAAGAGTAATTCACGTAAAAAAAAAACTCCTTATGCTTTCTATACATTGTGCGTGTAGTAGTATTTTTTTCCGGTTCTTAGAATATTTGATACAGTATGTGTACACATCGTCGGCTCATGAAAACACAATGCAAGTCTAATGAGTCGAAATTCCACCGTTACGAAAACGCGTTAAAGTTTGGAAAACATGGGGTCCGCGCATAGCCGGAGTAGGCTGGAGATTAATTTATGCGTTTTTTTTTCGGTGCTTTCATATCGCACCCCACGTCCTTTAACCCTCCGAGGAAACACGCTTAATCACGCTACCGCCGCTGCTATGTGACGTTATGCACAGCGCGAGCCGTAGGAAAGTTGTGTACTTATATGTACGTGCGCGAAAACCGGAGAGAACGCGGCGGTGGTGCACCCTGCAGCGGAACGACGATAAAAATAAAAAATAAATAAAAAAAAAAAATTGAAAAAAAAATAAACCGAATTTCCCTCTCGCTCAAAAGTACACCACTGAAGTGTTTCTGTTCGCAATAAAACTTCGTACCGTATACACGAGTAATAATATTTTTCCCGTTACGGTCGCTCGCGATTCTTACGGGTCGCCTACCACCACGATCGTGCCTTAACGTTATTACCGCCTCGCAATCGCTACATGATATTGCGATTAAATACGTATTAATATTTATAAAATGTATCTTTAGTTTTCTACGTGACCGTTTCGTGTTTTTTTTTTTTCCCCCCGTTGCTCTCGATGGACCGCTCCGCTCCGTGTAGAACCCAGCTGTATATTTTCGAATAATTTTTTTTTTTTCCCCAGTACTAATCTGTAATTCGCATGAATGTCAACGATTGTTTTCAAAATGTTTACGACCGTGGATTTTTCGTTATCGCGAGGTAAAAAACAGTCGACGGCGCGATGACGAGGCAGTGGAATGGTCGGATACGATGATAGCATCTCGCATTAACGGTGCATAACAAATAATAACAATATATTATGCGCAGTGGATGCGCAATCGTGTTAGTAGTTTACACGTATATATATATGCAAAGTAGCAAAAAAATATTCAACAATATAATCATAGCATGACTATAATTATGCTATTTCATGAAACGAATCACCATAATTAACAGAAAAATGTTAATTTTCAGTCGCATTTGTTGAGACGTCTTTAGCGGTCAACTTGGCGCGAGTCTAACGATAACCCCCAGTTGTTTTGTGTGACCGCTATCACATGAAATTCCGACTGTCCGATACAGTCGTGTTTGTTGCGTCCACTGTTTACCGTTCCATTCACACGGGTACGCAGACTTTCAACTCTGCTGCACAACGGTCGGACTGGAGCACGGTTAAAAAAATTACTGTTAACACGCGGCGACCGAAGTAAATTATTAATCGCACATGGTGACCAATGACAGTTGTTTCGTACACGCGCACACGAGTCCCGATCGAAACACGCAATAGCCGCGTGCGTATGTGCGCGCACGATGTACGTACGAAACCCGATGGCTGTTATTCTCGGGGGTTTCGACCCGTTTGTTGGGTAACAGGCCGAGGTGGTTCGCGTTGAGACGGTTCTTTTTTTCGCCCCGTTTCGAACAACGTCGAAAATGATGACGAAAACCAACGGTCAGAAACGTGACGTTGCAGGTCGCTCCGTACGGTGTGTTTGTTAAACGAACGTATGTCATACACTCACGTATATCGTCGAACAAAGTGAACGCAGAGTAACGCAGAGTGTTGCGACCAGGTTGTCGCGACGTAATTTGTTTTTATTTATTTGTTTATTTTTTTTTTTTCGGGCCATAGATTCATTTGCTGCCGGCTGTTCGTTCTATAAGTATCCTGTCTTATTAAAAACAGGAATCGTTTTAACGAAACGACCGGGTTGTTGTGTTTTATTGCACGTCTCGAAACGGTTCACGGATCTCGCGATGGCGAATAAGTCAACGAAACAACTAGCGGTGTAAATAAGGTACGCTTGCCGGACGAATCGTGCGGGGGACACCATTTCGCTATGGGAATTAAATGCTAATCTCATTTTATGTGATGTTTGCTCCGCGCGATACAGTACACAATTACTATTGTTGTTTTGTGTAACATGTATCGCGGTGGTCGATGTGTGTGTGTGTGTGTGTGTGTGTGTGTGTTTTTCCTCGTCGCACTCGGGTATTCGAAAATTACGCGCGAGCCTTTTGTAAACGCGATTTGTCGCCGTCCCGGTATTAGCATACATCGAATTCGTACCGCTACTACACGCGGTTGAAATCCAAGAGATTCGCGCTGCCCGAAGCGGATAGTGAACCCATTGACTGCGACTGCGTCGACGCGATGCGTTTCATTTTTTACTATTTGCAATTCTCGTCTTGGGTCCCAGTGGTTATTACGAGTCTACTGCATCAAATATTTACACACAGATACAACTGAAGTTAAAATAAAATCTGATGCATTGAACGTGTTTTAGATTTTATCTGCTGTTAAAGTTAGACTAGAAGCTGATTTAACGCCGTACACAATTTTACGTACGGCAACATTTCGTTATCAATATTTTGTGGTCATTATCAAACGTAGATAAATTAATTATTCCACGTTGTAGAATTGTGTTGTACTGTTGTGTTTTCGTAGATTTTTAATTAGGTTTTATGTGTTTCTAACTTACGTAAACAGTTATGAGTAGTTCATTTGAACCATTTTCATCAACTAAAATACTGGTAATGACGTGAATATTAAAAAACGACGATTGGGCAATACACTCTTAAGTTTAACACGTGTTCATTTAACTAATGTAAGTTTATCACAAGATAAAAATGTAATATTTGTGTACACTCTTTGCCCGGAAAGGTGTAAATAATAATAATAATAGAAAAATAATAATAGTAGAAAAATAATTGACCGATAGATAACGAGAAGTTTGGTACAACTATGTATACGAGTATCGTTTGTAGGCTACGATTGTCATGGTAGGCTATTTGCTGTGCGCGCAGGTCAAATAAATTCCTCCGTCGTTTCGAATAATCATTTTGATCGTAAACGAAAAAAAAATTTCTTTTAATTGATTTCATCTTATAATACGCACCGAGTAGATTTAATGTCAAAACGAAACGATACTATGAGTAGGTATCTCTCTCTCCTTCTCTCTCTCTCTCTCCTTCTCTCTCTCCCTCTCCATTTGGTCTTCTCTAAAACGTCGAATTCCCATTCAAACAAACAATTCGACATTCTCGAGGGGAAAAAACGCTCCATCCATTGTTTTGCTTTTATATATATATTTTATTTATCCTTTTTATTATTTTTAATGAAACACAATAAGACCGTGACTCTGAGGGTCGAAATAATAATCGATACAAGAACGGAAATGACCACGAGCGTATGACGTGATTGGCTCAGGCTATAATAATATATATTTTCGATGACTTGGGTTTGTACTGGAAATGAAACCTTTGCGATCGCTTTTGTACCTACTGAAAAAAACGTCCGTCAAAAAGTCTATATCGTGTCTACGATCAATGTACAATGTATAACATGTTTATACATTGTATACCAGTTATCAACACTGTACCTTGTATACACACGACTGTCGGTCGGTATATACCTACACCTACTCCGCTGTTGTACCTGACCGAGCCAAATGCCACGCTTGCATGTCGTCGAACGAAAGAAATAAAAGAAACTGACAACATTTTTTCATTTTATTTAATTTTTTATATATATACATATACATACGACCCCCTCTGGGACATGACATTTCACTATTTTCCCTACCTAAGCCAAGTATTAATAAATTACTAAACAATTTTATTATACTCGCG
Organism: Sipha maydis; assembly: GCA_034509805.1. Lineage (NCBI taxonomy): Eukaryota > Metazoa > Arthropoda > Insecta > Hemiptera > Aphididae > Sipha > Sipha maydis. The sequence goes on from JASXSY010000570.1 coordinate 141,486, forward strand.
GCGTACCTGCATATCTGTATATATACATATTTCATTTTATTTATTGGCGTACCTATAACGTTATTATTATTATTATTGACACATTCGAATCCAGGATACGTACATTCATCACGCAATATCGTTTGTCGTACTGCAGATATAGCGGCTTTTATGCGGCACGTCATTATGTAGAGGAGAACGAACACGCGTGGCGAACCCACCCGCCGGTCCCAAAACGGGTCGCCCGTAATTGGCGTCTGAAACGGACACGGTTTGAATAGATAAAAACTTATAATCCGTTCCACGTCCACAAAAACCAATAGTATCGCGTATAATCACGACAGTGCGATAACGAATTAGAATATAATAGCACTACTACTACCGCGTACATAACTGGTACGCTCTGCGCCTCGTTTGTAAGTCACAAACGTAATTACCGCACACTCGATGTACTCGTGCTTCGGCATTGAAACCAAGAAAGTTCATTTGAAACGCACGAAACGTCTCGTTGTATTTTTGCGTATACGAGCGCGCCCTTAAAGAGTTCGTCAAAATGTAGCCGTCAAGCGAAGATTGATTAAAACTTTACTCGGACGTAAAACACTTATGATTGATTGATACTGCAGTATACACAAATTACAATGTTTCCTTATCATAAAGGTGCATAAAAATAAAAATAAAAAAAATGTAATGATCGATAAATGTAGAATTTGATTTATTTAAAACGGTTAGTTTTGGAATTATACAGTGCGGCAATGGTTTTAATAATTCATATTAAATAAAATATTACATGATAAAATAAGTAATTGGCCAAAAAAGTTTTATCGAAGATACCAGGGATACGTAAATTCCTGGCGAATGATCAAGGGATACGCTTTACGATAAAATGTTGGGAAACGCTGCTCAACCGAAATTAACATTCGACAATCAAAATTGAAACCATGTCTATAATCGACTTGACGGGATAAGATTATTAATAAATACACACGTAGGACAACGTTTGTAAATAAATGGTTTTATGGAAAAAAATACTGTCATATAAGTCATCGCAGTTTTAATCGTTCACGTGAATCATTGCATTTGAACGAGAAAAACGTATCTATGCATATGATGCTAAATGTTATAACGTTTTGTAATCACTTCGTCCTGTATATAACGTCGCTGCTACTATAAGTGATGCGGATCTAAGAGATGTTGAATATTGACAGCCTGGGGATTGCCAAATTTCATCCGGGGTCACCAACGATATAACACCAAATAAAAATGTTAATATGTATATTATTTTGTATTTAATAACTCTAAATTTATGAATTAGATTTTACAAAATTCTTATATATATATATATATATATATATATATATATATATATATATATATATATATATATTCTTTTTTTCCATGTTTAGAATTAATTATATAAAATAAGTATGAAAATTACTTAAAATAAATTTATTTGCATAGCATTTTTGTATACATGAATTAAGCGTATACCGTGCACACTTATATAATATTGGTAGGAAGGGGATCCCCTCTCGTCAAAATAAATTAATCTAAGGGTCGTGGTTCAAAAAGAAAGGTTGCGCTCCGGTCGAGTCTGACCCGATTTCGGGATCGACGGTGTTCCACCGGATAAATAACAATACGATCGTGCACATGAATACGCGCGAGTGCACATTACCGTGGTACCTGTGTACGTGTACCGAAAAAAAAAATCTACTCGTAAAAATAATAACGACAACCACTCGAGTCATTGCGTTGAATGTAAAAACTGCAGGCACCAGCGATATTTAACAACGCGACTTGACGGCGACGGCCACCTGCAGCGGGGGGATCTCGTGGGTTTTCAGTCGGTTCACCCCGTTGGCACCGCGTGCACGCGTGTGAGCCCGTAGTCAGTATGTGCGTACATATGTGCACGTATTATACACGGCGAGAGGTGCCCATACGAATAAATCAAAAGTGGTGCTATAGCATTGGGTTTTTGTTTAATTTTCATTTTTAACGAGCGGCGAAGTGGAATACTAAATAATAATAATAATAATAATAATAATGACGGCGACGGTACGTACCGAACGGACAATATAATAATAATAAAAATAATAACGATAACAATAATTGTAATAGTTGTAATAATAAAAGTAATAATAATTTCGGTGTTTAGAAACCGGTCTAATACCGAAGCGTTTTTAGCACCGGGTGATAAAATAAAACGTCGAAATAAAATGTAACGCCGCTGCACACGAAACTGCGATACCATGATAATAATAATATCGTGTTGTAACAGTCGAGCTGTAAACATTATTCTGCCGCGTGCGTGTAATTTAAATATTATGTTATAAATTGGAGAATAAAAACCGAAACCGCCGGACGACATCCTGTTATACAACGCAAAGTGTACTGCACAAGGTACAATAATATATTCTAATGCACCGACTTTGGCAATAAACGTACCGTGATAGCGATTAACGGTTTTCGTCTAATAACAGTAATAACGTGCTTTATAATGTACAATAGCGCGATTGTGCGTTGTATTTTACGAAGACCTTATTCATGGTGCACTCGTACATACGGAGCGCGTGCGTGTTTTCCCATTTATGAAAAACCGGGGACAACCGGTCAGTCCTGCACCCTGTAAACATAATGATTGTTTATTGTTCACGCGTCTTTTACATTTCAAGTGACAGTCAATACTTCGGCGAAATGGTACAATAAAATCTTACGGAACAGAGTGAACTGTGGTGGAGGGGGTGACAGGTCGGGGGAGTTGAAAGCTAAATAAGTTTCGGACTGTAGATTGAACATCAATAAGGATAAATGCGCACCGTACGCTATAATTCCTTCTAAACAATCAATTACTACGGCTTAAGCCGTAATGCGGGATGATGTATAATTTTGTAGTAAATGGATTTTAATTAAAAAATTATTAATAATCTCGAAATTTTCAAAACTAAAAAAAGAAAAGATTAATAACGCTCGTGTGTATGGTGCACTCGAACAGCTGCAATCCGACCTGTTCCGCTATTACGACTACGGTAATGATGTGTAATCAGTTTTTACCGCGCGGCTGTCGGTGCAGTGTACGAACTACATCGAACCGCGGTTATTACAGAATGTAATCATCGTAATCATGCTTATAACGATAAAGAACACGGTAATCGCTCTCATTAATCAATCCCGGACACGCAATTTAATTTCCCCGATCCGATCGGAAGGGTTTCAGCCCTTATCTGTATTCGTCCAACCTCCGCCGCGGCACCGCTTTCGAAACCGTTCGTCGAACGCAGTTTGAAAACGTTGCTTGAAACCCGTATGGACGTCTCGTCATAACGGAAGCCGGACATTTTTTCCGGACCCGACGGGGCTCACGTGGAGCCATCGGTTTACAAGGAATGGACCCCGTTTACGTTTTACGCCGCGCCCTTACCGCCCGCACTTTCTCATTATTTATTCGTGTAGCGTTCGAAGCGCGGTGCGCAACCGGGGTACACATGCGTACAGGAGGGGGACTGGCGTTGTTTTACGAAGTTTCGGGATGAATCCAATAATCCCGGGTTCACGATCGATTCGAAGCGAACATTCAAACGACGACGTGAACGAGCTCTTATCGTAGTCGTTGTACGCAACCGAACCGGTACGGGATAGAACGCGAGGCCGCGCACGTATTTGGGTGGTCCGTGGCGCCACCGCTGTCTTTCAACAAGACGAAGAAGAATTGAACGAAAAAGAACGAGCTACAAATCTGTTTCCGATCGACGTACCGCCGCCAACGTTTTGGAGGTACAACAACTGTCACGTCAAACTTGAAATAAATCCTGCGCGTCGTTTATTGCGTACGATATCGAAAAAAAAATAAAAAGGAAAAAAGGCAAAATCGCATAGAACAAATTCATCCGAGTCACGACGGGAGCGGCTGCCACGCGTAGTTACGTATTCTGTAGCGTGTACACATAGTTTACACGAGTCTTGTGTTTGTTATTTCATTCGTCCGTCGTTGGTGCGGGTTGTTCTCTCGTTGCGGAATAAAGTCGCATTAGCGTCGGCACTCGAAAACTACTACTTCGTCCTAAAAGGTATTATTAAATATTTCGCCCGGACCCTCGAGGACGTGTCGAGTGGCAGCGCGCGTTCACGAATTGCGCTCGTTTGACGCGTTTTACTGCGTTAGTCGGGGCTTGAAATGCGTACACAATTTTCGAATGCGTGGTTTTTGTTTACTCTCTTGCATTCTCTATCCATATTTCTCTCTCTCTCTCTCTCTCTCTCTTTTCTTCTCTCTCTCTTTGCCATTAATTTCATCGACATAGTAGGGTAAGCCCCTACGGAGCCAGTGGACTGCGTATTAGCAAATGAGTTGCAAATTAGTAATATAACGGTCATGCGAAACGTAATAAATATCATTTAGGGTACTGCGATTATATATCATTAAAAAAAATAAATGAATAGACTCTACAACCATTTTTCGATACTATAAGGTATTAGGTTTTTGCAAAACTTTAGTACAATACTATAAAACATTCGTACGGTCATTAATGTAAAATCGATGCACACTGTACGAATTATGTTGATTCCAAATGCGAATAGGATCGTAATTAAACGATAGCCCGGGTTGACCTGTTTTTATATCAGTTCCGTTTGAACTCGAGTATTTTCAAAACATTACAATTTTTTTACCTTTTATTTTCCGTAGCCCGTTGACGCATCAAACCTGAAATCGATTCGATAGTGCATAATTATGTGATTAATTATAATAGATAATATTTGGAGGTGAGTCGACGGACGCGGATAAGTCACAGTACAAGCAATTACTAAATTGTAATAACTAAAGACCGGATTTTGCATAAAATGTATGTTGTAATCTACAACATCATATAAATGCAGTAAATGAGTGTCCACAAATCATTACTTGATTGATTAAATATCAAAATTTTATACTGCATATTTTTGCATATTTAAAAAAAACACAGATTATAGGTCCTATTTATATCACTAATGCATCATCTACTATTCAAATGTAATAAAATATTTTTTTACAATGTATCAATGATTAAAAATTAAATTACAATTTAACAAATTAAATTTTTGTATTGCATATCTGCTATATTAATATATTATATATCTTAATAAATTAAATAAATAATTATCACTGCAAAATTAATATAAAATAGAATAAAAATTGAAACTTTTTTTTGCATGTTTTGGATTTTTTTCTTGCATATTTTGACTTTTTTTAGTGCATGTTTGCATGCATATTTTACAATTTAAAATGCATATAAATCCGGCCTTTAGTAATAACATATAACAATTCGAGGCGGAGCCAATAATATAGACATATCACTGCGACATGACTGATATCGTTTTTTCTCTTTTTTACACGAACAAAAGCTTAACACGATTGCTCCCGTAAAAACGTGTGTAACCAGCAGTGAACATAGATCCAACATGTTAACGACATTCGAAAATGGAAATATCAATCCGTGAAACCCAGGGACGGCATAATATACGTGTTCTAAGTATTGAAATTTCAACATTTTATTGAAATACCTTTCACAATCCCATGTGTGCGTTACGTACCTACACAACGTTTTGCTGCGCAAATTATAACATGGTACGCCATTATTGCAACGATAAAAACACTCGGTTATAAACGCCAAATGGTTCGACGTTTTCTTTTCGGTCGATTTCGATCGACAACAAATAGGACGCGAACTCTGTACACACTGCCTGCGGGCCGCGAAATCTTAAACATTTATCTACAGGGCGTCATATTGGGGGAGCATTGTGCCGGGACGATAAGCGTATTTTTTTTTCTCTCCAAAGTCCTATACGATATTATACTATATTCAATCGGTAATCGTACGCCGCAGCTGCAACAGACAGTTCAGTCGTCACAGGCGTGGTACGTAGGTAATCCCAAAGGTTTAATATATATTATATATATATATAGGTATACTTATACACACATACAAAAGTAATAATATACAACCAACGTACGGCACTGCTGCCGCCGCCGTCGATACGTGAAAACCGCTTCTGTCTCGTTTGACAAACGACCGTCTTGCCGGTAGTATTCCGATCGGCTACCATAGATTATTATTATAATATTCGAAAGTGGTTATTGTACTTTATTATTATTTTCGACCGTGATTCAGCCGCTTATACAGAGTGTAACAGTACGTAACACGCGGTCCTAACGGCCAATATATTATATACGCCTCGCATCGCTGCTGCTCGGTTCGATTCAGCGCCATACCGTCGTCAGCTTTGCGTCGGCACTGACCGTGTTTGAAAATCTAAAATATTTACAGTCGTTGATCAGTTTATACATTGAGCACACAAAATAAAAATAAGAAAATAAAAAATAAACACCGAATCCGCTTTTGTTAAACGCATAAAAACTGATTGTCGTAGTTATACATCGATAAAATTACATTACCGTTTCATATCACGACCCTTGACGTTTATATTTTATCTTCTCGCAGTCGAAAGTTTTAGACATTATTCGTATCAGCGTTCGTTTTTAACTGCACGCGCGCGTGTTGAGACTCGCCAAATTCACAGAATCGCAGGGCACGGGGCGAAGAGGCAATACAGTTAAGGGGGCGTAAATCCGTCGTTCTGTAGTAGTAGCAGCATCAGCAGCAGTGACCGTGTCCTCCGCCATGCGCGCGTTATGCTTTACGGGAGAGGAAAAAAAAATATTCCGTCCAGGACCGTCGTCCCTTTGGACTACTACGGTTTCCTTCGTTCCTAAGTTTTCACCCCTCGCCGCCAACTAGTCCAAGGCGTACGCGACGATATTATGCGCGGGACCCCGCTAGAAACGACCTTATACGCATTACACGTGACGCGTATTGTATACCCGGTCGAGGCTCTTCGAAATAGACCTTTTCCCTCGTCCTTTCCTCTCACCATCATCCTTGGGTCCCGAAGGAATCGCAGTACCGACGTAAAGTCCACGTCGGCCGGCGGCCCTTGTATTTATTATTATTCGTACACACACACACACACACACACATATATATATATATACGTACTAGTATGCATTGTATGCACGCAAATTATTTTCTAATATATATACGGTGTGTGTGTGTGGTGTGTACATGTGTATTGTAACTGTGATGTAATAGATCGCCCGGGCATTCGGCACTCGTTCCGTTCGGCTTTCTTTCGAGTAAACGCGCGCGGTAAAGGTCTCCCAGCCCTGCGGCCATTATATTGCGACGCATTGTTTTCATAGGTCTTGTGCGATCGCGCAGGTCGGTCTCGCAAGACGTCACGGGTGTTACGGTACCGTTATGGTTATCGTGTGCGCGTTAAGTTTTCGTAAAACGAAATGTCCGCACGACGCGTCAGGTCGCGCGTACATTGCCGATAGTTACATTTAAGCTGTGTGGTTCATTTATATGTAGAACATGTACATATATGTTGATATTTGTTCATCGGTTCAGTGTTCATCACGGTAGATCGTCTTGCGATTGCAATTTTAAACAGTCCAGTTTTACGGAAAAAATCACTGGAAAAGAAAAGCGTCCATCTCGTCAACCGTTGCAGGAAAAGAGTTCCACCGTTTGTTTTTTGATTTAAAAAAATCTCCAACGACATTTTTCGAATGTTTCGAATGTCAGTCGAGACTTATATCGATATTATACTAATTAAAATTAATCATCGTTAGTTATCCTACTACAGTTCCTAGAACAATCATTGCAATTAACACTAGCAACTACTACTCCGTTGTTGTCGAATCCGCATACCTGCACTGTCCATATTACGTTTATATTTATAAAATTATTCATACTCGCGGAAAGCGTTTCAGCTCACCATCACACGGCATCATACTACGTACGATTCGCGGCGACCAAATATATTTCACGAGCGTCGAGCGTCAAAATTAGAACATGTTTGATTCGTGACCAAGAGCGTGACCGGGGTAAAAATAAAAATTCAAGACGGGCTCGGTTGTACGAATAATTTGTATGAGATACACAATTTTTTTTTAGGAGAAACTTTAGTTTATTTTTTAAGTTTTACTTACTACTTCGTAGTCATATGTATAATATATTCTTATAAAATACACTTTTATAATATTTATTTAGTAGTAGATTTAATTATTTTGTTTTTCGTTTTGGCGAATTCGTCGATAACCTTTGGGATAAAGGTTAAAAGTCAGGATTGGCCCGGGCCCGCCAAGCCCACCCGTTGGACATGCCTCTGTTAGTGACGCGCCGCGCCGCTGACGTTTGACGTTAACGCTCTCCGATGTACGCGCGACGCGGCACGTCCACCGAGTCGTCGTGGACGAACGCGTTGTAAACGATTTTATTTATTATAATTTTTTTTTTTCTTTTTCTAAATCATAACTCGCCAGTCGTTTGAGACCTGAACACGAGCGATTATGCTCCACGAAAACGAGCACTCGTATCACATGTCCGAATAATAATTATATCCCGTGGACGCGCACCGTATGCTTACGCGCCGCGCCGTACGGGTAACAACCGACACGAAAACGGCGGATGGCGAATCGGTTTCCATCAAGAACCCACTGTTCTCGTAATTTCTATAATTATACGATTTCACAATGAAATTATTAATCGTATACAACTTAATTGCGGTACGCGTACCGACGTCGTCATTACAGGAACGCACATGATCGTTTCTCGCCCCGCCCGGGCAACCAGGTTCTGCGATCGCAGCTGCGCGCGTCACACTTCAACCGGATCGCCGTTCTTGCGGTCTTAGCGATTATTTCCCCCCACACATCCGTGTCCGTCGCAGTGCAAGTACTACTCACGTACGCCTGAACTTATCGTACGCAATCTGCGCACGGTATCTGCCGTGTATCTCCTAACCCCTTTCCCATCACACCCCTTCTCAGAAATAACGTGATCGGTCCGATTCCAGGCGGAGTCCGTCCGCGTGCACCGCAAGTCATACTCGTCCCTTGACCCGAAAAACGTTTGGACGGCAGTGCGACACACTCGGTCTCCGCTGGGTTTGGCATCGCGCTGCCGTTACGTGGACAGAGGCGAAACTACGGGGGTTCTGGGGGTTGCTTAAGCACCCCCTCCCCTTTTGTTTCATGTCGTTGTGCATTAAACATATCTATAGTGTTAACGACACTGTTCCAGATAAAATATCTATAGGAAGTTACGTTTGACCCTTTACATTATTATTCAATAAAACGCTATGATACAAAAGTGAAACGTGTTGAATTTTTCTCTTGCAACGGTATTGTAAATATAATAACTGTGCTATCCAAATATACATCTAATAAACATATGTAACGTCGAGGGGTGTGGGTTCATAATGTACCAGCTCTAAGATTTGAACTATAATCCCGTCGCTGTACGTCCATGATGCATCAGAGTACGTCTGCAGTGACGATCGCGATGAGCAATAAATTCCTTATCGGAATGTTCGTCGTGACTCGACAACGACCAGATCATTCGTCGTCGGACCAACCGAACCCGTCGTCGTCCGGTCGAGAACAACAAACGGTCCCGCAGCAGGAAGTCGTTGTCAATTAAAAAAAAATTAAAATCCATCGCTGCAGGTATAAAAAATACCGCAGTATACCACTATGTTAAAATGTAAAAAGAACGAGAAATAAAAGTATTGGGGCACATCAAACTTTCAGCATATGCGGATGACATTGTAATATTTGGAGAATCAAAAACGGGAGACTTTTGGACGTTTTTTTTTTTTTTTTTTTTTTTTTTATCTGCGCAGATCAAATTAATTATATGAGCGTTGCGTTTGTATACTAATTCAAATTTATAGAATTTATAGATCGTCTTTTGTGATCTTAAGCGTTTTTCTCCGACAAATTCCACGTTCGGTGCAATCGTTTGACCGCGAAAATTCCGGTTTATCCAAAATAAACACGTTTCGATTATTAATTATTTTATTGCAATTTTACGGAACGGAGAACACTTATTTTCCAAAACTGTTTTTGCATGTTTTTCTAGTGAATAAGAAAGTGAAATATATATTAATATATATATACACAACACTCCTGTCATCACCGAACTCGAAACTTGTTTGGTAATTAGCTAAAAAAAGGGGTGCGAAACATCTGAGACGCTATCGTAAGTTTATGCAGGTACGTATATACAATAGTGCCGCTTACAAAACTGTATGCATAATAATTACCACGGACTACAGGGTTGCGTAAGAAAAAGGATTTATGTGCAAAGGATTACGATGATGACAATAATGATGATGATTATCGTTAAAAGGATAGTTCCGCTGTACCCGATGATAATACAGCTACTAATCACTTTCGGTTAATACCGATTAAATAAAAGCGATAAAAACAACGCAGTAATTGCGGAAATATATGTTCAAAAGTTTGGTGAAAAGATCGGTGTATGGTATTATATGGCACTACGAGTGCGCACAGATGTAATTATAGACAAACCAGTGCCTACCGTACGTGTTAATGCAACGATTTAAAACATTTTATTATATTTACCGTTTCTGCTCAATACATATGGTTATCATGATCAAGTATTCGATCAATGATGATTTCAGTGGAGTAGAGAACCAATAATACTCGTACTTGCAAGATAAAATTAATCGAATCGATCACTATTACTATTAGTTGTAACCTTAATAGTATTAACAGCGGAATACGTGTAGTAGATATACAACTGCGTAGTAGTACGCAATGTTATTTTATGGGTTCGGCCCAAGTCCGATTGTTGGTCAGTCTTAAGTTATACCGGTTAAACACAAGTAGTACGCATTTGAGATTTTCGTTGCCAAACACACCTTACCTGTTATCCTTGGGGTGTATGCACGGTGTATGTACAGGTAAAAGCTGAATAAATACGCGCGTGCGATTATTATGTTTAAAAAGATCGTGTTGATTTTTATTTTTATTTAATTGTATGTTATCAACAGAACCTATGGGTTTCTAAATCAATAAACATGTTTAGTTTGTTAAGCAATTACGTGTTCAGAACGCGGTAATATTAATACACTTTAAAATGCAATCCGTTTTTAACCGTAAGCAAGAAACTACAAAATGACCAGTTAAAATACTACTCAGTCTTGTCTGGGAGATATTTTACAATTTGAGATTAGAAAAATTACGCAGATATTTGAATTATGTACACATACAGTGCCGTAACTAACTACTCGAGTGTGCCCGTGTGCAAATCAAAATCTTGAGGCCCGGAATTCATTTTTGAGCGTTTGAATTTTTGAGGCCCCATAATATAGTATGAGGCCCGAGGCCAGATAACAGCCTTAGACCATTGTTGAATAACCCTGTTCCAACTAAAAAAAATGCTTTTAAAACTCGGCTACAATTATATTTTATTGGGGTTAATTTAGAATTTTTTTTCTATCTTTTTCACCTAAAATATCGATTTACACAAGTATACTGGACAAAAATCGATGCGATACGTAAATAAACATTCTTGAGCGACATTTCATGAACGACCGTCGAAATGAATATAAATATTTTGGGCTTTGAGTGAATATTAAATGTCATTAGTTGAAGCGACAACCGCCTTGACAAACTGTGTTCCGACCGCATAACAGTATATTATATACATGTACGCGTTGATAAAAGATTAAAAAATATTTTGAAAAAACGTCGCTGTACTGTTAATGCATTTTATTTATTTAATTTTTTTTCCACATCCGTTAGCGGTGGAATTACATACACACACACATGCATGATGTATACCTAATTAACCGGGATTCCGCTTCCATCGGCGGCAATCACGAGTCACGTTTTCCAATCGATTATTTCACATGCCTCCGCCGTACACGCAGGTTCAGGTACGCATACCCACGCACGGGATTTCTGCCAAATACGGACGTTAAGACTATACAATAGTAATTATTTCTGTAGAATATATCTTATTCGTACCGCTGCTGCAGTGCTGCACGCGCACATCGTACCACAGCGATAACTCGTTTATTAATTTTAGTTTTTTTTTCAGGTAGTTATTCGCGCAGCTCGTCATCGTCGACATCGTCGTAGACTTTGAATAATGGTCGAGCCGCGGTTGTAATGGGATTTTTCACGTGAAGCGCGTGTCCGACATTAAACGGAAACTGCAGGAAATGGTGGTAGATGGAGGAAAGGCAATAATAATAATAAAATGTAAAACAGCAACTACGGTGTTTACGACTTGTGATTTCACGTAAACGTACTTTTCAACCAGACCGCGGCGCCCAATGACGTACCGTTGGTTTGTCGAAACGACGATGATCTCGCAACGCAGCGGTTCTCGAAATGTCTTGATCACGTAGCTCTCTTAAGATGCTAAGCAAACCGCGGAGTCCTGTCTCCCTAGGGAAAATAAGGATAAAAAACCTGAATTCGCTTTCTAATTTGTTTCTTTACGATGCGTACGTCTTTGTGCAATACGCGTACGGATCTATTAATGTTATCAACACTCTTCGCATCATACTGCGTTCATCCATTACGATGGTACTCGGTATTCGATCTGCATAAACGCAGTAAACTAATAATAACATCTGAAATCGGTTCGTTTTAGAGGAGTCCTCCGGTTCACCGGATAATTGTCGTGATGCGCAGTTTTTGAGAACGTCTGTCGTAACGTACTGTAAAAATTCGTATAGCATTCGACACACGAGACCAGGAATCCCGTAATAGCAGTTCGCGTTTCGCAGGAGGGAGAGAATATTTAAAAAAAAAATTCCGTTTCATACGTACCGCGGCGTGTGGACGCGTAAAATTCGCGTAGGCGGCAGTCGCAGCATGGATTATGTCGTCGGAAACGTCATCATCACCGCCGCTGCAACGACCATTATAGATTACGTCGAGTTAATTCAACAGCGGAATGTTCACGTATACATATATATAGGTGTGTGACGTATGAATAGGCATAACCGGTGAGCATATATGTATAGACGAAAAGTAGAAGAAAGAATTTTTCGGTGACAAGGGAGAGAAAAAGAAAACCACACGTACATACCTTTATAATATAAAACTTCATAGTCTTGCGTGGGTGCGCACGTGCGTTTTTACACACACACACATGTATACGTCTGCGGAATGCAATTGCTCGTCGAAAATCGGACGTCATGGGGTTTTTCGAAATTGAATTCCGTCTGGAAGGGAAAATGTCATGGTCACCGCCGGAAGTGGCGGAGGCGCGTCTATGTTAACAATATTCTTTTAGCCATATTTTCTTCTTCTGTTTCCACGCGGGTCGCTCATGCACCGATGACCGTCCCCCGCACGCCCTATCGTTTTCCCTGATTCTTTACGGCTGCGCGCGGAACAGCAGCGAGTTCACAGGTGACGGGAGTAAAAAACTTGAAATGTTTTCCTTCCCGCCGGTCGATTTCGGGTCCGAAAATAGCTGCTGGTTTCAGAGCTCTGCGGCCGGTCCTTTTTGCGGTCCAGCACGGATATAATATCCACACGTGGAGTGGGTCGCAGACGTATATGTCTAATTTCTGTCACGGCGCCAAGCCCGAACAATATCCTTTAATTGACTACACACACACACACACACACACATACTCACACATATACACGTACGGAGAGGGTCGCAAACTTTTTAAATTTTTATTATATTTTTTACTTTCACGATAAACATAATAGTTCGTTATAGAATTTCTAGAGGATGACCGCAAAGTTTGAACAATACGCTCTTACAAGCGCAGAACTGTGTGCGCGCGAGTAAACATAAACACTGTGAAAAACAACGTTTGGGCGAGTTTCAGCCGTAAAAATTTTACCCGGCTTTATTAATAATAGTGTATCGTGTTTAAAATGATTGAAAATCAACCGCGCGAAAAACGCGGAAAAATGTTAAAAACATCAGCATCGCGATTAATAATAATGTTCGACCGATCGAAATTCAAACGCTAAGACTACGGCGAATTAATAATATCTTAATCGTATGCTGCCGGACTGCGGTCATTTTTATTACGCAACAAACGCTTAGTGTTTTCGCCACGTGTGCGATTATCGTGCGTTGCGGACTGGGGGATGGCAGAGAGTGAGTCACGAAACCGTAACCCGACCGAGAATTTTGTCGTCATCGTCGGTTACGAAATCTTCACTGAAAACCCACGCACGAACACACGTGGTAAATGTATAAACGTAATAACGTATTGCAAATGACGAGAAATCGATACCGTAGATATGACAATAGTAACGCGCCGCGAATGCGGTCTGATGGTTATACCGGTAAATACGTACACACGTAACGAGTCGTAGAACTAAATGACTCTAAACGCGTAACGACTCGAACGCATGTGTGGTGAATTTAAATATTGCACACGCAACGTTTGATGATTATTATAATGACGGTAAATGTTTTTTTTTTTTTATTTTTTTAATAACGCGCGATCAACCGCTTCTAAATCCGTTTACATGCAAACGATATTATTGCTTATTAGATTTTACTTTATCGCATCGGTAATTTGCACGGTACATGGGCGTATGCATACTGTAGAAATGATGTGCACAGTGAAACGTAGTTTTGTAAAACGTGATAATCAGTATTTTGGTCAACGATTTCAGTGCACTCTCCGAATGTTCACATTACGTGCATTTTTATGGCATTATCGTCCATAACGACGTCCCTGATTACGTGTACATGTATTTAACTCGTTTTGCAACTATGCGTGATGTGCAGAACAGATCGAAATCGTTCGGTGAAAAGCGATCAAAATGGAACGGTCTATAGAACCGAAAAAATAAGTTTCGTTTTGCAGGAACAATTTCCTTTTTGTCCAGTTCAATATTGATATTGTCCGTACTGCCTATAGTTTTTGGTCTGATCAAATTGATAACTTCCGTTTAAAACCGACTTCCAAAACCCACAGGAACAAAAAAAGATCTGTATCGTTATGTTCTATAAACGATGTATTATGGTTACACTTTTAACTCGTACAAACGAGTTTATATGAAATCTAAATAGGCTTGTAATATCTTCTACAAAATAGCTAAAATAAAATTAACCATTTCCAATAAAACTTAATGCCGTCTTCATAATTTTTTTCTTTTTTTAGAAACACGTTCCGCTACGACTTTCAAATATATTATTTTTTAAGAATTAGAAAAATCGATTGCGGTTATGAGTAGAGTTTTTTACAATAACAGTAGGTTTAAATGCATTTCACCGGTTGAGAAATTGGTCACCGGTCATCGTAAGACGGACGTTCGTTGGCAGTGTTAATACGAGGGACGAAAGAAAAAAATTCCTCCGTTGAAGCAAACGTTTATGTTGGCGTCGATAATATACGTATTATCGCTGGAGCATCTAGTAAAAACGATGCCCGAACTAACCTTAACTAAACCCGCCGGAAGAGCGAAAAGTACAGGCGAGTAAAATGCACCGACGGTTCGATTGTCATTTGGCTGTGATCACGTAGTAAAATAATGGTAATAATCACGGTAAATCTTACGCAATTGTTCAGATCGATCGACACCATCGTTTAAACGGAACGACCACCCAAATCATTGTCGGGTACGCGGCCATTCGGAGTAGTTTGTGTTGTGCGCGCGCTCGTGTGCAGCGACCACGTACACGTGCGACGTGGCGTTTCGGATTTCGCGCACAACTTTCGACATTTCTTCCGTGTTTCTAGAGGGAGCGGACGGGGCAATAGCGCCTCGTCTTTCTACCCGTTTCCGAAGGGACGCCGGTCGAGGGCGACCGAAACGTACGCTCGCGTTACGCGACGCAATGATCGGAAAGCAAAGGTAATGGCGCGCGAGCGTTTGAAAAACGGGTTGCGACGTCGTACTGCGCGGGCGGGCCGGCGACGCGTTTTCGAGCGGCAAACAACCGCGCGTTCGGTCGGGCGTTGCAGTTGCGGCCGGCCGCCAGGAACGCCGGTCTAGAGAACGGTCGGCGCTGCACACGGCGCGCTGTAACGACCGCGCGCTTGTTCGACGCGAACCGTACACGTGTACGAGCGCCCGGACAACGGCCGTCTATTTATAATGGATTTTCCGGGGTCCGTAATGACCTTGTTCGGGAGACCGCCGAGATAAATGATCCGGAAATTCGGACGGCTGGTCGTCGCATGAATCACGGCGCGCCGCAGTTTCGCGTTTCCCTTCGTTGCGGTCGCGTACGCGCGCAGCCGTGCCGCCGGCCTTTTAATTGACCGGATAAAAAGAACGAGAAGTCTCGGTGGGAGAGACACAGACGCCGAACCGTCGTCGTCGCAGTCCGGTTGAGATTCGACACGCGTGTCCGCGCGGAGATGTCTTGTCGAGACGACACGTTTCCCAGATCTCTACCGTTCCGTACTGTTTGGTCGGGTCCCGCGGACCGGGCAAAAGCGTTGCCGAGTGTTGCCCATCGAAATCGTACGGATCTCGATTGACATTAAAATACATCGAAAAATTACACGGTTTTTACGACGAACGCCAGATGTAACCGTATGTTAATTTTGTGGCCAAGCCTTGAGAACAATATAATAATAGACGTACAAAGGCCTAGGTCGTATAGAAATGCACACGTACCTCTACAAACATTTGATGTCCGATTGATTTATTCAACTTCGCTCAAAGTGCGTGCACACACACGCGCACACGTGTTCGTTCTACCGAGCACTGCAAACAGTAGTTCGTTCATTGCTTCGGCTGTTTGTTTAGGAACGCGCTTTATTAATTGCGTGCACGTACGCGGATAATACTGTTAAAATACGGTCTCGTTCGTTTGTAATTATTTGTTCAAACGCAATCGTAAACGCGATTTATTAACCGTCGTCTGCTATCAAACGCATTTACACTTTGGTCACCGAATGTCGGAGCACACAACTTATATGCATCCGCGTGGGTAATGCACTCGTTTTATTGCATCGCCGTGCCGTCGTGTCGTGTCTCGTACGCGATGTCGTGGATTTAGTTCTTGATTTTCGGTCCGCTAAAGCCCAAAGGTCTGAAAACAGGCCGTCCGGTATTTTGAGTTTCACCATCCCTGCAGGTGTGAATGTAACGACAAGGTACACCGGGACGAAAACCGCTTGGTCGGACATTCGACTCCGCTTTTCCTCGCCGATCGGCACACCGACGTAATACGCATTCCGTGCGCACGCGATTTACAACATCATACGTAGGTGTTAATATTATTATTATCGTTGTTATATAGTACAGCGAGTCGACGTAATGCTCGCATTACGTGACGAATAAGCGATCGACGGCTTAATGTGTAATGTTTGTATGCTCCTTCGGTACAGTGGTAGATCCATACCGGGATAACGGCCATAGTGGGTAGGATGAGAGGTTTTATAAATATTCAAAGGGCGCACAGTTACACATGGTTACGTCCGTTAGTGCCCTGGCTTAAAATGTATTTGAACAATTTTAATTAATTTTTAATGTGTTTCAAGCCGAAGCCTTCTACGGTCCTGTCTAGAACTACAGCCCTGAATTATAATTTTTTTTTTTTTTTGTATAACAGGAGAGAGAACTTCCGTTATTTTACTCCGATCACCCCTTGCTTCGATAAAAATAACATGTAACAGACGTTACAGACTCTGGAAATCATTTTCTCGATAACTAGACGCCGAATCATGGGATATTATACTGGTTAAAAGACCCGCAAGACGGACAATCACCCATTAGCCTACCCCTATTTGGAATTTTTGAATATTGTCTTCGCTAATATTTAGTATAAAGTTTTTATAAATGTTGTATGACCATCGTCCGAATTTTTTCGGTCTTGATTTTCCCGTTACCGAACAAAAAGCATAGGTTGATGTACTTGCAAGACGACTGCGGACGAGTATGGAAGAACACAGCCAAAATTGTACTCGACTCTTATAGACTCGCCCGAGGACTGCCGTTAATCGCACGGTGTATACGTGTATATATCTATAACCTCGTTTGTTGCTCAAGTCAGCGTTGATTTGTTGCGCGAATTACATCTGTACACTGCGATAACATGCAATTCACGAGACGTAGAACCGAAGTTGTGGTACTTCAATAATTGTAGACGCTCGATCTTCTACGTGCAACCCGATATCATTGCCGGCCAGATGAACCGGCCGGTATTTATTTATGCGAGCAAAAAGCTTTAAACGACCGTCCCACTGCAATACCTTGGGTAAAAACGAAATAAAATAAATAAGAAAAGTGGAAAGCTCTACTTTCAGCGCATTACAAAGTGTAGTCAATCAATACGTGGTTGTACAACTACTACCATGGTCGTTAAACATATTCTTTCGTCTTTTACCTCAGTCACTCATCGTACGCGATTACCGTAATACTTACCATTATTAACCGACTACTTCTGTTATTTTCGATTTCGATGACGTGCCTGATTTGGAACCGTTCAAACAAAGCGAACAATTTTTATTTTTTTTTTTTATTAAGAAAAAACAAGTGTATACATTCTGTATGAAAAACATACAATGATTATTATATAAATATATAAATGTTTACAAGGCTTGACGGCTTTAATAAAGGGGCTTCAAGTAACGCTACTTCACTTGATAGAGTTTTTAGTAATTTTTTTTTGCTTTTAATTATTCGTTTAGGAGATCTCGTAGCCATTTACGCTTTAAACGATGGAAAGGATTACACGAGAGAATAGCAGAAAAGAGATTTGATATTAGGGGATTTAAGTGAGCTAAGGTATTGGAGAGGAATTTAGTACAGTGCGTGGAAGCAAGTACAGAGAGAGTAAGGGTTTTGAGATTGTTATGGAGGGTATTGTTGCTAATGTACTACGGAGCTTTGGTTAACAAACGTAAGTTTCAAAAGACAAACTTAGAACTATAACATAAAATCTTAATTAAAATAAGTATAAACGAATCGTAGAGAAAAAACGAACTTAAATCTAGAATGTAAAATCTTAATTAAAACTAAAGAAATACATTTCTACATGTCGACATGATCATTACCTTCGTAATATATTATAGATTTAAATAGTAAAATATAACGTATATATTTAATACATCGAAATAAACTTAATGTAATAAAAGTTAAGCCCAAAAATTATTATTTTTTTTAATCCGACATATTTATTACTTTATTTTAAAAATATTATAATATTACAATCGAATAATTATAGGTATTACATAAATTGGCACTGAACGATATGATCTACTAAAAATAGAACATAATGTTCGTGTTACCTCAATAAACAATTTTATCTTAACTGCCGCATATAATACCGAACTGACCCCCCAGTTGAAACGTCCTGTGACCTGTCCATTATTTTATTGTTTATGGCAGTAGTTTTATGATTATGTTTCTATTCGAGATATACACAGTTAGATTGAAAGTTTTTGCTAATTTTTATAACGTTTAAGAATTAACCCAGTGATAATATCTACCAAGTTTTGCTTTTAAAATTAAGCTTAAGAATAACATGATTTCAGCATTTTTACTTTTACACTTATTTAAAAAGGATTAACATTGGTGTTAAATTTATGTACTATAAATAACGGTGAACTGCAAAAAGTACTGTATTACATTTTTTCTGTTTAACATAATACAACACGATTTTCGTTTGTTTGATGTTTTGTTTATCATATAGAAGTCTATACAACGCAAAGAAAGTAGAAAAAAAAATCTCCGCCTAGAATATACATGTGTATAATTTCTGTTGCTAATCAGGAATTTTAATATAGGCGTACTATTAGAGACTGTTCAATTTTCGCAGTAAATTCTTCTGACAAATTATACGACGTATTATCGTTTTTATACATCTTTCATACGAGCATAAAAAATTAAAAATTATACAGTATTTTTTCATTACGATTATTAAGTACCTACTTTCACTGATTCATTGGTTTTCGTCTGTTGGAAACTGAATACCTACGTGTACAATAAAAACGCAAACTCATTTAAATACATGCAATGATATATTATCACATCAATCGGCCATAGTTTTGCGATTGTTAGACGTATTTAATATATTTAGCAATATTGGTTTTACATCTGATTTTATTGGGCGAATGTTTTTGGACTTCAATCAGGTCTAGAAAAAGACTGGTGGATTACTGTGTTTTATTCTTGTTCGAAGTTTTTACTCGAAATACTTACGGCCCAACCACGTTTTATTATAATTTTTTAATCAGGACTGTTTACAATTCAGACATAAGAAACCGAGAAGAGTGTCAGCCAGTTTATTGGTTGTTCTGTTCGCCTTCCGCCCAGACCCGAAAGAATGAATACGACTAACGGCAACGGTTTAACCGATAAATCGGAAGCCGTAGATCAATTTACGCGGATGTCGTCTGATTAACGTTAAGAAATGATCACTCCGAACGTACCTAGGTTTCGCTACGAAACAACGTTCGCGAGCAACATGTTAATGCAATCATTTCAACGTAAACAACAGTGAAACGTTGCAGGCAAGTCACCGTACGTCACCGGCGTATTTCCACTAACGAATCGCCGCTGCCGTCTCCGTAAGTCCGTTACGGGCACATGCTCGGACGGTGCGCAGGAAACGCACGGTTGTTCGATTCCCCCGGACAGCGGTAACTTGTAGGTAACTTGCGGTAAACAAGAGATGTGATACAAATACGAGTTCTTGTAGCGGCGGGTAACTGACGGGAGACCACGGGGCCGGAGCCGTAAAACGATTGTGCGAGCACGCGGTCCCGTATACGGGTATGTATACACCGTGTGCGGCACCTGCACGATCGTTGTACTCAGTGGCGTAGATACATTTTTTTCTGGGGGGAGGGGGGTTAAAACCTTTATTTTCTTTGTTCTTAGTACATCTTAATACGAGTTCCTGTATAATAATATTACATTTATAATGGTATTATTATTTATATCGCGTATTTAATGAAAATTATTTTGTTACTGAATTGTTATCATATACCTAATCGTAGTAAAATGAAAATATCATTCTACTACAATGTGTAGGTAGGTGCATAATAATTGAATACCTAAAAAAAAAATCTGGGCGGGGGAGGTGGAAACCCCTTACACCCTCCCCGTAACTTCACCATTGGTTGTGCTTAGGTTTGTCCACGCATGTGCTCGGGTTCGCGATCGATCCGGATGCCGAAACGTGTGATGCTCGTACGCGCATGTTCGTGGGGAACGCGTTAACGCGACAGTTGCGCGCGACGAGCGAAAAACCCGATTGGGAACGGACGACCAGCACGGCCGCAGCAAGGGAGTGACGAGAGGTTCCGTGCGCGAAAACGAAAAATTCGCATCTCACGTTAAAGATTACGGCGGTCGACGTGTAACGGTACATTTTGCGTGCGAAAACTTCTACGTCCTCGATCGAAGCGATCGATCGAAAACAATGTCCACCGATTACAATATTTTTAAACTAAAAGCGCGCGTTTTGAAGTTTTCGTCGGCAACATTCGGTTTTATTCGGCTCCGTTACGGAGCGAATCGGTTGTACAACGATAGGGACACCAGTGTTGCGTTATCACACGCGTCTGAGCGCGTTTGACGGATCGCCCTGGGTACGTTTAGATGTTGTCGATGCTGCTGGACGAGAGATCCGAGTATCATTCCCCGGTCGAACACATCTCAGCCACATGACCGATTGATTTCAACCGTGTATTCGTTACAACCAGCACATGTGCCGTCCGACTACTTTTAAGCAGGCGGTGCGCGAACACGCAGTTCAATCACTCAACCGCCCTCCAACCGAGAAACCCTCAAGTTGAAATTTTTGCATTTTGGTCCAAGATCCGAGGTCCATGTTCGTATCCATGCAGCTACTACCTAATAAATGTCAGTCTTTCAAAAACCATTGTTAACCAGTACTGCATTAATTTGCTTACATCACTGTGTACTGCTATTGTATTAACTAGAACCCGCTAAGATGAGATTCTTATACTTTCTTAAACGTAAACTTTCGCTCGCGCGCTTTCAAGCACACACATTTCTGCAGAGGAGAATACCTGTTGATTTACCGATCGCCGCGGTGGATCATGCAGTATTGCGTTTACGGTTCGACGAATTAAACAACGTTTCGCTGGTTTTCGGACGGAATGTCGAAACCACTAAGTAGTACGTCGTAGTATAGGGCTGAGCACGACACACCGTTTCGCGGCTCCATTATTTTTTGTTACCCCTGCGGGTCACGCATTTTACTTCCCGGGAAACGAAATACACTGTACGCGCCGGTGCACAGCGGCGTAAAAATATGTAGGTCGTACCGTAAGACAACGAATTACCACCCGACGTTTTTATTTTCCTTCTCTTCCTTATCCCGTACTGTTCCACTGGGCATTTGGGCATCGCCCGTTTCTGTCAAAATAAAAAAATAATCTACCCGTTTTACGTACCAAAATAAAAAAGCTATGTTTTTTCCGACCACCCTATGCGCAAAACATATCTAGTCAGGTAAATAAGATAATATTTTATTTTTTTTTTCTAAAAGCTAAAACCACAGTTTGCTGAACGATTTTTTTCAAAATAATCAATTAAAATAACCGCGATAAGTGAATTATTATAAAATATATGCAATTACCTCTACATATTAAAAAATTGTATTTAATTTTTTTTTTTTATTATTATTAAAATAACTTTATTATACGTTAACAACAGAACGTCATTAAAATGTTTGAATTGTAAAACAATTGTAATGAATCAAGTCGTTAGTGTAAATTTTTGTACACGGGTAAATTCGCGCAAATGGGCTGTCTAAAATAACTTATCTTTTTTTTTTTATTTTATGAGCAAATGGGCTGTACCCAAAACGAATTAATTCCTTTTGGTGTAAATTGGAAACACACAATTTTGTATAAAAATATTTCGTCGAGCGTACCGGACTACGTACGTTTTATGTGCATATTATTTGTTGCAATCCGCTGTGCAAACTCCACGTTCCACTCAATACGATTTAATGATCATGCTGATATACATTTATTACTGATATGATAAAGCGTTTTCATAACGATTAAACTGTCGAGTGCAGCGTCCCATGTTTGCGGATATCGCACTATGTGGATAATGTAATAATATAAATTTAGTAACCTAGGGATATTCCACTGTTGACACAGCTAAAACTTGGCTTTAGAAAATCCATTGTAACGAGATTTTGCCATGAAAATTACACGAAGGTCGGTGACTCGTGCTTCGATCAGCGAAAAATCACCAACAATCACTAAAGTTATTTAATTACGAGAAGAAAAAAAAAAAATTATAAAATAAGTGTAATTGAAACGCTGTACATTTTTTTTTGTCCTATATACGTATACACGCGGGAGCAAAGTCATGAGACATTAAAAAAGAATATAAAACGCAAAATGTATCGACATCCGTATGCCAACTGTGTTATAATTAACTCGTGATGGTGTGTTCGCTTTGTACACGTAACGACCAAACAGTATCTCGACGTAAACCCCATGGATTAAGAGAACACATTTATTCTATAATCAACGGCAACACATTTAACGGTGTTATTGCCGTACTTTTCGATGGAACCGTACAACAGTTATAATGGGCTTGGCTGTTTTATTACACTATCGATTAAAACGTTTACGTACACGTCATAACAAGCGACGTTATCGGCATTACGGAAAAAAATAAAAAAATTAAAACCCCGAATAATAATAACGTCCCGGAGTAATTTAAAAATCGTTATTAGATAACGCGCGCGGCCGAAAAGCGTTCGAACCAATGATGATTATCATTATATTGTCATTAGCTCCGTACAACAATACGCGAAATATCGCGCGACGCTCGGAAATCGATACATCCGCGGGGTACGTCGGTTTTTTAACTGCCGTTCCGTAACTTCAACGCGTGCGGTTCAAACGCGCACCACACGGTCGCGCCAACTCGTGTCGTTTCGAATCGCAGTGGGGCGTTCGGTCGGTGTCCCGGCGTAATGCGATCGTCGGAAAGTGAAACCGCCGTTCACGCGGCCAACAAGGATTTTCGAAAGGCATACGCGCGCCCCCGGGCCTCCCCAGTCGGATTCCGTTCGGATCGCTGCCGCGGTCCGATCTCGGACGCTTGTCGCTGCGCGTGTTAATCGCCGGGACGGACGGACGGACGTACGTAGAAACGCGTTGAATCGAGACTGCCGCCGTGAAGAGCGCAATTTTCGCAGAGTGAGCAGGGGGAGAAGTCCGAGAACGACCGCGAAGCGGTGCGAGCGAAGAAGAGCACGAAAAACACTTCTTCGAGAAAAAAATAATCACACGTCCCTATAAATTATACGTCTAAAAGAGTGGTGGTGGAGGCAATTAGACTGACAAGTCTAGGCATTTGTTTAACATTTTTTTTCTTTCGGGTTATTCACGACGACATTTAATCGCGTTGTTAATCTTATATAAAACTATAGTGTTCATCTAAGCGTCGAACATCAGCGTACGGCTGGTTCACTTATCCGCCATCGTCGCTGTTTCGCCGACGTCATATAACAACGGGACACATCAACAATCGTTGCGATTGTATGTTCGTCAATCAGCGTGTTGCAACAGTATAAAGATTCGGAAAAGTGACGATACTTCAAATCTTGTTTTTTTTTAAAAAAATTTTTCGAACGATTACGTAATTGAAAACAAGTGTTATTTACACTACAACGTTATATGTTCTGGACTAGTTATTCTATTAATCATTGAGCTCTTTGGGGGCGCTAGTGATGTAACAATATGTGCTCTTCTAGACGACGGAATTCCAGGTGTATAATAAATATATGCTATTTCCGCGTCGTAATCGATGACAGAACGACATTTGTGTTTTACGGCACGAACGAGCCTCCCTGAAAAATACTCGAAAAGATATGCGAAGAAGTAATCGTTTTGCAAGAGCAGTGTTCGTCAGGACTGTGTCGTTTATTCGAACATGTTCGAAAATCAAATCGGCGGTACTCATAGATGACGCACGTAATATTGTACGCGTTTGGAGTTCGATCGACAATAGTACTTGTAATGTGTTGTATACAAGCCGTTATTTCGACGACGAAAAACAAAAAAAAAAAAAACGACGCTTGGCAAGTGGTATGTTTTCAATAAGGCAGTAGGTTTTTGCTATCGACGGCGACCGCGAACTCGTTGTTAAACATTTATTAACCGTTGACGGTGTTTCTGTTTTCGATAAAGCGCGCACTCGAAACGATACGTTTCGGGATATTACGGTTTTGGTATTTCTACTATATTATAACCATCATCGTGATCCATACGATAATGTTTGTTTGTCTAAAAGCGTTTTGGGACATTTATACCCTTTTGGTCTCCGGGATGGGTTTTCTTCACAATGTCTCTCGTCGGAAATCCCTCAAAACACCCACCCTTCACATCATTCTCTCCGCACCGTGCTGCGCGTGGCCTATGCGCTTGATCGAATACGTGCGCGCGCGCGTTCGAAATCCATTTACGGTCACGCTTTAATGAGTTATAACGATTAAAGATGCGCACTGACGTCCGTGCGTAAAATATATTACACGTTTCGCGCATGAGAGGATCGAAGTTTTGCACTCGAGACAATCCGTATATCGGTACGCCCTTACGTCGAAATGATATGTGGGTGGTCTGCGCGCGCGTGTTTGTCGTCGAGAGCGATTTCTGCAATCAGTCGCCGCGAGCGGCAAACGACTGGGTACACTTGCGCGACTTGCTGGGCGCTTTAGCGCAATCCGTGTGTTCAACAATAATACACAGTCGTACAATTCGAACGGTTCAGTCGAGCGGCTGTACGCATCTGTTTGTACTATGTATTATTTATTCGGGTACAGCAGGAATCGAACGGGTGTTTGTTTCGACTAACGAAAATCTGAACGGCGACGGCAGTCCAATCGTCTTGATGATCATCAAATAAAACGAGTTATTCTCTCCACTACGGATTCGACCTACGGCGGGTAATGTATGTGTATAGTTACTTTGTTTCTCCGACCCATCGTCCGTCCGTCAGTCTCTCAATTTCTCTCTCTCTCTCTCTCTCTCTCTTCCGCTCAGCAAACGTGCGGTATAAATGTACATTTATATATATACATATATATATACATTATACTTGTGTGTAGTGCCGTCGCCGAATCACTTTATGCGAATTCGACGGTTTCTCCTCCTTATTTAGTCAGCCGTCTCATCGTTTCTGAGGTGTAAGTAGATACCATTTACTCTGTATATGTCTATATTTGTGGTATACTCACGATTGTTCTCGGTCCTAAAGTAAATGCCCACGTACTGTGTACACTAAATGTATATTACTCCCCGTTTGGCACATTTGCCGTACACAGACATTTTTTTTTTTTATATTATATGTTTAACGCCCCGAAGGCATATAGTACGGTGCATTTAATTTTACGTATAATAGACTTAATTACACACATAGGTATTACCTGTAACCAAAATGTGGCTAGTTAAATGTAATTGATGTCTTTATGAAAAAAATTGATTTGATTACAACTAAGAATCATACGGTTAATAACATAGGGCCAAAACAACAGTAATTTTGGTGGTGTAAGGAATGAAAAACGGAACAGTATTTCTAGAATTAAAAGTTGGAAAATTGAAGTGCATACCTCCTAATAATTCAGAGCAATCAATGTTATTATTACAAATGTTTGTTTACAGATGTGATTATATCACAGGTAGAATGTTTTTTTGTTTTATGACAGATATATAACGAATTTTATCGTGTATTTCGATGTTATAACTGCATTTTATCAAACCTTTTAAACACCATTCGATCGGATGTTTTAAGTCACGCGCAAAGCGTACGTGCGCGTCGAATAGAAATGCAATAGACGACCGGTTCGGATATTGTACGTTAAACGAATCGGAATCCTGTGTACAGCAAAATGTACAGAAAGTGTGTTTCAAACATTGAAAAGCGTTACAACGGGAAAGTTCATAAAACGCGCTCCGCCGAGTGTATATTTCAACGGTACAAAATCATTAACGGTACGCCTGCATATAATTCCCGGGGGCAACGTCGCTTGACGTTGGACCATCGAGATGCGTCCCGTGGTTTTGTCGGCCGTACTTGTAATTTGAAAACTTAACATCCGCGACTAGTGCCCACGACCTGGGAGCAATATATATATTTTTCTCGCAATCGTTCGTCCGTTTCAGTGCTCACGTCTGAAATGTCGTGTACACAGCGATATTTTTTGCACGGACATTATTCTATTCTGACAGGGGCGCGTCCTAGAAACTGGTCAAACACGAAGAAAAAAAATATAAGAAACGAAAAAAAAAAATACTCGACCAACTCACAGCGACTTCCGGCAGTTACCCCCACGGTCGAAGGAGGTTAAGCGACGGAGTGTGTGTGTACGCGTGCGGAGGAGGGGTTGCACGGCAGTGTACGGAAACCGCGGAAGAAGCCGAAACGCTCCGACAAATATTGATGGGCGCGTTGTTGCGTGACACCGGCGAAATCCGATCAATTTTATTGGCCGCTCTGATTGATGAACGGCTTCGCATGTACACGTATATATGTATAAACGAATCTCGAGTTCAACCCCCCCCGCCGCCCGTCGACTCCTCGTCCTCGCCCATTCATCTATGTTCACTGTTAAAGTTATCGACCGGCCGAGGGTGGGTTTTTTTCTTTTCGGTTTTATTTTTTTATTTTTTATTTTTATCTTTCGTCTGCAACGGGCAATTGATTTATTATGCGCGATGGACGGGGTTCCTGCAGCACATAGCTCCCGTTTTGTTATACGATGACAAATACATTCGATAAATTACCATTTTTTCCGTTTTATAATCTATACACACACACACACACACACATATATGTATGTATGTATGTACATGCTCGCGTATACGTATACGCTCACCACTCCTTTCCACCCTCTCCGGGGGATTTCGTACCACGTCGGAACGCACACCTTCCCATTACCGCCCTCACCACCGCCGTCCACCGAGATTCAAAATGAATTATTTAAAAATCTGCCACGTATAAATTGCTTTCGGGTGATATACACGTACGTTAATATAAACGCATGCGACGTGTGCGAATAAAAAACGAGAGTATCACATTAATTGTATACTACACACTACAATAGACAATATAACAAATTTAGGATTACCCCAACGAAAGAAAGGGTAGAAGTATAAGGCCGAATTGTCCCATTACAAAACATGTTTCTATAGGTCTTCGGAATAAAAATTACGAAATGTATGAGTTCGAATCGAGAAATTTAATAATTATTCTTTTCGTGAAAACTGTTGGCGAATGTTTTTGAGAATTTAAGACTATAGATTAATAATATGCTGGGAAAATAAAGTTTGGATGTGTTTTATTTTTCTAATTGCTACAGAAAACGTAAGGGTACGATGGTTTTAAAAATTTACCTCTCCTAAGTATTTGAAACTTGACAAGATCTAAAGGGATATGATTTGAAAATGTTAGAATACAAACGAAATTAAATTGCGTTTAAAAAATGTATACATATACCAATATAAGATAAAAAATGTATTGTTTCGTTTAGAATCTGAAACGACGAGGCCTCGGGAGGGTTTAATACGTATAATATAGATACTTTGAAAAATAAAAGGTCGAGGAGCTATACCATTTATTCCAGTTGCCGTAACCTGGAATAATTTATAGGTAAGTATGGTTTTTATCGATATGACGAAAAAAATGTTATTTAGGAATAACGATTTAAAAAATGTCTAAGGTCACACGTGTACCGAAAACATAGCATTTTCTAGATATAAAGACGGTCGAAATCGGAACACTTAAATCTCAAGCACCGATCGTGTTCTACTGTTTTTTTCCACGCGAACAATTGCATTCAAATGCTCGACTCAAATCAAATATTATTAATATTGCCTTTTCTTTGTCTTTTTTAGGTGGATGTTTCGGTTGTTTCGAACTTGAACTCCGATGACGTTGCCGTGCGGTGGCACATGCGTTTTGTAAACGCGAAAATAATAATTACAACCATTACCGAGGTAATTACCGAAAAAAACTTTTCGTGCACCGGACACATTTTATTACTAAATAATAATATACCATTACATAATATCGCAGAGTTTACGCCGCCGTCAGGAGGACCGTGCACGCGGATGGATCAGCCACCCCGGGGGAGAACCTACGCGGCCGTTATCGTAAATCACGACTTTTAAAAAAGCCCTAAACCCTTATCGTTTTTTTATGCGTCTCACCCCTTTACGACGGAAAACGTTAAAAAAACATTAGCGTAAATTAATAATGAAAATTCGCGTGCGCGACACGGGTACAGCGTAGAAATCGTCGCCGCCGCAGCCGAGCCGAGTGGATGAATATATTCATAAAATATTTGCTGTAATAAATATATATATATATATGCATATATCTTTTTTCGTATTTGTTTAATTAATTAGGATTGTCTGAAAGTCGGGAATTTAAAAAATGAATACATTTTTTTTTTTTTTTTAATCCGCTTAATGGCCGTATAATAAATTGTACATTTTTCTTTTGCTTATGAAATACGAAAAAAAAAAATTATTAAATAAATAAATGAAAACATTTGATTTTCGATTGAATGTTTTTAAGTATATTTTTTATTTATTTATTTTTTTCTTATGGCGCTCGCGTTCGCCTTAACTGTTGAAAATCGATTTCGAATCTCATTCGAAATAATGTACACAAATTAATGAAATGACTTGGTAGTATATACGCACACAATCGTATTAGATATAATCGCGTTTGTGCTCGACGTCAGGTATACCGTCGAGACTAATTGTCTATTGTCATCAAATAGTTCGGACTAAAAAAAAAAAAAACAACATTGTTTCCGTGCCCATATGGTTAATTCTGACATAAATTATTTATACATTTCGAGTAAACGCGAAAAGAAAAAAAGAAAATTGTATTACGATTATTAGTTTTAACTGTTCCATGTCGCATTTATTGCAATCGCCATTAAATAGGCCTAAAAAGTCGTTTTCTACTCCGTGATGTTAACAATATTTTAACAATTTAATTGTTTTTATAAAATTGTGTTATTAAATTTTTTTTCCCCGTGACTTTCTCTGAAAATAATTACGCCATTTATTGTCAATTTACCCGGAAAAAAAAATGTATACATAATTCATATTAGGTTTTAAAATTATATGCGTAATTTGTGTTGCGTAGCACGAGAAAATGTTTAAAAGTAAATCTCGAACTCGGTAATAAAACATATCGTTACAATGTGCTCGTCAAACAGTAATGGCCGAACAGTATTTTTTCCGTGCTTGTATGTTTTAATTTAAAACGATTAGTTATGATACGAGTGGTTCAGTATTAGTTTCATCTGATATGAAGGAGTCGCGGTACATAAGTTTTCACACCGAAAGTTGAATAATTGTCCGTGATACGACTCGTTCGCAAAGCGCATCGACGATTTATTGCGACCAACAGAACCTAAGGGTTGGATACATTACGTAGAAAACGGATAAAAAACCACGGTAAAATGCTGAAATCGTTTCTAATCAAAAGCAGTCCGAGTAGGCGTACTTAATAATAGGTTTAGCTGATCATAAATCGTATTGCCCAAACGAACGACTATGAGTGAACAGTATTGCGCGGATAGGCTCGTCGGCAGTGTTGGGAATAGATAACTAATAATTTATCTAGATAAAGATAAAGATGACTATACTAATTCTTATCTAGATACAGATAAAGATAAATACATTTTTTATCTAGATAAATATGAGATAATTTCATGTTTGAATTTGAACATATTCAGGATACTACAGCCTACAGATATTAGGTAAAAAATTTATAATTAAAAACATTTTATAATAAATATCATTTTTTAAACTCATTTCAAACATTAATAAACATAAAATATAAAATAATTTTTTTTTGTTTAAATAAACTTCATAAGAAGATTGTCATCTTGTCAGTTATTATCTGTGTCATAGGTACATGATGTACAGAAAAATGTAAAAATGAAAATATAGAAACATTTTAAATTTTCAAATTTTATTTTTATTCTATTTAAATAAATTATCTAGATTGGTACTGATAGATAACAAGATTTTTATCTAGATGAAGATAAAGATAACTGAGTATAAATTCATCTAGATAAGATAAAATATAAATAATTTTTATCTAGATAACTTATATAGATACATTTATCTAGATATTTCCCAACACTGCTCGTCGGGTATTCAAAACGCTAAGTCGAGTTGTTATTATAACTATTTACGATCGTCGTCCAACGATGAAAAACGGTTTCGCAGAAATAATATCGTAAACGATATTTCGCATATTCTCCCCCAGCGGACGTAGACGTATATTTGTACTTTTTTTTTTTTTTTTTCTATCGAATGTTTCAAACGTTTCGAGGCGGTACGACGCGTTATCGTGTCGGCGTTCGACGTTGAATACGTACAACATTTTATCAGATTTACTCGGCATGTTCGAAGACGAATCAGGTAGGTGGTGCACGAGGGATTCGTTGTGTGTACATCGATCGGCGTGCCGTTCGGCAAGCAGTTTAGTTTTTTCAGAGCTTAAATTGTCTGCGTTCGGCGCGAGTAGTTCGCCGCCGTGGTCCGAGAGACGGCTTGGCTGCACGCGGCACTCGTTCGCCTCCGGAGCGCACGCGTAATGATATCACATTATTTACACGCGAAACGACAATAATAACGACGGTAACGATGATTACGATGATGATTATAATGACGAAACGATTGCGTCCCGACCAGGTGACCGTAGTGTTATAATGGAGCTCGTTATCACGTCCGCGATTGCCGTGCGCCATGGACGCTGCTGTCGGACTACGGGCACAGAATAGACTAAATTTAGGGGGTCCACGTCCTTAGCACACGCAACTTCTTCCGTTGCGCGCACGTACCTCGTTCGGATCCCGTCTCGATAGTTCGCCCCGTCATCGCGTTACTCGTTCTCGTTGTAACATCGCGCCGGAGTGTGCGAACGACCACGCGCTCGTCTTTTTTGACGCGTACGTAATGCGGTTCAAGCACAGCGGCAGTGCAGTGTTGTTTTCCGCTCCGATCGACGCCGTGCACGCCGCAGGCCGGTGCACGGGGGGAGCCCGATGTGCCCGTGCACCCCCTCCGAAATTCGGTAAACGGAGCCCTACAGTCAGGGCCGTCCCTAGGGCAGGGCGAACGGGGCCCTCGCCCCGGGCCCCGCGCTCTCGCCACAGTTGGACAGGGTTTATTATATTAAGTTTAATTATATGACATGTTTTGTAATTTTGTACTGTCCTTTTCGATTTGCGTAATATATACTATTATTATTATTATTATTATGTTGCGTTATGAATTTATTTACTTGTTCATGTTGTTGTAAGTGCAAGGTACTATATTTGTTACGTCTATTTGCGCACATTTGAGTATCAATATGCAACTGATGCGTGATAATGATATTTTCGATATTCAAGGCCCCGCAATTTTACTCTGCCCCAAGCCTCGCAGATAATCAGGACGGCCCTGCCTACAGTTCAAGTCCGAGAGTATGGAGGTCCGTATTCTTACCGATGTTGCTCAAATCAAATGCGATTTGTTCGAAAATATCCGGCGAAAAATAAACGCGTTAACTGCGTACACACCACTTATAACCGAAACATAACGATGGTCATCTACAAGATACAACTATACCGTCCCCGAGTGCCGTTGACATTTGTGCGGATGTGATCCGAAAAAATTCCTCGTACCAGAGCATATTTTAACACAATAAACTCGTGACACTAGTGCATCGCAATGACAACTGAACGCTGCCCAATGTTGGGTGATCGTCCCACTGACCGACACATTATCGCAATGGCCGTCATGACGGTAATTGATTTTCCGTCTGTGTTCCTCCAGTAGACGGTTTCGATGAAGTGCCACCTAGTGAAAATTTCTTGAAACGTGCTCCGCCCCGTACTATATTCCACACGTACTAACGAATCTACGGCACTTTAGTTGGTGTTTTTTTTTTCTCATTCAAAGAACGAGTCGGGAGATGATTATTATTAATTTTTTTATTTTTTTTTTTTCACCGACGTCCGAGAAATCCGTCGATGCAATTTTATTCCGACAATTACGGTTATAGTAATGATTTCCGGGGTACCAGAACGAACGAAAAAACCACGAGAATTACTCGAAAAATCAATCAATTATCATCTCGTTTTGACTGCTGCGTGCACAGTCGTCGTCGGAAATCGTTTATTTTTATTTATTTATTATAAATAGGTAGTTATAAATTACACTATGCTTGTGCGTAATAACCGATTATTTCGAAATTTTGTTTATTATTGTTTTGCAATTATCGAACCATAAAAATAAATATTTTAATAATAAGTCGCTAAACGTCGGAGGAAATCGTATTTCACACTCGAGAGGGCCGCAGCTTGCAATGTCAACGGTTCCGGTTTGTAATAAAGCTTATGAAATATACCGTTGCTATCTGTCAATAATCAATTTAAACTTTTACGGAGTACTTAAAAACTATATAATAATTAAGCTCGAAGTCTTCGACTGTCACACGCACTTGTATCCGTTCGATGCAATTATCAATATAAATTTATGTTTACATGATAACTACTTATTGCGTTTTCAAACGTGTTGGTCGAAGAAATGGAATAGAATCAACTTAAATTCGGTGAGCCGACGGTTAACAAAACATAATAAATTCAAACTGTTCGAGCTAATACGGAGAAACTGCTGTGGGTATCCATTTGGTATTTATTGTATCTTATAAAAAGGAAAAAAATTTATATTTTCTCGACCCGTTCCTGCGTTCGGTTTTACATAACTGGATTATTTTATGTAGGCTCTGATTGGGATAAGTACCTAATAACAATATGAAATAGTGAAAACAGTGGACTACAAAAATAAAAATAAAAAAATGTACTCGATTACAAAATACTACGATCTTGTGACGAGAAAAAAAAAACACGAAAAAAGTTGATACGCCGAACAGCAATCATAATAATCGGCGAACTGCAAACAAAAGAAAAACGAAAATAATACGCGCTCGCGTAATACGAATAATAGGTAAAAGTATGTTAAACGTACTTGAGTTATTATAAGCACTTTATGATTCAGCTGTTAATATAATAATTTGGCCGTAATAGTGTTCATAAATAATAATAATAACCTACGGCTTAGAACCGTTGCGCGCGTTTTTAATGGTCCCGGTCGTTATTACTTATTATCATTTTTATTCTTTGTGTTTGCTCATTCCGATATACATAATATATTACACGTATAATAGGTTAGACCCGCACGCACCTACACTGCACTCGATCGTCGTCATTATTACTCCATAATGCAGGTGAACAATCGGCAATGACGAGACGAAATTTTCACATTACTGCGATGGCGCGACGACGGTTAACTGCAATTATTATTAGTATTGTAATAATTATTATAATATTTTAGCCGTCGCGTCGGTAAACAATTCATAATAATGGGTAAAGTACACGGACTCGCACACGCGTGCATTCTAAAAATGTTTATACGCGTCCCGTTCTAATAAAAACCGTACAGGGAAAAGCGTGTCCCAATCGCTACAATGTATTTTTTTCTTATTCCACTTAACACTTTTGAAACTCGTATCAATCGACTGATTAGCGGTTCGTGTACTACAGAAAAAAATTGTAATTTTAATAGCCTGTACTCGAGAAACTCACCGAGTTCGTCTACAATGATCTGAACGTAATTATAATTACAGTAATAATAATTAATTTCGGCCAATCTGGTGTTGTAACAGAATGATCATTTTTTTTTTTTCCCGAAACAACATTTTTGTTCCGTTCGCTTCTAAGAAAATGATCTTTTTAACCACACCACAGAAACTAAACTGTAAATAGTACGACTATCTTAAAAACTAGTGGCGAACCGTCTAAACAATTATTAACTATATGTGTTTGCGTTTGAGAGTTATTAAGAATACGTTGTTATACGTTTCGTAAAATAATACGTTACAAACGCAAAATAAACCAAGATTGGTTGATGATCGATTCGAAATAAAGAAATACGCATTTCTGAAATTACAAATAAAAAATTGAAAAATCACTGCAGTTAATATGTTTTCGGCACGAGTATACAATGTTGCGGGAACGCCCATGCGCGCGCGATAAGTTGGAGTCGAATCGACGATTGTCGACCGGACGTATACGGTTGTAGGTATTCCATCGAAAGAGCAACATTGCTTCGGAGACATCGAACGCGTACGCGATGATGACGCTCGTCCGTGCCATCCGTATAGTTTCGACGTGATTTCAGGAATAGAAAGCGTCGAATTTTTTATTTATTTTTTTTTGCGTTTCGTATCGGACGGCTTCGAAAGTCTGTTGAAAAACATTCCAATGAACGGACATCCCGATACGACATTATACGTTATAAATTGCACAGGACCAAAACGTTTCCACACACAATAGTATAATGTGTACTTCGTCACACGGTACGCGGTGAACAAGCGTCTTCCACGACGAATGGACATGGGAAATTCGATGCGTACCCCGAGTTATGTATAGGTATCTAATGTATCGCCACAACGTGCGCGTAATACGTTATACGGAGAGACGGTCGGATAGGGAAATTGGGGACGAAGAGGAAAGGGCGAACGGACGCGGGCAGAGAAGAACAAAATTTCAATGAGAAACCCAAGTACCCCTTGGTGAGGGGGGGGGGGGTGGTTAGACGGCAGCGGTTATCGCGTTACACACGTCGCATGGGCGCGCGCACAATAGGAATACGTCATAGTTATTAAGACCGAGCGCAGAGGAGAGCACCACCGGCCCCGGGAACGGATGAATGGATTCGGTCCGATGGTCGTGTAAACATGTCACGTAAATATAACATCGTACACACACCACACACACACACACGCCGATTCGGGTACTTTGTCATTGTTGTGCGCATCGTACGCGTATGCGCGTGTACGTAATGATATACAACACACGCACACACGTGTATCCGTATACGTTTGTACGTGTACGAGCAGGGCGCGCGTGCGTGCGGGGAATAAGGGGAGACAGGTTTTTTTTTTCCTCGTTTCCTTTTCACCATTTTTTTTTTCTTCTCGATTTTTTTTTTTTTTTTTTTTTGTATTCGGCCGCGTGGCATTTTCCGATTGTGCGTCGCGGCGCTCGTAAAGGGCGGGCCCCCCGAGGGCTTGCGAATGTTATAAATCCCTTTTCGAACAATACCCCGCAAGCAGGTCCCGAGGTGACACCGGGCGAATTACGTTTTCGAAATCCGTCCTACCCCTCCACCGGTGCGGACGTACCTACGCGGGGCGTGCGCTCGTCGTGCCGGTATGCGTGCGCAACAACATCGCTCGTTCGGCGTGCATTAATTACCGTACCGCCGTCATCAATACGGTTTCTCGTTCTCCCTTACGTCCCCGTCCGTTTTCCGTCCGTCAGCGCCAGCGGTTTAGCCGAGATTTTTTTTTCGGAGGGGGCTGATCAATTTTTCCAAGACTTTTGTCTCGACTTTTATGTACCGTTAAAATAATTTTCAAATATTCTTAATATTTCGGAGGGGGGGGGGGCTGCAGCTCCCCCTCCCCCTGGCTACGCCATTGGTGAGCGCACGACTTCTACGGCCCGTGGGCCGCGTAAAATGTCACCGTTGCAATACTTATAATAACGGCAGTAATTGGCTGCTTACGTGTTGCGTTACGAGAAGGAGAAACAATTACGTCGTGACGACCGAGTTACGTCCACGATTTTTCGGTGATGGTTCCAAATCGTCCAGTTCGGATACTTCAAACACGTGGGGGTTTTCCTTTTTATTTGTTTACTGTCCACGTTTTTTCCGACTGATATACAACTCGCGTTCGTACATCATACTCGCTAGGCATAATCAGTGCCGCGTTTACATAAAAGTATTTTACTGCTCTCACCTCGCTCCAAAAAAAAAAAAATAAAAAATAACCAGTAGATAATAAAACTAAATTGAGACATAAATTATATTTAATTACTCAGTCGCAGTCACAATCTGACAGATCACAAGTTTAAATGTAAACCGTGTCCGCAATTCGACAACCATGGTTGACTAGAGACTGCAGGCTAGGCCGTTATATTCTACGCGGAATCAATCAAGACTATCAAATGAATAATTGTATAGTCGTTTAATTTGAGTATGTCAGAACTCAGGATGGACTCAGCAATTTAACTTTTGGTACCATTTTTACAATATAAATAGCCGCTAGACATGAAAACAAATTTTGACGTGCCTGTAAAATTATGGTGCTTTCTAAAATCTTGGCGCCTAGAGCATTTACCTTTCCCTCTCCCTCTCATTAAACGTATCACCGGGTATAATTCTCTTCCGGAGGTAAATTTACCAATAAGCAGAGTAGACAGCTGCTTAGGGCGGCAAAATGTATGGGGTGAAAAATTATGTAGTATTTTATTCAAGTACATGATTCGTAACAAAAATAAATAGATAATTCCTTATTTCATAATCACGAAAAATGATGGAATGTTTACTCAATCGTCCATACGATGGTTTTCATGAAAACTGCCATTGTACGTTTTCATTAAGATTTGGA
The DNA here is from genome assembly GCA_034509805.1 of Sipha maydis. Taxonomy (NCBI): domain Eukaryota; kingdom Metazoa; phylum Arthropoda; class Insecta; order Hemiptera; family Aphididae; genus Sipha; species Sipha maydis. The sequence goes on from JASXSY010000570.1 coordinate 178,801, forward strand.
GGACATCCATAGACATTTTCCCGAAACAGGTTAAATAACTAAAAGCGAGAAAATTGTTTGTAAAAATTCAAATGGATTTAGGTAATAATCGAGTTGGCAAATTTGTAGCGCCTACAGCCGTAAAAGAAGCAAATCAACATCTGTTCTCAGTACATCCGATTAATTGGACACATAGCGTTGCGAATGGTTTTCGTATTCCAAAATAAAATTTAACTAATCAACTATTCAGGCGTGTCTCAAAAATGCTTAATTCCTTTGAAAGAAAAAAAAAAAAAAAATTCGATTCTGGTATAATCAATTAGGCGCTGCAACGAACAACGTGCGGCCGAAGTACTACCTACGGAATAGAATTTCATGCGAGAAACTTTCGAGTTGACATAAATTTCGAGCCGTAGTGGATTTTGCCGAAAGCTCTTAAACGAATAAATAAGCAATTAAGGTTTTAGCGTTAATTATCGCCCGGAAGACAAAGCACCGCGTGCCGTTTCGACACGCACTTCGCGATCGTCATACCGCCGTGCCACGCACGTGATTGACGTGTAGGGGTTGTACGCGTTCAACATCTCACCGTACGCATATTCATTTGCGATACAACAATATGTTATGATAGTGACCGGGCAGAAGACCCGGAGAATAGATCTTATCGCGGGCGTTTCGATTCTCCGCGCACAATACGCGTACCTAAATAAAACTGATTGTATTTATACATACGAGTACCCACATACATATTCACAAAAATAGCCTGCTGCACGCACGCATTACATTATATACCCTTCGATAAGTCTTTTCTTTCTTTTTCATTTCATTTTTTTTTTTTTTTATATCGTTTGCCGTAGTCGCGTATATCACGTACGACGCGTCGATTTTGACGTACGAGTTTTCGTAACAATACAACACTGGTCGTCCGATCGGATTGATCGTGCGACGTACACGTAATGCTATACGCGTACTACCTGTGCTTACCATTAATTCGTTTTATCGTCACGCATCCGACGCGACCGCGGGTCCGCCACGGACAATCGCCGGGAATGAAATATACCACTTCCACGGCCCCCGGGGTCCGTGCACAATGTAATATAATTATAATTTCAATGTTATTCCGTCGCGGAACCCGTCGCTCACTCGTTCTTTGTCTTTTTTTTTTTTCATTTCTCGTCACATTTCGTCGGGACAAATAACAATCGGAAATTTCGTTTCATATACCTATATACACGTGTACCGGTGCAGCGGTGTGGACGTCGACACGGCGGCCCGCGCGTTTGCGTTTTTTCGAAACGCGCGGTTGCAGACGTTTCACGGACACGATTCCAAGTCAGGACGGTCAGGTGGTTAGCGACGGTGCATCACGAGCAGTGGTGGGGTGGTCGGTTTCGCGGTAGAGCTGGTATGACTTGGGGGGGGGGGAAACACGGTCTGACGGAGATGGGAAAAGTTCGTAAGCAGGTATCTGATATTATTATTGTATACGTCTCGGTTCTTGACACACGCGTACACGATAACGTAGACATTTAGCGACGGCGACGTACAAGGCCGACAATACGCGCGCGCACGCATACACGCATATTTATACAATATCCAGATATAACAATACAACGACGTAACAATATAATAATAATAATAATAGTAATAGTAATAATAGTAATAGTAATAATAATGATAACAATAATAATAATAATAATTGATAATTCCGTATCGCGCGCGCGCGGGGTATTATTGTTTCTTCGTTATTCCGTGCGAGTGTGTCGCCCCTTCTGCGGGTGTATATGTATGTAGGTGTACGCAGGCACTAACCACATCATCGCACCGGTCCGTGTCGAACTCGACGCAAACCCATTACGGGACACGGCATTGAACGTGGAAACGTGTTATTATGTAATGCGTATTCGTAGACAAAATATACCGTGTCGAATCGCGCCCCATTGTTAGCAACGGCGAGGACCCGTCGCAACGCCCGATCGTTATTATCTACGTGCGAGCGCGTGCACACCGCGCGATCCGGACGGAGGAGGACGCGACTCGATGCGCGCACGTCTACGATCGCGGGGCTCACGACGTTAGGCCGGAAGGTGCACGACGATTTTTTAATAATCGTTACGCGCGGCTCGCGAACGGACATCTTTTGCACCGCAGCCGTTACTCATCATGGGGGGACGGAGTGGCCGAGTGGACTAAGGCGTCGGCTACGATACGTACCGTCGCTGGTTCGAACCCGGCCACGGGCAGTCTCTCTACTTGGACAGGAAACAACTGCCTTTGGAGAGAGATTGCCATCCTCCCTCCCCGGGACATGGCAGAAACCTACGGGTGTCCCAATCGAAATTCTGCCAACCAGGCGGTCCGAGATTGTTAGTCATAATTTCGGACACACACCCGCCACACGAGTAAATTACTCATTATTCCTCCGGTCCATCCGTCGAAAGCGAACGGCAACGTGGACGAAGTGTCCCACGACCGATGGGGTACATGGCGATCGCTGTGTCCGCGTGGTAGATGCGTCACTGCGTCAACCGTTGTCGTCGACGCGCATAGTGATTTTAATTGCATCGCAAGCAGATTGAAACAACGACGGATCGTGTTTAACGTACAGCCGTCAACCGGGACAATGGGTATTGTTAACCGTTCGGAATGTCGACATCGAAGTCGCGCGAATGAGGGAATCGATCACGTGGTTCGCAGTCGTTTTCATTTCGTCCGACAGAAATTAAAGTGGAAACTGCCAACCGAAGCGCGTACGGTCTTCAGACGCAATCATTCCGCCGTGCCGCGGGAATCAGTGAAGGATGTGGGTAAACACAAAAAGGTTGATAATATTACGTTACGCACGACGTCGTCTCTTCGCGGTGTTTCGGAGCCCGTTCTCCGCTGTGCACGCGTACACCCGCCGACGTCGACAACAATAATTATTATACAAGGGTCCTCCTCCTGCACGATTGTCATCGCGGTCGTTACTTTTAATACGTGCCGTTTCCTGCGCAAGGATAATTCCGTTCGGCTGGCGACGGTTTCCGACGACGACTCGACAACGCTAATGAGGGGCCACCGGTAATATTTGTTCTCGAGTTTCGTCGTCGATGTCCGCCGTTGCGCTACCTAAGGCACTAAAAGTGTGAGCAGAGATAATCGAAGTCGAACCGAAAGTTTGAAAACGATTCTTCGATCCGAAACTCAACGGTGAATCATTTGCAAACAAGAATTGTTGTTCGAGACAGAAGCCCTGAGCGCGATGTCCTCGCCAAAGTCGGTCGGGCGAAAATGTTATACAATTCATCGTGTCGATGTTATAGCATCGGTCCGGAGTCGGCGGTGTAATTATATAACAACAAAACTATGACGATAATGACAACGCGGGATCGGTAACGTTGTTTTTTGAAAATTATTTCACATCGCATTGTGTACGGTCGCGATATAATACAAATCATTCTCGCGCCTTCACATTCGTAACTCGCGCGATGGTAAACGTTTCGGGTATATTATTATTATTACTATCATTATCGTTATTATTATCATGTTTATTATTTTGCAGACGACAATCGAACAATTTTTTTTATCTTTTCCACTCGTAACCGTGTTGCATTGTTCGCGGCTTTGATTTTTTTCCCTTGACGCTGTAACATTGGCGCAGTTGTTTATTCATTTTTTTTTCATCACAGCGTACGAACACAGTAATGTGTATTCGTGAACTTTTTAACCGTACGCGTTTGTGTGGAACTCATTGTTTTCGCGAACACCGAACAACGCGAATAGATCTGCAATCGCGCATTCGTCGGCGACATCGTATATTATTTACTGCAGCGCTGTTGCAACGCACGCACGCCCGCGAACGTCTCCGTCGCATTCGTTTCGTTCCTATCGTCGTATAAAAATAGACTCGCGCACACGCCCGCAGGCGTTTCGCCTGTGCGCAGCAGATTTTTCGCACGGGTCCGACGATGACGACGGAACGCTATTGCGTGGATCACGTGAAAAACGAGGACTCGTTTTATAGAGTTCCAACGACGGCACGTGCACGAGGATGGGTGCATTTTACAAATAACATATCGTCGGTGAACTCTCGAGGACAAATTATTACCGACGCTTTCTAATTTACTTACGGTGGACAATGACTACGGGCGTTTGCACGTCCGCGTGGTTAAGCATACGTATTGGAGTACGCTCGGCAAGTCAAGCAAAACGTTTACGTGACGGCATCATTTCCGCTCTCGTTGACCTATAGCACAACAGTGACATTATCTAAGCGGCCAAAAGAGTACGTTCGGTGAAACGTGCGAAACCATTACTTTGCGTTTTCGACGGATCCGCCGAACTTAACGAGTAAGTTTGGCTCACGCTGCCGTGAACGCACGACGTTTGCAACCAGAACTGAAACACCGCGTGGATTTATTTTGTTCTGTTCGTTTTTCACAATCGTATTTTTCTTCCGGTATTTGGTCCTTCCGAATGTCGACTAGAGTAGAGCAAGCGAGGTTTTCTCCCCGAGCTCCACGCTTAGCTCTGAAATTACGGGCCTAAAGTTTTAATAAACAATTTTCAAACGATAAATCGTTTCCAATCAACAAACTTTACGAACAAAAGAACAAAAGTAATAAGAAGAAAAAAAAAATGTTCGATTATGAGAGGTACATCTTTTAATTCCAATAGTGAAGATAATTTTAACTATTATTATTATCTGACCAAGTCAAGAACTGATTTCCTTTTAGAGCGAATGATTTAAACATTTGAAACACTTCGATGATTATTTTAGTTTTCTATTTGACATTGAAAGCATTACTGAAACGAATAAAAAAAATTCGACGAAGCTTCGTTCGGATTTTATTACAAGCGGGTGGGTGAGAATGTTTTTTTCAAAGTCTCCGAAAAATATATTTGCCCTAGGGACGTGCTCAATGGCGTTCGACGCGGTGCTGCGCGTATATCGTAAACTGATTTTGCGAGGCTCGCCGTGCTCGAATACAGTGGTCAAACGCATCCGAGTGTTTGGATCACAAACTTCGTCTTGCCTGTAAACACGCGTGGACCTACCTGGCGAGAGGTGCCCATAATCAAATTTGGGCACTGTCTTAACAACACATATATGTATAAATAATTAAAAAAAACGTAAATGTAATCTTGTTCTTTTTTATTGTATTAATCCCAATAAATATGTTTTCCTCGAATCTCGCATATTTTTCTCAGATAGCTTCAATTACTTATGATCCGAACTTTTATGGTTAACTGTAGCTGTTACGCTATCATGATAAGTTGTTGCACGAACGTTTAGAAAATTTAGTTTTATTTTTCCTACCATGAAACATTATTTATTTTTTACCAAATATTTTAACATAAATCGCATTTCATTTGAGCAACGTCAGTTAAAATACGCACCACTTATTTTAAGACTTGAGTTATATGATCCAATTATTATTATTATTTACAATAATTCGGCGATGCCCGGACACACCTGACCCCCTTCCTCCGTGCACATGTCTACGATTCCGTCGCGTTTCGGGTACGTGGGCACGATAACGAGCCAAAAATGTAATTCGACACGAAAACTCATCGGAAAACGCACACGAATTCGAGGCACACAACCAATAGCACTTATCGCAGGTCCCCGTTCCGAACGTTTCAGACACTACAAATATGTGCACGAGAAATATACCAACAGTCCTTTACACGGTGTAAAAGCAGTGGTTGAAGTGTAGGTGACGGAGGGGGACGGAGTACCCCTTCTTATTTACGGTGAGATTATGCGTCCTCTTCAATTTTAGTCTCCAAAGTCCGGGGGGACGATTAGAAAAAATTTATTGTAAAATCTCGGGAACCAATTCGGATGCCAATATTTAGGTATGGGAACCAATTCGAATGCAGCCTAATTTTATGTTGCATGTTAATTTTAATAACTTATTAAATGGCTTACGCAGACATACACATTGATTTAATATCGAATTTAAACGTATTTTATTTCGCGTGAATAGTTTTTACGTTTCTGAATATTGTTTGGTGTGATAAGCGATTATTAAATAATAAATTATTGTATAGCGGTGTGTAATCCACATTCACGTTGTGTCTAATTATAGAATCTCGGTCGCTCGTGTAGAAAACACGTACACGGGCTGTACGTAGAAACGTACGGACGCGGATATACCGGTCACCGAGACACACAATAATATAACATAAATCATAATTTATAATACAATTGATATTTAATGCTCCAATATTGATGTGATATTGATCAATATGGCTGTGATAAACAATAGTAACTAATGAGTAATGACTAATAAATATTATAGTTTAAAATTTACCAGTTGGTGAGCTTATATTTTTTTTGTTTTTGGTGGTTTCTTAAAAAAGTTTGGTTAGATATAGACTTTGGACGAAGAACTCGGGAACGCTCCTCAATTTTCGGCGACGTCAATTCCCTCTGAACATTTTTCTTACATTAACCACTGCTGTAAGAGTATGGCAATTCAATGGGTTTCAAAACGCAGACATCGACAGAGGAAAAAAATTATTGGAAGAAGAAAAAATTCGTATAAAGCATAACGAAAATTCAATGAAAACAATCGATGCTATACAGGTTTATTCAAAACACAGTTTTCGTAGACCGAATGAAATGTTCGAGAGAGAGAAAAAAAGCACAACGTGTTAATACCACCTACATCGGATGATGATGTTTAGTAACGTTTAGTGACGTATGGTCAGACGCTTGGCGTTGTTCGAACGGACCTCGCCGTAATCGGACGAAAATGGGAAGAAAAAAAAAATCACCAGATGTGATTAACAAGCTTCGGACGAGCGTGCGGATGTTGACGTGCATCGCGAAATTGTGTGAGCCTGGAAATCGGCACTCCGAGGAATGAGTAGTGGACTACGAAGGGCGCCGAAAACACAGATACGGTCGAGAGCTACTGTGCACGGGACAATGAACCGGATCGACGACGGTGCTTGCGTATGTTTTCAATTACTGTAGTTTGGAGAATCCACCCTCACCTTCCACCCCGTCAACGGCCCGTAACACGTATGGTAATATTATTACCGGTTAGCTTTTCAAAACGAGTTCGTGAATAATCGATTTTAGTTTTTTTTTTCTTTATATTTATTTTTATCGGCCGGTCGTACGAATTGATAAATATGTGCAAACGTATACCTATTTCTAACGGTGAGAGGGTTGATTTTGAAAAATGTTTTCACTGCATCATTATGTCTTGTGTGTGTGTGTGTGTGTGTGTGTGTGTGTGTGTGTTCGCTACTTTTCGAATTGATGACTTTTTAAGAACGTTGCTATACCGCCATCGCAGCTGTGCCGGTTTTAAAAGCGATTTCGAATTGAAATTAATGTTGTACGCGAGCGTAACAAAACAAAAAAAAATACTGCTCACGTTATTGGCGTTTGCGAAATGTTAAAATTTATAACAACCTTTGTGACGCGTTTTCCAAAACCGAACGGAAAACGGCGATATACAACTGAAAATTATACATATTTACCCGCTATATTAGTAGGTCTAGGATTTTAGAAAATGATGTTAATGAGTCCATACAAGCCCAATCAGCAGTGCTGGTTCCAGGCGAATGGGAATGCTTGCCCTAGACGCTGTTGGTATAAAGGTGCTCTTAAGTTTATAAATAAAAAATCATGAATATACCTCTGTATATCACAGTATAACCCTGTGCTTCCACCTACGTAAGGAAGCTGCATTATTTTAGTCCCGGGCGTAAAATTTCCTAGACCCGATACTGCCAACCAGTACGTAGTGCGGTAGTTACACAATTTCCTTATGACCCGATTCTATAATTAAATAATAACAATGTATTTATTTATTCATTTATTTTTTGGCATTCAATCTACAAGCGTATCTTACAGTGCCAAAACCTTCTACAAATGTTTCCGTAAACATCTTAAAAAAATATATTTATGGTTGCAAATATTACAAAAACACATATATAGGATAAAACCAATATATATATAAATATTTAATTCCATTAAATCAAGGAAATTAATTGATTATAATGTAAGAGAAAAGAAAAAAATCAATAACTTCAGGAAATACATAACAGGCCAAATAATATAACATTATATCACATATAAATAGCAAACGTCTAGAACGGTTCGGGCATGTCTGGAGAACGGATGAACAAGTAACGAAAGAAGTTTTAACAAACAAAATAAACAAGAAACGTCCATTAAGAAAATCAAGGACCAGATGGGTGGATGTTGTAGTTCAAGACGTCGAAAATATATATAAAAAAAAAAGACTCGACTTTTAACGATGCATATGAGAGAAAGAGATTAAGAGGTTTGTGATTGCAGCGATGGCTTTTAATGGTCTGACAAGTCGAGGAAGCAGAAGATAAAATTATTTGATTACGTTTATCGACAAAATAATATTTTCTGAAGCACAAAATATTTTTATTTTTTCCTATTACTGTGGATAAATATGTGTGTTTGTTGAATTCAATCGAGACGTGTTTTATTCGTTTACTCGATAAAGCAGTACTTTTCACACGTATACTGGTGTATGTATAGCCTTGCACTCGACTCACGTATATCCTCCCCCTCAAAAAATACAACTCGATTGCTCACGGAATCACGAACAATAGTAACGTTACGAGTTATACATGTACCACAAACTATTCACGCCGTACAACGAATAATACCGGGTCCTAAAATGACGCAGTAGCGAACCGAACAATGGTCAGAGCGTTTCGTCTCATATGACCGTCCAACGTGCCAAGCGATATTATTGCACGGTTGAATTGAGATACCTAACTCAAATGCGAAGGGGATGAAAAAATTCGAGTTTTCGAATATTCAAGTTACCGGCACACATATGTGTAAGTATCGAAACGCATTTTCGTAAGAACCTAAACATGTAATTCGAGTTATCGTGAATATTAATCGATCGAGATTTCGTGTTCGTACAGCATATGAACATAACTACACGGAAGGCGGGAAACCATTATCCGACCCTAAAAAGGTGGCCTCCCACGGAATACCCTCTCGCTAGACGAACGAACTGGTCCGTCTGGTTTCGCAACAACAATGCATTATGCTTCCTATCTCGGATTATAGGTCAACCGTAATGATTAAGTGTGTCTTTACGTATAGAGGGTTCGCACGGGTACACCGCGGCTTAAATGTGACTTTACAACTGTTAACCGGCGGCGCGTCGAATATTGAGTAATTCCCGTTTTTCAGCTGCCTATAAAATGCGCGATATTGTTATAAACCGTACCGAGACCGTACTTGTTACACAATACGTTTCTCGATTAGGTCCGATTCGTCGCTGCTGCTGCCGTAGGTTAGCTGCTAACCGTGGGTACTCGTCGTCAGGTCGTTGTGCGGCACTGTCGTAGGATGTACAATCACCGAACTAAATGATCATAACTCGAGAACAATAAATTTATCATAACGATTGTTCGTTAACGAGACGTCATTTTGGGAGAGGGGAACGCCTGATTAATCCGAAATAAAAAAAATACCATATAAAACAAGGAGCACGTAAACGAGTCTTCGCTTTTGTGTCAGCGTTGGTCTTACCGTTAGTGTCCACGTGTTTGAATCTAATAATATCTTATAATTTCTATTGTTGATCTTCGTTTTAAATGTGTTTGTTTTTTTATTTTAAACATTACGTTTAGTTGGGCTCATAAGTCAATATTTTGACTGTAAACCGTAGTTAACGTGGATTGTTCAGCGTAGTCTGAAAAATGACAGCAGAGAGAAGTAATGAGCTAACACAATTACCACTGCGATTCTAATTCAGATCCGAGAAAAAATATACTTCTGTTTTAACGTCTACATTTTATCGGGCACTTTAAATCTCTGTTGGAAAATCACTTTTATGTTTAAGCATAAATCGTTTAACAGGTAACTTAACGCGGTACAAAATAATTGCGTGTAGACACTCAAAAACACGAATGCGTAGATACGATTTAATCCAAAGGTTGTCGTATTGACGGGAGAAGTATTTTCACCGAGTGCGTTGATCCCGGAGATGTTGAAAATCAGCATTTGCTCGCCCCGAAACCTGCAGGACGCCGTCCCTGCACCTACTCGTTCGGCGAAACGGAAGAAAATCGGAAAATAATTTTTCGACTTTTTCGTCTTGGACTCGGTTCGCGTTCGTCTTCGACGTACTCGGTTCACGGTGACGGCCGCGAAAAGCTTCGTATGGAACGTGACCGTGCATCGTTAAGATCGTCGAACGACCGTGTGCACACAACGAGAAGTGCGGAAAGGTTAAGGGATCGTGTCGGAGCCGCGGCCCTGCCAGTGGTACGACCGTCGTCGTCGACGAGTGCTCGCGTAAAACGTACACGGAGAATTCCGTCGAAACCGAACCGCGGTAATGCTGGTACGCGCGAGGTGGCGGTGAGTGGAGATTCGTGCGTTCGGGCGGAGAGGGGAGAACGCGTATAAAAAGCATAAAAACACGGTCCTTTTAGCGTTCTTTTTCGTCATTAAACGCGACGGCGAGGACCTTTTTTTTATTTTTATTATCATTATTATTAGTGTTTTTATCGTACTTCTCCGCAGGACCGTAAAAAAAAAACCTCGATTCTCGACTGCGAGCACTAACGACGACCGTGGCGACCGACGATTTCACATGGCCGTACCCACCACTAGCCGGTTTCCCTGTTATCTACAATCGCGCACATAGGTGCAGACGTCGCGTATTACACGTGCGCGCGTATCCAATACAACAGTAAGAAGACATTTTTATTTCGACTGCCTTTACGCGTTTGCTCGAAATTTAACCCTCGTACAACTCGTCGTTTCGGCTCCTATCGTTTTTATTTTATTTTTTTTTTTACACGGATCACAAGGTCCGAGTACGTCTCACCCATTGGGATTGTATATATATTTACATGAGAACATTTGCATTTCACACCATCGGCACCACTACCACCTCCACCATATACCAGTACTGCAGCTACCCTCGCGAGTCGACACTTCAATTAGAAATGGTAATGTGTTTGTTATGCAAATGCAAAAGGTGGTTATTATTATTGTTATGGTTTTTTTTTTTTTTTTTTTATTTCGCAACCTCTTCTTCCTCGTTCTGTATATACCCACGCACGCCAAACATCTATCCCCTTTCGCGTGACCCGATTAAAAATGCCACCGACGACGATCGCGTTGTACCCGTACACAATACGCATACAGTATAATACGCACACTTGGCGCCACGTTTCGCTCGTATGATACACCAAGACGTATGAGTGGGTGTATACGTTGCGCACACGGGCAAAGGAATAAAAGGATAATAGGATTATAACGGCGGGCGGGCTCGCGGAGGTGCGTTACCGCGACGTGCGCACGAAATATTCGTCTGGAACGTACCGTGCAATGAATAATATCGATCGGAATAGTTTTGACCATCGTCGTTCGGTCTACACACGCGTATTGTAATACGAGTGCCTACCAGTGAACCTATTTATTGTTATTGTCCAGCTACTCGTTCCGCGGGTTCTAGATACGCGTACGACGAACTTTGAAACGGTGGGAGGAGCAGCAGCTCGGTAACACACGAACAAATATCGTTCGGTCTTACAAGCGTCCGTCTTGAATCCCGCACGTCACGCATCTTGTAATAACGGTCGGTTGTTCTTATAAGCATTTAATTTCCTCGCTCTTTTACCCATTCACGGTCAAATCGGTATCCGACGGTTACCGTTCTACACGTTTCGGTCGGTGTAGCCATTTTCTACGTAATCTTATTTCGTATAACAAAATATTCGGTCGGTTACGCTGTTTTCGGGTTGGGTGCAGTGGGTATTACGCGCAGTCCTTTTATTTGGAATTCATATTTTACTGAACACACACCGAGTAAGTACTGTAAAAACCTGAGTACAGTTTCGTTTTGCGTACAACTATTGCAAACGACGAGCCGGAGCAGCAGGTGAATCCGTCTGCGGCATCTAAGAGTTTTAATCGCTCGCGCGTAGAATTGAAACTCGTACGCAACATAATATTATAATCTTAATTAAAAGAAATATACGATACGGACGATCGCGCCGCATTGGGAGAGAATAATAGCTACATTATCGGATCGAGGGATTTTGCATTTAAATTATGTACAGCCATGCGCGCGCGCTAGTTGGATGCAATTTAAAAACGAATGTACGACTACTATGAGCGTAGGAAATGCCTCGTTTTTAATTATCTATTTTATTGCGTCGTATTCTCCGACCGAACGACGTCTGCGATTCCGATCGACGCGTCTGCCTCTGCGTCGCGTCTACGACGACGGATTATCATTAATTAAAATCCTGTTGGCCGCGCAATGCAAGTCGGATGTAGCCTCCATCTGATCTTTCTAAAACACACATCCGAAATGCACGATCGCATCACGAACGTCTCGCCGGGAGAACACCGAAAACATTATTAATTATTTTATTAGTTTTTGAGCACGCCTAAAGTGAGCATATTTCGAAAACCGTACACGACGTAACACGTGCGTAGGTCCGTTTTGCCAGCACTGCCACTTTCGAATTTTAATACCAAACAATAATGGTATTTTGTACATTATTTTTATTTTGGTTGTACATTATTTTGTACAATTTGTACAACCAAAATGAAATTTTGTACAACCCTCTAAACACGAAAAAAACCGATTTTTCATGTGCGTGCCGGAAAAAACGTTTCCCCAGCACTGCCAATGGCCAATTATAATCTTATCGAAATTTAATTTATACAGTATTGTGTACATTATTTTGTACAAAATACTATCAAGTTAGCAATATTATCAAATTATACTTTCGAAAGTAGCAGTGCTGGCGAAACGGACCTCGTGCGCATTATCGTTTATATTTTGTATGTTATTTTCCGATCCGGTGTTCTTCAACTGACGTGTCGCTTAGTAAATCAAACAACGCAAAATGTGAACCGATACTTTACATGATTTTGCGTATTAAGTTTTATTCTTTACAAACTACAAATTTAAGAATTCGTATTTAATTGTTCGGAATTAAAATAAAATATTAACACGTATGTTATATTTTATGAGGTTTTGGTTTGACTTCTTGCGGCGTGTTGCAAAGTATAAAATATTTTTAATACCTTGTGTGTCGCCGGAGTACAAACGTCGAAAAACACTGTTATAGTCTTTATACTCATTGGCTGCGGAACGAAATTTGGTTTTCCGCCAGTAAAAACCCACACGCATCGAGTTATAATGTTTTTGCGACCAGAGCTAGTCTATTTTGGATTTTGGGTTTAAAAAAATAATAAATTTAAAAATTAAAATAAAACTGATAATGGTACCGTTGTGTTATCGGTTACCGGAGGATATAGAGTTACGTATCGAAACTCGTGGACAGCTGTCGCTTATTTTATTAGTGGTTTGATATGACATTTAAATCCTGTAACGAAATCGTATAACGTAAAAAACAATACGTAGAAATATGAAAAAATAAATTTGATTTATTAAAATGGCCTGAAGAGTGAAGTATACCATTATGAATTATTCAATTATTTTAATGGTTTTTAATGATTCCGAAAGTCTTTTATGCGACGATTTCGGGTTCGGATTTAAAAAAAAAAAAAACTATTTTTTTCAAGAACTTAACGCGGCCTTTTGTGCGACGCACGCGGCGTCGACCGTCATGAATAAAATATACATACGTTCTATTATTGAACGTCGAATCACTTCGGCGGCAACGTGATATCGTATGATTTACCGCGAGTCGTGTAGGTACCTGTTATAACGTCGACGAGAGAAACACATTTAATTCCACTACACCTTACGCAATAATAATAATAATAATAATATATTATTATCGTTATTGAGTGATAAAAAAACCATCGTGCCGGCACAACGGTTAATATCGTCTACGATACAGTAGTTATAATAATAATACTAGATTACATAAACGGTCATTTCTGCCGTTTCAACAGAAGGGTGTGGGATAAACGTCGTCGTGCGTTTTCGTACGGACAGCGAACGGGGCACGGCTACGTGATCATACGCGTTCTGCGCATTCACATCAATGTTATTATACACGCGGTGTGCACGTATGCACGGACGGAACAAGTCGTTATAAAGTTTGTCGAAACCAATAAAGATTCATGGGACGAACGGTCGTTTCGGAACGTAACTGATACTCGGCCGTCGCGTCGCCGTCGCCGTCTGCCCTTTACACGATCGAGGGTTATAATATTTTACCAAGGGTCATGTTTGTTCATGTGAAACACATAAAGTCGGCCGACATATGGTGCGCCCGGGCCCGGCGAAGCCCTAGAGCATACAATTCGTTAAGCTTTGAGCCGGTTGGCTGATTATGGACGGTTTTAAAAAGAGATTTTTTTTTTTTGTTTTCTCTATTTCATTAATTGTAACGACCTTATGTACTACGGTGCTCGGGAATTAGTGTTCATTTTTATTCGTTTATTCTTTCACGAAAGGCCGAAAATCGAGCGGTACGACCCGCCCTTCGCATAACACCATAATACAATAATATATATATATAGTTTTATAAATTATATGTATAGTGTACATTATTATTATACATTTTTTATACGCGTTTGTACGAGTCGAAACGAAAATCAGACGGTTAAGAATGCACATTTATTTATTGGTTGGTTTATCATTTTTTTCTTATAATCTTTCGCCCCCGCGGGTTATATCGCCCCGGGACGCTGTACGGATAGTACGGCGTTGCGTTCCATTGTTACGCCGACCGTTATCGGGAAATGTAGTTTTCGACCGCGAACGATACACGCGTATATACGCGCCCGTACGCGCCCAGAAATCGGATAAATGCCTCGCACACGCGTACGCGCACTGTAAACTTCCAGAGTTTTGCTTCTCGATCACGTGCCCCCTCCCCCCCCCGCCGCCGCTGCTTCCGGTTAATTGATAATTTAAACGTGACGGTCTCGCGTCGCCGAGGTTCAACTTTTTTAAGAATGCCTCGACGAGGGTACGGCGTGTACGGAGGTTACGCAGGGTTCCTCGCCGGCCCCGAATCCAGACCCGATTTACGGCGCGAGTTTCAAACGACGTTTTCGATTAATCTCGTTCGCCCGTCGTCAGTTGTGCACCCGCACGCACGTATACGATTCTCGCGGCGAACCCGCACGCGTGCCGACGGCCAATTTTGAATGCGCTCAATGATTATCGCAAATCATCCGGGAACACTTCGAGGAGGGGATACGCGCGGGGAAAAAATCGCTCGGCCAGGAAGAAACGGTGTGCGCGCGTTCGACGAAACGAGATCGATAAGTTTTCATTATTTCGACGGTCCCGCGCGCGTACGAGCTCAGCGCAGCGCAAAGTCGGAAAACTTTTACAACGTTAGACCAAATGATCTGCGCGGTGAACACGCGGAAATCATTTCACGTTGACCGACCGCGCGCGTACACGTGTCGCACGGTTATCACGAGCCGTGGCCACGCAGAATCGACGAACCTAACAGACATTTCAGCTCGCTGACAACATGAACTGCGAGTCGACCATGACGAAACGGCGTTGAGCATACATCGACTTTAGACCTATTTAAACTTATTCCCCGGGTGCACAACGAAATTTACCGTTTCCCCTGGACCGTATTACGCCTGTAGTTGTTGTCAAACTTCAGTACACGATTACGTATGCACTCTTTAATTTTAAGTTAGGGGGACGAAGACAAGGGCGGGCGTCCACGAGGATCACACACTGTAAAAAAATAAAAACCCGAAGTACCGCTGAACCACCTTTGTTGTCGATAGTCCGAAAATGCGTACCGAACGAATGAACACCGAGTCGAAAACGTAAGAAAAATAAACATTTACTGTTCACGATAATGTTGCGAGAAAAGCAAAAACAGCGTATTTACGAGATTGTAACAAAGCAGAAGGTTTTAAGAACCCAAGTAAAAACTTTTTTATACTTTTGTGACGTGTATATTTTTTTAACGCGTATCGCACTAATTCGATTTGTAGACGACTTGATGATCTAATAATTATGTTATAAACGTAAAACGTACATGTCAATTATAAGTGCTTAAAATCCATCGGAATTTAACAGACGCTGTGCATAAATTAAAACGACATTTTCACTTTAAAGTTTATTTGATTATTATAAGCGGGAAATTAAAAAAAAAAAAAAAAAAAAAATGGGGCCCTTTGTGCGCGTGTGTTTTTTTTTTTTTACTCCCTAATAACCACGCTATTGACATTTAAACGTTAAAAGTGTTAAAAGGTTATATTTTAAAATATTTTCGCCGACTTAATGTCGTATGACTACCCCACGGAACGCGTTACGCGTACAGAAGAATATGACCAACGGTGTTTTGAAACTTTTACGGCACCCACTTGCACAACGGTTTATTTTTCTTTGGAGACTCCTCCGACAACGATATCATGTTGTTCGCAGCTGCATAAGTTCGCGGTAACCGTGATTTAGCTTAACAAAAACTTCCGAGATCGATTTTTTTCCATCGGTTTCGCCCGACACGGCTCTGCAGATGTTTGCAATCTGTTTATCGCGATAACGATACGGCATTCGGAATCGATAACAATAACAATAGTGTTAAGAATAACGGCAACAATGTGATTATCAATAATTCTACAATATTTCGTGCGAAGTAAACGTTTGGCGCGTCGCTACAGTATTACGATTCTACGCAACAATACCCGTACACGATTGCTCGAATTCATTTAAAACGCGTACCCGTACTACACACAATGGACTCTTTTGAAGCTGCTCTCCGTGACGGTGCGTATATCGTACAAATATACATGTATATACGTACGTGCATTTGATATGTGCACAACAGAACGACGTTTACGAATAAACTTTCGTTCGAACAAATGCGCGAGTCGTGGACGAGGTGTGTCCGTGACAAGTTTTGTTTTTCTGCTGATTAATAGCGATGTATATATATATATATATATAATAATATGTATGATCTACCGACAAGTTCCGCCGTCCTGAATAATGGTCTTTTGAAATACATTTTTCGAGTGCAGCGCGTGTTCTTGCTGAGCAGTATGTGGACGATTGTTTCGCGCGGGGGGGGGGCAATGTTCGTAAAAAAAAAAGAATAAATAAATAGGTGCGCACGTGACACGGTCGCCGTAGGTGTGCAGGCATTCGCCCGATCAACGCGCGCTCGTTGAGCGTACCCGTAATAACATTGTACGGTGCTGCGGAGCTCGTTCTAAACTTCATATTTGCATCGTAATTAAAACGGGGGCCGAGACGGCGATCGTATCGTTTTCTCGTGGGATTTCGCGCGCGTACCTATTGCTTTTTGCACGCGCGCGTAAAAGTACCTGGACGTACAGCGTTTATGATGGTTGCGCGAAAACAACAGTCGCGCGCACCTGCGCGTGCGTTTTACTCGGAACACACGAACCGCGCCCACGCAACGGCTTGAATATTAAAATAACTAAGAGATTTTTTGACTCCTTATCCCGACGAGAGTTCGGCTCGAACAAACCGAGTAATCTTTCGTAAGACGATTACGCAGCGGTCTGCATGAATAATGTAATTGCACGATACGAAACGAGTAAATTCATTGGACGTGGTTTAAGCCCACTACGTATATGTGTACAACATGTGTGTGTGTGTGTGTGTGAGTGTACGATTAATACGATTATTTGTGCGCGTTGCGTTTATGCCGTGAATCATTCCTAGTGTTATAAAAGTTTAGTCGTGAAAGACCGGGAGGGAGAGATATTTGAAGGCGGTAGCGGTAGAACTTATGAAAAAAAGAAATATCGACGAGATAGTGCAGGAGTTCACAAATTTTTTCGTCAACGGAATCTTTGTTCCTAAAAAAAAAAAATACGGAACCCCCTTAAAACAGTAATGTCTACTTGAGACTACGACAATGGGTATCAAAAAAAAAAGATCTACCTAATAATATTTCATCAAATTCATCAATCGATTCTAAATATTCCTTTAACAAGGCAAAATTATCGATTTCATGTTGAGGAAAACACACAGTCCAAAATGTTTTATTATTATAATTATTTTTTTTTTTTTTTCTGGAGCTCGGCATTCTTCATGATATGCTGTAAAAACTGTGATTATTTTACAACGTATTGACGGACACGCTTAGTTTAATTCTGTGAAAATATCAGCCAAGTAATGAATTCGAAATGATCAAATGTTATCGGTAAGTCAGAGTTATTGATTAAATGGGTTTTCGGTGAAACGACGTACAATTCATTAGGTGCTTCAAGTAATCGTTCCGGTGTTTGGCTTCGATAATTAAGAAATATAATAATACTTGTACTCAATCAAATCAGATGTGCCCACGGAGCTCCTAGACTTATGTTGCGGAGCGCAGTTTGAGAACCGCTGAGATAGTGAATACGCTGGTCTGCACAAATCGTTATTTCGGTCGGTGAAAAAGAATTCGGACAAAAGAAGCGTTGTGCAATGTTTCCAAACAATGTAACGACGACGATGGATAAACAAAGATGGTTTTATAGAACACTATATACGCTGCTTGAAATATACGTTTCGCAAAACGAGTTTTGTTCTATTTGCATACGTACACGACTCGCGATTCGCTAAATCAGAAATATTTACCGTTTGTCCTGAACAGTGTCGGAACAATCGTCGTTTGTGTACATAACAGTTTTGCGCGCACGCCCGGCAAGGTTAAGCGAAATAAATTCAATAAAACGAAAAAGAAATGGCAACACGCCGCCGAAAGAAAATAAATCTACCGGGGAACGGGTGAAATCGTATCGTATGTATACACACGTACAATGTACACGCGAAAAGCCTTTTAAAAAAAATAAACAGTATCCACGTTGCGCACGGGTACATTGGCACATGGATATGTGTGTTGCACCCACCACGAACGAGTAGGATAAACATTTTCTCTGACGACGACTGATTTGCAGGTAGTCATGGTAAATTCGTCCGAAAATGGCAGTCAGAATTGATAAAATCGTTGAACGTTGTGAACAAAACCCGAAAAGTCACGCCGGATGTCACATTTGTGCGCCGTCGAGCATCCGCGGTACCACCACGTACGCGGAGATATTATCACAATGTTACGAATCTTGTACACGAAACGAGCGATTAAAATGTACCGTCTCCCTAACGACCGTAGTTTGGATGTCGCATGGTGGTAAAGTCATGGTGCAAAACGATTTTATTTTTGTTAATATGTATGTGTTAATTATTTTTTTATTTATCGAACAAAAAAAAAAAAAAAAAATCGTTCGTTTACAATCGGTATTTTACGATTTGTGAATTTGATGATTTTCCAACGACGTCAAGAGGATGTAACCCATTGACGATATTTTGTTTAATACATTTGCACAAAACTTACAATGATTTTGACTACGAGATCGCAGTTACGACAGTCAAGTCGTTGTTAGGAAAACCGTAAATTTTACTCAAAAATATTATTCACTCGCATCCGGACAAAATATTAACACATTATAACTCTCAGCGACAAGATAACATGCATTTCAATTGTAATATTTTCCGTCTGTTAACACGGAAAGATAGTTTGCCTGGGTCACATGATTTATAAATTAATAATGCATGTGGAAAAACTCTTCCGCGCCAGAAGACGTTACATAATAATACGTGCGACTTTTGCTACTCACGCGACTGTTTCCAGGACTAATCGAAATCGATTGGAAAATTATACAGTTCTGAAACACTGTTGGCCGGATCGTCGTCAAAACCCAATATTCATCGGACTTAATTCTATACCACAAAACCTGCAGTGCGTGAAAACACGAAAATCAGTGTCAACAAACAGAAATATATTCACGCCAAAAACTGAAATCGGTGCCAGAAAAATGTAAACCGGTATAAATATAACATCATAATCATGTAATTCAAAACCAAACGTCTAGAAGGCGCCTACTCAAATATTAATTTCGAAACGTGAATGTCATCGGTAAAATGTTTATGCAAATCGAATATTTTGATTTTCGATCAGATAAACAATCGTATAATATATTATTAGCGAGTGTTACTTAAAATCGAACATTCGGCATCTCGTAGATATTAGATGACGTTCGCCGTATACCTACATATCATTATAATAATATCCGGGTTCTGTGGTGCTGTACAAGGGTTTTGTAAAAAACGTATTCGTCACGTAAAACCACGCTACCGGCATCGGTTCCCTTAAATTTTAATCCTTCCGAAAGACTTTCGCGGATGGTCGATTATTGTTTCCCGTTCGACGTGATCACGGACACACGGATTCTGACAGATTTTCCATATAGCGTTTCCGTTCAAACGCAATCGGTACGACGAGCAGAGGACACGCGTGCACAAACGTACAGATCGTTACAGTGCAATACAATACATGTACGCACAGATCGTGTGCAGTGACGACAAACCGTGCGGTGATCGATAACATCGGTAAACCTGCAGCTGTGACGATAACGGATGCGTGCGTGCCGAAAATCGTAAATAAAAACGGGAAAAGTGTGGGGAGGGGTGAAAGCTCCGGCGCGTTAATCGGCGACGGAAACCGAAATCGTTCGATAAACGATAAGTGTCCACGACACGAGACGAAGACGGTGATGATCGTGATCGTGATCGGAACTAACGGTTTTATTATTTTCGGTTTTCTAAACGCGCGCACGTACTGTTTTCCGTCGCCTACGTGTATTAGACTGCGGTAGGGGCTGCCCGAGTTATCGAATAACGGTTACGGGTCGAGCGATCGAGCGACGGTGTACATTGGACAGAAAAAAAAAAAAAAATGATAATTGTTATCGCGACCAAGATAGACATGTTTGTTACGTCCGTTCGACGGGAAACGACTTCCAGGTCGGAGGAATCGCGTAGGAAAATGAATTGAGAGCAACAAAAAAAAAAAAAAACGTATACCACAACGTTACTTGGTTGGTCCTTCGGAGTCTATTCGTCCGCCGTCCGCTGCATGCCGACGAGCTTTGTTCCGTTAGCCGTAAATAAATAACACTACGTTACATTGCACAAGAGTATTGTCGACCACGAAAACGCGTGCATTTCGCAAGTCCGCCACGCGATTTGTCACACGATGCACATGGGAGATGCTGTGACGGTGCAGTCGGGCGACTTCTGCAGTAACGATAATCATAATGGTGAAAACGATAATAAAAATTACAATAAAAACAGTAATGGTACAGTACGATATTAATTGTTCGTGTTCGGCGGCGTTTATCGTGAAAATTATCGTTTTCGATCTCGACGTTTCACTGCCGGCGTCGGAACAATAGTTGGCAACCACAGCCGGTGTCTACAATGATAATAATAATCGTATTAATGAAATGAAACCCGGGCGAAGACCGATGGACGATGATGATGACGGCGAAGAAGAATAAGTATTAAAAAAAATGTTGACCCGGCTCGGCGATACAAAAGAGTCGTGAAAATCGCGTGCCCCGACACGCCTTTGCAGCAGGGGCATTCTCCTATTCTTACCGCAGCTTTTACTAATCGACCCCGAATACTACGTTTTTTCTCTCTCTCTCTCTTTGCATATTAATATCAAATATTCCATTTCAACAGTCGGCGTTCTTGTTTTTCTTCAGCCGCCGCTTGTCGTTTATTGTTTTCGCGTGTAAAATATTTGCATCGACATACGCACGACGCGAACCAATTTAGTTGTCGACGTGTCGAATGTTCCGAAAACAAAGCGGGTTTGAATGTGTACGCCTTTAATATCGCGATAATCGGTTCAGTTCGTGTTGATTGATTTAGTCGTTACGATGCACGTCGCACACAGTATTAATAGTGCTCAGGATTTCAATCTGAGCGTGAAACTTTTCAGACTACATTTTTTGTTTGGACAAACCGTTACGGTCGTCGAGTGTAGAACCACGTCGTCGATTTCGTAAACGAGATTCGTACCTTGTTCGGGGAATCGTTTAAAACGACCTAATAATGAGGAGCAATGCCTAAATGTAAAAACGGAAAAAAAAAAAATCGCTATACTCACTTACATCATAGGGCGTCGCGTTTCAACGAAAAACGCAAAAGTCGTCAACATTATTTTTACTAGAGATGTCAAAAAAAAAAAAAAATAAATAAAATATTACGAACTCAACCGTAACATTGTATATTATTAGAACCAGGCGTTTCGATCGTATATATTATCGTTGTATCGCGGTGTACAATCGCAGCGCATACATATTATAATACTATACGCTCGTGTTGTACGTATAGAATATTATTATCATTATATATTGATCGAAAACGCGATTATTTTTTATAATTTTTTTTCGTTTTCATTTATTTTTTATTTTTTTATTTTTATTGCCGCTCGCTCGGCGAATCGTCAAGAGGGCTGCAGAAAGGGTATCCATTGTGTACCGCGACCGCGCGCGTACGCAATACACAATACGCATACAGAACAATATCTATAACAATTCCCGAAATACTATGCCGGTCCGTTTTTGTTTTAAATAATGTACACGTATCGAGGACCTCCTGCAGTAAGCGTACGGTAATTATTATTATTTCGATTGCCAACGGCTCGCGTCCTTGTGATCGAGATCGAACGTTCGGAATGCGTACAGAGAAATCATTCACGAATGTTGTTCACGCTCATAGTGTTTTTTTTTTTTTTTTATTATTATTATTATCACTCGCGCCAGTCCGTTTGAGTGCCAAACGTATATAAACATTTCTATATATATATATATATATTTTTTAACCAATGTGTTTACACTAGACTGCACCGACATCGCCCGGTGACGATTGAGGGGGGGAGGAAAGTTAAAAAACCTCTTTACACGCGCAGTTTTAAACAAATATAGTAGTACACACACTTGCACGCTCAGCTGTGGTATATTTTCATTTTTAACGAATATAATATTTTTTTTTATTATAATAATGTACGCTTGGCGTGCAATATTAAAGTGACCGCATATGCGACGAGACGCGGATACGTTGTTTATTTTAACGAATAAAAAATAAATACTGTTCCTCCTCCCCCACGTCGAGTGTAATATGATTGAGTACGTTTTATACGCTGCGGACGCGCCATTGATTGCACACTACATTGCTGCGGCTTGTCGAGTTGGATAATAATAATAAAAAAAAAAAAAAAACAAAAAAACCAAAAACAATAAAACAAATAAACCATCGCTTATAACCTTGTTACTCGTATTCTTGAACAAATACTGTCGTTTTTCGAACAAAAATAAAAATAAAAAAATTATAACAATCGTGAAAAAAATAAAAATACTGCCGCTTAATTCGACGGTCATTATATTAGGTAAATACCGGCACACGTTACAGCTCGGTTAATTCTAGGCGATGTGAAAGATCTATTCTACATACTTACTGATAATTACAAGAATGATGTATCCTACATGCAGTACAATTATTTTTGGTGCATAAAATCGCCAACTAACAATAACACGCGTCGAGTTTGAGACAAAACGACGGGAAAAACACGATACACATATTAGCACACATAGCAAAGCTGAATAAAATCGAATGAAAAAGTAATCAAGGTACATAACGGATTTCATTGTCGTGTTTAGTTGTTGTTTTATTCCTGATTAAAATCCCGAAGTTTTTTGGAAATAATTTACATATTTGTACAAATTACTGTTTACAACACAAATTAATCAATGCAATAAGTATCTTCTTTTTGTTTGAACAAGGTTACATTGTTTTCCCTATTCAACTTACGAAACTTTTACATTAACGAAACGAGGGAGGACACGGTAACTTTTAAGTTTCGACTAATTTTACATTTCCTATACAGGCAAAACTTGACGAGTTGAAATAACAAATAAATTGACCAGCGTTGACTATACATGCATACGGTGTTTAATTTGTTCGCAGACAATCCGTATAACGATAATCTGTACGGAAGTGCCGTCGTAGTATTTATCCATCGTCCGGTCGAACCGAAATCCATTCGGTCCCAGCGGTGTGCTTAGAACGATAAGTTTGTCCGGTACACCGAATCGGTTCGAACGGTGCATTGCATGTGTATTTCATTGCATTGCATGGTTAGAGTTTCGTACATTTTGCCCGAGACCGAAACGTTCGAATACATACACTCGTTACTAGAGGTGGAACTAGGAAGTCTTACGCCTGGGAAAAATCTTAAAACTGCGAACAATCTAAGACCAAGAATCTTATACTTTTACCAACAATAATGTTTTTCTAATAAATAGCATACGATCATACTTGTTGAGTTTTTAACGCATTATCATTAACAAAGTTAAAAATATTAAAATGATAGTCAAAATTAGATTATATACTGAAAAAATTACCTAACCATCTAAAGTTTTATACCCGAGGGGACAAACCCCGTTTTCCTCCCCTAGTCCCGCCGCTGCACATAACCACAGCCATTTTTAGGGTTCACGAGGTCCTAGGATCTTACTTACACCGGAAGCCTTTAAATACATAAATTGTGGTGCGCATACATTTTTAACAAATCGAATATTATTATTATTATTGTTAGCGATTGAAAAACTTTTTTTTAAAAAAAGAATAAGAATAAAAAAATATAAAACTATGATATTTTATAAATACAATGCAATGTACTTCTTGTAAATTCGGGGCCGTTCGAATCCCAGGACCCCCGGCCCGTGTCTTAATACGGTGCTGCACATAACAGATAATAATACATTGCGTTTCGCGTCCGTACGAAGTGCGTTCAGCGAACGGCGCGAAAAGGGCGGTTGCCGTGAATGAAAAAGAAATTATTATAGCGCACCGGAGGGTTATAAAGGCGTGAAAAAAAATAAAAATACT
This sequence comes from Sipha maydis, assembly GCA_034509805.1. Classification (NCBI taxonomy): domain Eukaryota; kingdom Metazoa; phylum Arthropoda; class Insecta; order Hemiptera; family Aphididae; genus Sipha; species Sipha maydis. The sequence continues at coordinate 203,466 of JASXSY010000570.1, forward strand.
ATGACGTATATAAATATAAATATACACTCGTATATATACGAATTGTAATAATATGTGCGTATATTATATGCATTAAACGTGCCAAGGCCAAACGTTTTTTTGGCGGTATACGCTCTCTATACGTATCTACATATATACTACATATATATATATATATATATATACAATATATTTGTGTAGTTGAAAAAACATTCAAAACGTTTTGCCGTTGAAATAATAACAAAAAAATAAAAAAATGATAATAACGTAGTAAAAATAATACGTTGTTTTGTACCACGGCAGCGCCGCATTGTTATTACTGTAGCACGAAGTTAAACCGTGCGAAATGGCCCGCGCTCCGTCGAAATATGCATTATTCGGTTTTGCACAACGCCGCGGCCGTTGCTGTTAATTATTAATACGGTTTCCGTTTAAATGTGTACACTCACGTTCGGGTAAATAATATTGTGTGTGTGTGTGTGTGTGTGTGCGAGTGAGTATTTATATTTAGTGTTTGTACGGATAATATACAAAACGAATTAATTATTAACTCCACTTTTTTCGTTTTTTTTTTTTCTTCGCGCGCGCGCGGCTCGTTGCGTGCTCAGAAACGTGTGCACGATGGACAATAGGTTATAATGTTTAGGTGATTTTGAACGCTCGACCGAACCTGCGGATTAAATTGTACGTCAAAAAATAAATCGTTAGAAATCTCTTCTATTATAATATACGAATATAAATGTGCGCGACTGAGTGTATTATGTGGGTGTATCGTAAAAAGCGTTAAATCGGGTTTAAGTTTTTTTTTTTTTTTTCAGAAGCTTAACGAGGACGGCGCAGCACTTGAGCAGTGGTTCGCGTAACCAATACTGTCCTTAGCAACAAACAAAAAAATAAGCCGACGAAGACTCGAAAAACATCATCTCGTCTCGCGCCCCTCTGTCACGAGTATTGCACCGGGTGTACACTAGACAATGCGCGTGCGGCGTTACTGTTCGTATTATTATTATTATCAGTAGCCAATAACTGCGAATGATTTTATTTATTTATTTTGTTTGTGCGCCTCGTTCGAGCGGTACTAATGCGTAACTGTTCGTAAATCGGATTTATGCGAGAGAGCCGCGAACTGGGTTTCCTTGAAATATCGCCGAGCCGTCAACCCGTTCGACTCGCGTCCGTTTTCCAACGATCACACGTCGTCGTGTGTTGAGATGCGGCCATCCACCCTTATTTTTCACCCGATAGGCACCCGATGCCGGCGGGCGTGGAGGATCCGAGGAGCGGGAGAACTTTATAACGGTCCGAGTCACTTGCTGCAAACACGTAGCGGCATATCGCTGAATCGCTGTAGCTGCGTGCCCGAAGAAAAAACGAGAAAGTTTTCCCGGGAGGAGTGCGCCACGTGATATCGATCAACTTTGGTCTCGTCGTTGTATTGTGTACACGTTACGATACGTCTGTGCATTGTTACACGGTCGTACCGCGAGTTTTTCAGCCCACAAAGCCAGTTATTTTTTTATTTATATACTAATTATTTTTTTCGCGTTTTGAAACCATCGATTGTTCGCGTGCGTATGATTAGCATAATCGTATACGTATATACATATATATATATATATATATATATACAATCCAATCGGAACAGCAGTAGTCGTAACGATACGGGCGAGAGACGGACGTGCTGCGTATAATATTATAACGATACGGTGTGCATGCGAAGCGCGTTTATTATCATCATCAGCGTTATTATTGTTATTACCGTTATTGTACACACAACCCTATGCGTTGATAAGCCTCGGGTTGTCGCCGACGGGGAGACAAACATTCATTAGCCGAGCTCGTTTATAATGCGGCGCATAGGACACAATACGGCAGTGTTTGGAAAATCGCTCAGACACCGAAAGATGTACGCGCGTAACGTGTGCATACTACAGCTCGGGAACGCGTACAGAGAATGCACGTGTGTTACGTTCGTGCGTGCGCGTGCACCCTTAAAAAGTCACATTTTTGTTTTTGAACCGTATGCTTGCACTGCACGTGTATGCATAATACACGACTGAAGTCAAGTGCCGTATTGACATGGTCTGAAACAAGCGACGAGGATATAAAATATTAATTATTTTACTAAAAGTTCTTTTTGTGTTTTTTAGTTTCTCCGAGCGCGCGCACGCACAATCCAGGCATACAATTTCCTCGGTTTCAGAACCTTCAATTACACGTCGCGTGTACGCCGTATGCATATTAATAATAACCGCGACACGTGAGGTTAATTGGGTTTTCGCGGTTTTGTTCCATAGATCGAAACGCTATTTGAACCCGCCGATCGACATTTTTTTTTCTCGCGACCCATGATGATGATGATGATGATGATGATGATGACAGTGCACTATATCATCGTGTATAGTGTTCTATCATATTGCCGTATATCTATGTGGTGTGTGCGTACGACAACCGTTACACCACGAACCTTCGGTGCAGCAATCACAAAAAAAGCGCTCTAGACGTAATGCTGCCGGTGAACGAAAACATTCCGTTGCTGTGCGCGCCCGAGTGATGGACATATTTCGATCGTGATCGTTTGCTCGTCCGACCGACGTTCATTCAATCGTTTTCGCATCGCAAATTTCCGTACGACGTTTTAGAATCGTATCGGTGCCTACGGCAATCATCCCGATAACATTTGTTTGTACGTGCCGGATCCATCTTAAAAGCCATACAAAATGAATAAAAAAACAATTTTGTACGTCAAAAATTCATTTCAGATGCGAGATAAGGTACACGGTTTGAAATAAGATTAACATTTATATGTAAACTGATCCATCAGTAAATTGAATCTACATTATAGGCACTCGACGACCGTTCATTCTATTTGTAAGGCTATAAATTATTTATAAATACTATCAAAAACTTATATACATAATGTTCATTGCACGTATTATACGAAGAAGATGAAAAAAACCTTGTAATATCGTTTGCTAAAATAATTATTATTAAGCCTTTGATTTTGTTTTTTTCCAGTATCAGTTTCAGGTCGTTTGAACTTTGTAACTAAGTTAAGGAGCAATTTTTAATTGAAATCTTGAGAAGTGGAATGTTTTTATATCTCGAGTAAAATTATGAAAAAAAAAAAACCGAAAATATAAGTATAAAAAATGTCAGTTTTTTATTAGGCTTCCTTTGTCGCTCTATTGAACGTCATATGGTTGACGAAGGGATACTCATATCGGCATGGTTTCGTCGGACATTTACTTGTTTGCAATGATTATCTAAAGTAGGTATGGTTTACTGTTGAGCCGTGAATCGACAAAATCGTGCTATCGAAGTTTTCACTTTGTTCGCATAGTTTTCACGGATTAATTATTTTTTCTGTGCGAAATAAACTGAATTTAACGTGATAATACGTCTGACGGAGTACGCGTTTTCGAAAAAAGCATTCGTTCGAAAATCTGAACGCTCACGAGATGACTGATAAAATTACAACCCATAATATTTATTATATTGTATTGCATCTCTGCCAAAACACGTTATATCAATGGCCGAATTACATTTTACCGATGCTACGAATCAGATAGACGTGATTCGATTGGACATCGCCGTCGGACCCTCTAATAATAACATAACAAAATATATTGTGTTGAGCAGCTGACGGATTTCGAAAAGAAAGTAGTACACCATTTTTTTATTTATTAAATTTTTTATTTTTTTTTTTTTTTTTTTTATAATCAAAACGATTTATCGCTCATTTGTATAGGGTTTATTTGTTTTGGTTTTTTCCCCTATCACGACGGTGATCGTTTCGACTTCCACGCCAGCGGTTGCTCAACGACCGTCGTTTTCGATCGGATCCTCCCCACCTCCGCAGCGCCCGCCTTCATTTTTCACATCAAGTCCTGCGAACCTTATCTTCCACCACCGTAGCACTTATTATTATTGTTATTATACTTCGAGAGTTTTTTTTTTGTGTGTGCACGCGTGTGTGCATGCGTGCATGCGTGCATGCGTGTGTGCGTGTGTGTGCGTACGTGTGTACATTCGACGCGGCGTGCGCGTACACACCCGCCGCGAGTGTAATTTCGAACATGTTCGTCTACGCGGCTTTGCTATGGAACGAGATAAAATAGAAAAAAAAAAAACCAATTTAAAAGAATCGACGTCGGTAGATATCGAACCGGCCACCGCGCCCAATAACCGACGTACGACCGTATATATTTAAAACAGTATGCGCGCACGAACGAACCCCATCGGGATTACATCCCACGCAAGTGTACCTAAGGTGTTACGTAGACGTGCACGAGCCGTCCGAACCGTGAATATATGTACGCGTTTCGATCGGCGTTACAAAACGTAACGTATAATATTCATCAGGGACGTGCATCCGCGCATCGTTCGATAACGAAAAAAAAAGGCTCACGTGGGTACCCTATGACTCTGTGACAATCGCGGCGATCAACCGTTACGGGTTTTATTCGGAAGACGTGTTCGCGGACTTACCGCGATTCCGCCCGCGTCGATCTCCCGTTCGTCGACTTCGAAAAAGTATCAGCACCGCGTCAATACAACGTGGTGCTTAAAATACAGGTGATCGTAGTTACGAGCGGATCGATGCGTGGTGCAATGATTCGACGATAATCGACATCGATCGACCCCGTGTTATGGTTCACATCAATATTGCGTTCGGTGGTAAAAATTTCCAATAAATAACGCTAACGGACATCCGTTTTCAAACGCAACAAAACGATCTGTGCCCAGTTTCGGGCTTTCCGTGTGAGTGTGTGTAATACGCTGATATCGTATGACGTCTACTGCAGTTCGGTGTCTGTCGAAGCTACGACGGAAAATTTGATAAAATCGCATTTGTTTACTTCTGGTTACACACACGTGACAAACTTCGCAACGTACTCCACGCTTTCAAGTCACTCGAAAAGCACTGTTCGATTACAATGCAATCGTATACTTATAACGCGTGCGTCTCGAACGGATCTCGAAACCGATTTTTTTTTTTAATTTTTTTCTATCTTACTGCTCGCGTTCATAACGTTTTACGGAGCACAGCACGGTATCGGTACTTAAAAAAAAAAAACCGTCCGTACACATGGCATACACAATCTCATCCCATATTATAATAACCGACCGAGACACGAGGATCGCACTCTTTTCACGGTGCGTTGCGATATCCTTCTAAACAAACACACGCTCATAAGTTATACTATACGTGCGTCATATCACACACACACACCGCCGTTGAGTCACGTTGTTTCGCACACTCTCATTATTATGTACGCGCCTGAGGGCCGACGACTCTGCAGTCATACTACGTTATACAAAAGCAGCGAAAACGCGTCTCGTATCTATGTATAGAACAATGAAATGTTTTATGCTTTAATAACTCTAGATACACCTATACTTAAGTGTGTGTGTGTGGAGTGATGCGTATTGTTTTTGTAGACGCATCTGTGTACTCGTCGATCACGAAAAATCAATAACCCGCTGTACAGAGAGCTTGAAATGTATGTAATACGACGTCCCCGGCGTATTAACATATAATCCCACACACAGATGTGCCTATATATGTATGTACGTATGAATTGTATATTCGCGTCGTTGTAGTGCCCTCACGAGTGCGTCGAATCAACGCGCGTGTACAAGTGTACATTTTCGCGGATCAAATGTCAACACTTTTCCCCTACTGCAGAAAGCACAGACAATATACATATTATATATTTCACCTTATTAGAAACTCTGCACCGGCTTCGAAACGTTGTCCCTTTTGGGGTTGTATACTTGCAGGTTTCTAACAACAGATAAATTTAAAATATAGTATACTAACTATTATTACAGGACCGTCTCACCAACGGTAATTAATCACGATTCACGTCGTCCTATATCTTATATATCCTATATAATACAACAATTAAAATCTTGTTTCTTTTTCTTTCGTATTATTATTATTTAAATTTATTTAAAACAATTTAAAGATATATATATGAATAATATGAATACTCATTGTCGTAGAACCTTGACTAACCGTCTGTATCGGGACCAAAGCCTAACTATAAGATTAAAAATGTGATTAATTTTATTTTTTGTTTGACGTGCTTTTTTGACTGTCATTTCATCTATTTATTTTTGCGTGAGTTGTAGTGGTTAATCAAGAACGACGGTCGATATGGGAGTAACGGATAACCGAGGTTCTACTGAACATAAAACCTTATTTTTTATTTTACAATAAATTCTGATTTATATACATTGTATACATTGACGCAGTTGTCCTATATGGGCGGTCGTATTATAAGACGATGTGAACTCGTGCAGACTACAGTTACTGCAGAAACTGTATCATAAACCACGACCGTCCATATCAAGGCTGATTAACAAGGCCTGCGGGTGGCCCGTTAACGAATTTCAATTTGCCCTCCAACGTTTTATTGTACTTTCAATTATTATGATTTCGTTGTGTGTTTTATTATATATAATTATCACGAGCTTATCGGAACCATTTTTTATGTTTATGACGTGGTCGTCGTATGTTAACCCGACGAGATTAGATAGTAAATTGTTACTCGAAGTATTGTATAAAACCGATCAGATTCAGACGACCACGTTTTGCTACGGGCCATGGTAGAAGTCCTCGAGAAAATTTGTACTTAAAAGCGAATTCCCTGCAACGTGTGATATTACCTTGCAGATCGCTAGCAGATTTAGCTGAAATATATTTATGAAAAATATGTTTCTACTTCAACCTACGTAAAAAAAAAAAAATATTATCGTTAAATGCGCTTCGTATTCCAGATTCGATGTTAATGTCAACGTTATATCACCAAGTGTTGAAAAATTATTAGCGTTCGGGGAACGCGCGGGATCAAAATATGCATATACATGTGCTTTAACATTCGAATTGTTTAGGCACGGACGGAAACGGGAGGACCGAGCCCGCGCCTCGTGTGTTCGTACGTAATTCCACATCAGTTTCCGCCAGTAAAAAATCTGAAAAAAAATTATGCAGTTAATTAGCACGAAATATGCATGAATTCGCAAGACCAATCACGAAATTCGCACGACACTCCTTCCCTTTCGAAATCGAAAATCCGACGCGCGATGACAACGCGTCTCGCCTTCGTCTTTTGAATACGTTAAATTTTACTAGGATGGGCTGGCGATACGTGTTTCCAGTTCCCCTCCCGGCATAGGTTTGAGATTTTGGAGGGGAAGGAGTGCCTTGCGAATTCGTGCGAATCGCGCGCTAAATAATCGCATAATTTTGTTTTACGCCGATAACGCCTACGGTAAACGCTCACGGTTAAAACGTGACGGATGGTCCGCAGGAACGATGCGCCCGATCGTCAGGAAACGCTTTTGAAACTTATGCTCGGGTTGCCCGGTACGACGTGTACGGATTTGTAACTCGATAACAACGAATCGCATTGTCGAGCAGTACGCCCGTCGTTTCCGACCACGTGGAGTATCCGCGGTACGATAAGATCATCAAATCGGTCGTTGGTCGCGTTCGATTTCAAGCGAGTTTGCACACTGCGGACGGGTGAGAAGTCAGGCTTAGCCGACCGATTTCGAAATTCGGACGTCAACTGTAACACATATTCGGTACACGTGGAACGAAGCGGAATATATTTTTAGCGAATGTCGACGTTATCCGTTCAGACACGTAACGCTACCGCGTGTATGTATTGCATTTATCCGAGGAGTAAGATAATGTTAGGCTTTCCTAGGTGATCGGTGATAACGGACGCGCGGAAAACACGCTGGACCGGGAGAGCAAATATCTCTGCATAGGAAATATGTACTATATTCGATGAGGCGAGGAAAAAAAAAAAATGTATAACGGAGATGTGCAGCGCGCATTTTGTTCGACGAGCTGTAAACGACCAATGAAAAATGTCGAACACAGAGCACGCGTAATAAAACAAGTGTCTGTTTTGTATTGACGCGAAACGGTAAGGTCTGCGATGCCGGCTTTAAAACGTCAAACGAGAACCGCTTACGCATTCATCGCGGTCGGTGCGCAGCTTTTACGTTTGAATTGTCGCGTGTAAAAAATCCGGGAACCTCCGGTCGCATGGTGCGTACGACGGGGAAGAAAAATAATCAATACCGTCAGATGCCGAAATAAACGCGTACAGATTATTACGCATCCTCGTTCGCCGAGAACCGTGCGCACAACACGCGTAGGCTTAACGGTTTATCGCGCGAACCGACCGATTGATTATTTACCATTACCGATCGGTCGACGGGATACTTTATTGCGGGGGGGGGGGGGAAATTAATAAACAAAAAAAAAAAATTCCGTGTCGTATATTCCATTTATTAATTTTTTTTTTCACCGTCTCGGACTGCACCGGAGCACGTGATCGCGCGAGGTTTTCATTAGGTGTTCAATATGACGTTTTGGATTTTACGAGCCGTTCGCTGTTACCGTCGGACGTGACTGCTGCACACTATGTAAATGCGAGTTTCTCGTGTACGTACACGCGCGTACGTTACACAGACTATGCCGCGGGGGAGATAAATCGTTTGAAATCCGATCGGTTCGGAAAGGAAGGGAGAAGGAAATACGCGCACGCATGTACGGTTTTTCGGTCGGACGATTCAGCGTACTATGGGCACGACTCGAACGTTCAAACGTCCTTTTGTTCGGTTGTTACCGAGATGAATCGCTGCCCGGGTCCCGGTTTTGTGTTCCGGGCCCGCGACAGAGGCGAACACGGGCGTAAATTTAAATAATCGTCGTATTATTCCTGCGCCGTACGTTATCGTTGTATTGTAGTCGGGCTCGGAGCGCGCGCGTGTACGATCCGAACCGTTTCGGCGGCCGCGTACGTGTAATGTACCACGAGGGCCGCTGCGGAAAAGGTAGTGCGGCGGGAAAAGTTTTAAAATTAATTCAAATGAAATCCTTCGGGAACCCCTGGGCGAAGGAAAAGGATACGCATCACGCTCAAAGCACGTATTACCATTGGACGTTTTACTGCTGAATGATATTGTTTACTTTTAGGCTTCCTGCGTTCGCCGCCATTCCGGTGTAACATCCAAATATTGCGTCCGGGACGGAACTTCGGAACGCACCCTTATTTTTAATTTGAAAAGCACTAGAGAACTGTTGGATATTATTCTTGTGAAAAACTGCTTCGATTAACATGAGGTGGAGTATTTCGTCAACGTTGACCGTTGTAAATGATAACATGAAACGCGAATTGTTCGACCCCTCTCACCCCCGCCCCGTTGCCACGGCCCTGGTAATGTGTTACGTATTCTTTCTGAGAGAAAAAAATAAATAAATAATTGAATCTATTGTTCGACGACAAGTGTTGGGCGAGCACGGAGGTATTGTATTAAATGTGCAGCCCCACGTGTAACATGTATTATTATAATCGGACGTGTTGAATCACATATTATTTTATATCGAATTCGTTTGAAGGCTACCGAAAGGACGACAGTTCAAGCGAAAACCGTTTTCGATATAATACGAAAAGTCATCATTTCAAACGGTTTTTGAAGGTTATAAATAGTCCAAGATGATTCAAAGAAATCCTTGACGATAAATTGTATTAGATATGGACTGCAAAAGAAAATTGTTTTATTGGACGACACGAATATTATTATTGCGAATTACGAAGCTATGCACAGTAGTACGATGTATATAAATGTCTTGAAATGCATAGCAAATGTTGCAATGGAAATACTTCCATAACAATGAAAACGAAAAATTAATATTTATAGCGAAAAATAAATCTTAAGCATTCAGAAGTTTTCAGAATATTTGTTGCTGTTTGAAATTCAAAATTTGCTAGCGATTTGATCAACGGAAAGGTTAAAGTAAAAAATAAAATTCTTCAAAATTATAATAATACATCCCCGACGGATTATCATTCCGTAGTATCAATGTATTCAGTTTTTGTTACAAACGGTTACTTTGTCGTCGACTTTGTATGCTGGCAGAACGTCAATAATTTTTACCTATACATTGGTGTAACGTGGTCGGGCATGTATGGTCAGTATGAAAATTAATTTCGTCAAACGTCTAAATTATTAAAGAAAAAAAAAACGGTCGAGAAATTCAAAGAAACCCGCATTGCCCATACGATAAAACTACAAAAGAAAACGGTTTTCTCGAAACGTGAATGATTGTGTTATTACGAAAACGATTGCACAAATATTATTATGTATAACGTCCGCCTGCAGTCGTATTGATTTTTCGTAAAGCAATCGAAAAAAAGATTTTAGAACACAATATAATTCACGAATTACCGTAATGACGATCGGTAGGTGAACGTGTCGCGGCGTAGTATTGATCAAGGAGGGTAATTCGTTATAAACAAAAAAAGCTTTTCGTACGATGCCGACTAGGTTGTACGATTTTTTCGCGAATCCGATCGTGACGGATAAGACGCTTTCGTCGCACGATGATTAATGAATTCGAATATGAGTTATGGTTTTTCGGGCCGTTTACAGTAACGTCATTAAAACTATCGTGTTCAATAACAACAACAATAAAAAAAACTGCACCGATAAAACAATATCCAAACAAACGTAAAATTATGCGGAATTTAATTCTGTGAAATACCTGCGGTACAAGAATTAATCGTTTTTCCTGTTGAACGCGTATTCGATGATGTCACTCGACTACCGCACGTTTTATACTCTTCTTGATTTATTTTCCATTGCGACGGTGCTGTGTCAAATGCGTATATTAAAATATTTGACGCGTGTTTTATTAGCGTATTGATAGAGTTAAACGAATATATAGTTTTAACGATGCCAACGCGCCCCCGTCCGCAGCGATAATATGTTCGACGCGTAACTTCGTGAATTAATATTGTTTATTTTGTAATGTTGTTTTCGAGAGATGTAGCAATTCACGCGCGTTATTTCAACGGATTAGTTACTTTTCCGCCATTTAACCTTTTCGGCGATTTCGTATACATCATGTGTATTTAGCAATCGGAAAAGTTACCGTTTTAAAAAATTCAATTTATATTTCCACTTTATCTGCGAGATGCTTTTTGGTTATGATTTAATTTTTAAATTTTCAAATCACCGTCGGTACGCTGCAGAATTCGCATGATAAACATGTATAATATAACCATATCATTATTTTCCATCATCGTTATTACAGCCATAATCATTATCATCATCACTGGTGTTTATAACTTTATCAAAGTAACTGCTGCACGCCATCGCTACTTTAAAAATTACCTCCCAATCTTATGCTCCCGACGTTTTAAGATCGTTTTTTACTACGTTCAGCGAATTTTCTCTCCGTCTTTCTCGAGTTATTTTCCGTTACTGTTTCTTAACTTCTTCGTTACTGTTGATCTTGTAGTTAATTTTCGCTTCTATTTATGGCAAGACCCAACCACTATATTTTTTCCGTTTTTTCTATTTCTTTCTAGCTGCTTTATTCTTTTTATTTTAATATAATTAATGACCAGTATACTAAATCTAATTTCTCTCGACTTTTTTTTTTTTTTTTTTTTGAACTTCCGTATCCATTAATTTTTCCGGGATTTGCCGTCAAGGCTTTTAAAAAAGAATAATTTTTCGGTAAAAGAAGGAAAAAAAACAAACAATAATACACATAAGGTATCGGTACAGCGTAATTGTAAGAATTCGAACAGCGAACCTACATAAAATGTACTTGTCAGCAACAGAATCGAACAATAACGATGATTGCGTGACGCCCAGTAGCAGCTGTAGACCTTGAAAAAGGATTTTAAAAACATTCTCTCGTGTAAACTGCGCGGTTTTTTGAACCCTTAACACCAGTTCTATCGGTCAACGTGAACAAGTGTTTGTGGAAAAAAAAAAAAAAAATAAATAAAAGTCATTACTCTTAAAGTATTTGCTTTTGCGAAATAATCGTGTTTTTCTATCCGTTTTATCGTAAATATAATAAAGTTTTATTTTGTTGAACATGTTTTAAACATTCCGCATTGCCGAGAAAAACATTATGACCAGAGAACATTAATGGACGGAAGTCGATTATCGAACTATAAAAGTTCAGAGGGACCGGATACAATGTAATAATATAGAGCATCTCCCGTCACCGCTATCCACCGTATCTGGTCAGCTTAAATATCATATTTAATGTTTAAAAAAACAGATTTATTTTCAGTAACCCACGGTGTGGCTATGAGGTATTAAGATACGAAAATTATCGCCACGAATGACATCGTTATGATATAAACGCAGTCATTCCTCCGAAAACGCGTGTACCAGCCAAACGTGTAGTGCTTATCGGAACCGCTTATAAATCATTACACACATCCCTCTGGCCGTATTTTATTCTTCCTCTCTCCGAGTGCACAAAGTGTAATAATGTATACGTTTACGGTCCCGCGCTGGTAAACGAGTTCTGCGGACAAAGAGGAAAATAACGAAATAATAATTATACATACACACACACACATATATATAATAAATAATATATATATACATACTCGATACAAGAAAATATACGTATTGTGATACGCAAGTGGAAAAAAAAAAACTCCTCGACCAGGTGCGTGTCCGCTACTTAATCCACCGGTGTATATAAGATATATTGTACTATTATTCTTTGCCTTCGTGCATATATTATAGTATTATAGCCGCCTCAGCGGGTTGTAACGGTAATATAATGAATATCGAGCGGGTACGTTCTTTTGTAGGCGCGCGTGCCTCGCGTGTGTCTGCCGAACCGTGTACGAAATATCTGAACAATAAACGTCTTGAAAGTTCGTCCGAGTACGAGAGGTGCATAGAACCACCGCACGTTGCACTGATCAAATGCAATACAATGGTCCTGTGATCCTGGATTGATTCACGGCGGACGAGTTTGTTATACAAAGATCGATATCGGATATTAGCTTGAGCGCGGCACACAAGGTTGTGTACGGATTAAACTATGTACTCGAGTAAAATAATAAAATTTGAACGATCGATCGCGGTCGCCGTAACACTATATCTGTCGGGCGTCTTCAACAGTCGACTACCAACAATAACAAAATAACGGGCGTGAGACTTTGGTGTTAGGGATAAAGTGCATGATTAGGTGTTTGAAAGGCGAACGCGAATGGGAAAATGAATGCGGATGAACCGATATAAATCCACTTTGATGACACTGCAGTCCGTTATTGCGTGAACCATACGGAGTGTGAGTGAAATTCGTCGAATTCGCGCTTTATCTCTGAGCGTTTCAATCGGTCGATCTACTGCTGCAGATCAACGGTACGTTAGAACAATGCGTCCTCGAGAATAGAACCTTGGAGTGCAGACGTGGCGATTTGAAGTTGTTCGAACACTCGACGTCTTTATTCGAAACAGAACGGTTTTCTCCTCTCATCCGTATTTAAATATTAATAAGCGTACGTCATACGTTTGTAATTTATTAGTGTTGAATTATCTTTAATCTCGACGATTACGTTTTTGGAGGGTCGTTGAAAACCAACGTCGCACGAATGTAACGGCGGAGTAGTGAAAACCGCGACGTTGAAATTATTTAACGACTCCGCACATAAATCATGTAATGCATTACATGCGTATGAAATCCGCACGCATAAGAAATGCACGCCTTTATCAAAACGCGAACCTTTTCGGGGTCGCCTTTGCCCCGCGATCACTGCTAGTTCTATTCTTTCTTTCTCGCGCATAAGTGCAGTGTACCTCGCCTGTGCGTATTATTCTACGCACACGCAAGCACCACGAATAATACACAATATGTATGTGTGTGTACATATATACTCGGGCTATCCCCCAACGCTCGGATCCCGTTCTGTTCCAACACTCTGCAACACCTGCATTCGCCGCTATATATAGTGTACACGAGAACGCATTTATACGTAGGTACGTGTGTGCGGCCAAAGATATCTCGTGGGAAACCGGTGGAGAAGAAAAATGAGGGTTTAGCGTGTACCGAAAAAAATAATAATAATAAACCGTACAATGCGCCCACGCGTGCAGATCTCGAATGACAATAGCTCGACGAGAGAAAATATACCTACCCTCGGTACTCGGTGTTGGAAAAAAAAAATTCAGGACGGTTACCATGTATATATAGTTACGTTGCCGCTATGCATACAATAATACGTGCAAATATCGTGCAGAACCGCGGTTACGTCGGGGGCACGTATACGCGAGGTCCGACGAGAGGGTTGAAACAAATATATTATATTCTTCCCATTTGACCTTTTTCTTCCGTTTCGTGGTTACTTTCTTGTTTGTCGTCATGTGTACGTCGTATAAGCGCTCTAGTTCGCAGTTTAAATTATTTAACTTTTAAATATAATGCTACTGCCATCGTGTCGGTTAAAAAAGTTTTGCATCAAAATAATAATACGCTCGATGTTTCGGTTTCGACATTGGTCACGCATTGACCCTTCGCCGCAACCACCACATATCTCCCTCGCTCTTGGCGCCGCCACCGCCGTCGTCTCAGTATTGCCGATATTGCCTCCTTCCGTGTTCCATCTGTTTCCTACGACAGTCTTTCGTTTAACATTTTCTTCCTCCGCGCCGCAGTCCGACTCAGCCGATTCCCCGTCCATCGTTTCTCGCTCTTCGGCACTATCACCGCGCCCGCGGTCGATTGTACGACCTACCGAGGACACCGTTAGTTCTACATTCGACACCCGCTACGGCGTTTCCGCATTGTTTTCATCTGGTCCGGGGACGTGTGATTCTACAACAATTACGAAGCGCGGACACGGTTCGTACGCATTCGCACGTCTAGACGATCGGCACTGCAGAGCAATTGGTTCGGGAGTTTCGGGCAAACATATTCCGTTGGCTCTAGACATTTGTCAGACGTATTCGCACTCGTTGACCGACGTGAGTACAGCGCCACCGCGCGTTGTTATACGCGTGCCATGACACACGCCGTACGGGAAGAAAAAAAAAAAAAAACATTTAAATGTTAAAACTTTAACCTCACAATATTGAAGTCTGTCTACTTTTTACCGCCAATTCGTCCAACGCTTGCTTACTTTCAACGCGATGTTTTGTCATTCGTCAGCGATATTTTACGACACTTCAGCGTTAGAGCGGGGGAGGAGGTTAACCGCCAGGACCCTCCGCTAAATACGCCACTGCGCGTGATGATTTCTCGCGCGAACGTATTGGCACTGCGCGGTTTACTTGCACGCCGCACGGCCACCAGCTGGTCGGGAGACGGGCACTAGTTCGTTTCCTTCCCCCCATCACACGTGGTTGCGCGCGTAACTCGACGTTTCGGTTGTTCCGGAAAGAATACTACGGCGACAACGACCGACGTGTGCGAATCGTGAACGTCGCCGCGGCAACCGATATCGTGGTGTAGGCGTGTGGAAATCACGAACGAAAAAAACGCATAATAAAATACTGAAACGCGATCGAAATCGTCGCGGCAACGCGTACACACGTGATCCGGTGACAGAACCGTCTGGCGAAGTTTCATCGTGGCGGGAACCTTAGCGACGGAGCTCGTCCATCACGCCACGGTCGAATGGCCGTCGGCTACGCGCACCGTTGCACATCGTTCTGCCCGAAAGTCATACAACGCCGCGGTTCGCAGTGATCAGAGAAATTCGATATTTCGGTATGAACGTGTCGTAAAAATGGTTTTTACGTGTTTCAAGCCTGCGGATAAGCAACCGATAGAAAACATGAGAGACACGACGAAAAGGAAAAAAATAATAATGTTTCCGAGTGCACGCAAGACACCCGCCGCAGTGGTTTCGCAATCCGAAAACTATTCCGATCTCGACACTTCACGACACTTGTACGGTTACAACCAGTTTTTGCAAAAGTGTTTTCGCTGGATCGCAATCGAATCTACGTCCGAATAATTCGTTCCGCGCATTTATTCTTTTCGCGTACCTAATCGACTTTCGTGAACGTGACAGCTTTGTGGAAAAACTAATCGATTTTTCTAACGCTCTCCCTCCCCCCCCCCCCAAACGGGAGTTCCGGCGAGCGTTTCGTTTCGTCCGGCACCACGACCCGCCGCCCTCCGCATCCTAGGCGATTTTATTCATTGCCCGTCGTCGCGTCCGGCGCGGATACGCGCTACGTGCTCGATTATGCCGCCGAGACCGCCAAATTATACGGAGTACAGCTGCTGTATGGGACTACGGCCGGATCGCAGCTAAAAACGCTAAGCTCGTTATGCTTACCGAACTTACACTAACGTTAAGTAAAATTACGAAAGCGAGCCAAGTATTTCTGAAAAATAAAAAACAATACAGGCGGTTTGTTTACTTTAACTGTCAGGTATCTCAATGGGGTGTTTTTTTTTTATTTTCATTTATTTTTATTTTTTTTTGCGTCCATTTTTCTTCTTTGTTTAGAAATAGATTCGTTTTTAAACCTCTGTTTTTCAGTTCGATTTATATCACAGAGGACGAGAAGAGCGTGCCCGAAATCAATATACGTTACACATGGTCGATGAACGTTTTTCAAAAAGAATACAATATTTTTCTCGTAAATCATTGTGGTCGATCTTTTTGGAGGAAATAATACGCGTACCGCACTCCTCGGACAACATCCTTATGGCCCAGTCCTCCGGACAACCCTCGAGCCCAGATTCACTATCGTAACACGTACGCACGCAACAGCTGCGAGATTGCGAAGTAAAACATAATTTCCGTCCGGCCGAGGAGCGTATCGTTTCTCTGAAGATTTGAAGATAAATTCTGAAACGGCATGTCTACAAATAGATAAGAACAAACGCGTTTCGGAGTAATGAGGCTATTGTACTTACAATCGTCCGGATATAATAACAGGGCGTCGTTAATTGTGTGCAAAAACGTTATGAAACAATGGGTATTTTCGAGTGTGCCCAGTTCATTTAGAGCACGTTGCGAAGCAGGTCCTCCACGGTACGTGCATAATATTATTTTATTATAATAACAGTGTATTATTTCCAACACACTTTTCAAGAGTGTGTGTGCGCGTGCGCACGCGCGTTTAATCGAGTTTTTTCGTTAGTTGTTGTAAATAAGAAAACAAAAGTCGGTTACATTAATTCTTCCCAGAAACTCGGACAATATCGTCCGTTCCGGAGCATTAAGATCCGACTCGTATACATTTTCATATACGTACACCACATGCGAGTGGTAATCATATTTATAATATTAATATTTCACACAGATCAAACACACACACACACACACACAAGCAAATATCGTTCCAGATTGCCTCATACTATTGCGACCCTGTGAATCACAAAGGTACGTTGATTGTAGTCGAATTAAAATGGAAATAATAATAGACAAATCGAACAAAAGATATAATGCACAGACCGAACAGTTAAAGTTTGTTGGTGATCATTTATTCAATAGTGTACATGTATAGGTATATAATATTAATATTCATAGGCGCAACTAGAGTTAATTTTTTGGGGGGGCTATAAGTTAAAAGACAACACAGGCCCGTGGGAGCTATGCCCCCACACCCCCACTAATTACTAATTTAGATACAGAAGAAATGTATCAATACTCAATATTATAGGTCGCATTTAAATTTTAGCAAGGCTAGCCCTCATAATCCCTCTCTCCCCCTCCCCCCAGAAAACCACAGTAGTTTACAATAATAATACTTATATACAAATTCAACTTTATAATTTTAATTTTATTTTAATACAAATTTTCTGTCTTTAGTATTACAGTATACTTCTAAAATATCTTCAGTATTTATTGAGTTAACAACATCTCTCTCGATGTTCAGAGTAGCCAAATTTGTAAAACGGTCTTGTAGCATACTGGTTCGTAACCAATTTTTGATACGCCTCATAGAAGAAAACGATTTTTCGCATGTGGCTGAGCTTATAGGAATACTTATTGCTACTTGTAACAACTTATACACATTGGGATAAACATGATTTTCGATCACTTTACTAATATCATTGATATCAAAATCAGGTTTGATAGTTTTCATGCAGTTACTTGCTAAAACTATAATAGTAATATATCATGACGGACGTCGGACACAATTATAATAACAATAATACCTTAGGGTAACCTTAAGATAATAATACCTTCCGCCTTCGGGTTATTTAGAAGTTTAGAACATAACATGGATAACAAAAACGAAAATACTAAACCATGTGGAAAACCCACTGTTATTCACTGTCGGTGATTACACTGAATAACAAGGATTTTTCAAACTTGATAATTATTTCGTTTAAATAATATTAAGATTATAGATATAGATGATAAGATATTACAAAATTCTGAGATTCGATATTTTTCATCTGGGAGGGCTGTGGAAATATTTAGGGGAGCTAAGCCCCCTCAAGCCCCCCCCTAGTTGCGCCTATGTTAATATTCATTTTTTATTTATAATATCAAACTTCTATAGTAATCACTTACGTTAAATGTTCATAACGCATACATTATAAAACAGTATTGGTACGTGATCGCATTTCAAACTTTTGTGTGCGTTCCGGTAGATTACACTTCGAAATCCATTACAATGCTTCATTTGCTTCCAACCAATCTAAAAATAAAACTCAAATACTGCTCACTCACTCAGTCACTGATCAGCGTACAGCCAAAATTACCATACCGATTCTTTAAAATGTTTGTAAAAATGAACTCATTGCTATGTATATATATAAGCGCACTAAGGAGGATTTTTAAGGATCGAAACACGGTATTGGGCTTAACGTGTACATTTTATTTTTATTTTTCTGTTGCCCGAAAAGAGAAAAAATATTTTATCTCTTCTTATCAGAATTAAATATATATATTAATAATTATTAGCGTGTATCTTATTGCACTGCAATATAGCTTCAAGATCTTGGATAGCATCGCATAACTATTTAATAATCAATGTCTCATAGATATTAAGATGTAACTTGTATGTGATATTACTATAAAACCGCGCAAAATTATTTTTCCCTAATGTTGCATTTATAGTACATGCGACATGTATATAATAAATGTTCAAAACAATGAATAAATAGTATTTAATAATATCGCTGAGGTATTTAGTGGCAATAGATATGTAATGATTTTTGAATGTCAGCAAATACATTAACAATCGCAGCAATACGTATATTATATTAAAATAACAAACTTAGTGATATTAAATGTTGCAGTGAAATAATACATACATATAAAATCAATAAAATATTGCACACTGGGAATACTTAGCTTTTAATAACCATCGATTTGGGTAAAAAATAAATCACGAGAATATTTGATGACCGTGCGCTTCCTTCGACTCAACATTTATTTTTTATGTCGAAACAGTAATTGCTCCAATCTAAAATGGTAAAATATTTCCCGGGCGACGCCGAGTAATTCGATTAGTGGACACTGCAATATCTGCTCGGTCTGTACCCGAAATGTGTTTAACGCTGTGCGTACAGTACGTGACGATGATACATTATTGTCTTGTACGAGTTACGTTTAAACCCGAAAATCCGCGTCTACCACTGCGGGTTGGTTGTACACAAATAGTGTTCGACGATTGCTTCGTAAGTACAAATGTCACGCCGTCGAACTGCGATGGATACACGATTCATTTTTTTCGTTACGCCGGAACACATCGGTTCGTTTCGGATTTGGTCGGAATACGCGCTGTATAGTCGCGTTTGAAATTTGTCGTTTTGTTTGTTTTTTTTTTTTTTAAGGCACTTAAACTGGCACTGGTACTCTCAAAATCTCAACGGGTACATTTACAAGCTGGAAACCATTTGATCAATACGCAATCCTCAATCATTTCAAGAAGCATATGAGAGGCATCCTCACGAAAGAGATGGGGTGGAACGGGTTTTAAAATATACGTCGTATGAAATGTTTGCGTACGTTCTACATGGCGCCCTACGTACATTATGCAATGGATGATTCTGAGCACTTTGATATCACCATAAAGATCGCTATCCGATTACTATTATTATCGTGGATAAAATATTACGAGATGATTTGAGTTTATTAGAAAAAAAAAATAAGATGACATCGTTACGATTATTCAGATATACGATCGTGTACGAGTATCTGCGGCTAGGTCGCGGTATAACTATTCACGCTGTACGCTAAATTTATCGGTAACATTAATTTTTTGAAATCGCTTTATCGACAAAAAGTTTTATCTTTGTGTACACATGGACCTCGTGTACCGTTAATGAACGCGTATAATTAAATGAGCACGGAGAACGCGCTGTTTTCGTCGATTTCGAACGCGAAGAAACTTACTGAATAACGTGAATATCGAGAGAAATACCGAACGGCCAACCACTGCGCTTAGTGTATTGCGTTTAGTGCGTACGGCTCGTAATAATGTATTTTGGACGCAAGACGGATGGCTTAAAACGTATTATCGTGTCACAGCACGTCGTTATTATATTATTATTATCGTCATCATCGTTCGGTGATTACACGCGTATAATGCAGTAGGTTTGACGATAAAAATTAATGCCCGGGATAATTAATCAAATCGCGTTTCTTCGGAGGCGAAAAAAAAAAATTAAAAATAAAAAAAAATTAAAAAAAATAAATAACGATCCGTTCGTGTGCATCATAAACGTATACGTATTCACGCGTATAACACGCATATTATAATATTATCACGACGACGTGAAAACGGTTTTCGGATCGCGCTGTTTCGGTTTTGGACGGAGACCAAGAGCGGTGAGTACAACAACACCGCGTTCCGAGTGGTTTCGTCGTGGTTCGTCGCGTAATGAATCGAAGCGTCAGCGTGACTGGACGCCAAGGAATGTCGAGAGTATTTTCAAAAGTTTGAACGCGGATCGTTTCGACTACCGAACGCACGGTCGTATTGTATTCACGGTCGTTTCGTGTACGCGCGATGACGAAAATTCAATCACGCTATGGTGGCGGGTGGGGGGGGAGTGTTAACAAAAATACCCGATACAAAAACCTTCCTTTGAAAACTTCCCATTTTCCTTACGAACGAACAGATATAAATATTAATAGGTAAAACAACAAAAGTTTTAACGAGTTCAAAGCGTAACAATGAGACTACGAATATATTACACGTCATCAACAATAACGCACTTTTATTCTTTTTTTTTTGGCCCTGAATGGGGATGGTCGAACCCGAAAACCTCTTCCGTATGTACGCCACTACGCGCGCGCGCGTATCCATGTACGAGTCACCCCGTAGTGACGTTTTACCCCGGATCGGTCTAACGTCACGTCGGTCGTTCGTCCATCTTTTAACATTACGTAATGTTTTAATCGTCGAGATTTATTTTCTTAGGGGCGAGGGGAAACAAAAACACGTAAAAACGTGAACATTTGTGCGTGCACGGGAACGCGCGGCAGAGTGTAACGCATTTGATTTCGAAACAAAACCGCCGTTGTATGCGCAAGCGCGTGCATATTATTTATACGACTCGTTTGGACGACGGTCAAAAATGCTTTCGTGCGGCCGTGGTTAAGGCGCACGTGGTTTGCGCGTTCCCTCGATCCTTGTCGAACCTCGTCGTCCCTGTCGTGGCGCGCACGGGAAAACGGTTGTTTTTCCAAGCCGCGCGGCGACCGGACGACTTTCTCACGTGCGACTCGCGCGAATAAAAATAACAATAAACCGCGGTCGTCCCGGGAGAACGTAACGCCACGTCGGTCGTACGGCCGACCAGGAGCGACGAGAGAAGTTTCGGTCCCGAGCACGTGTCGGGGATAATTTGAAAAAAAAAAAAATCAATAAATCGAATCAATGTTCGGACGATAACGCGCAACCATCGCAGTAAAACGCCGACAAACGTTACGACGTGTCGTGTGGTACGGTAAAACAGCCGCGGTACATCCTGATTGCGTGTGCAAAGTAAAGAGAAAAAAAAAAGAAAAACGTAATATCGTCCTCGATTAAATATTCGGATTGGCTGTGGGACGAGGTGAAGGATGGTTAGCGGCTAAAAGGAAAGGCAAGAAATAAAATCAAAAAGAGCAGAACTGACGATGCAACTGACGCCGTGTTAATGGTGCAACCGCGAACGGTCTATAGGAAGAAAAAAAAGGTTTTATAGGATAACCCGTTCGTTATTTTGATTGATTCGTTTTTCCCACGTGCCCGGGCCCGGTCCCCACAGTTTTACCCGCACATTTGTTGTACCGAACACAAACGTTACGGGTTTAATATATTGTACACATTACATTGCACGCGCGTCGTCTGATAGTTTTCGATTAGGTCGGCGGGGAGAGAGGGCACACGCGATCCGTCGACGTCCAAAACCCTGCGGGTCGTCATAAATAATGCGCACGTCGCATTTGCACAATACTACTTGATAGATAAAGCGCTATTGCAACAATTTCAACGATTTTTAGTCGGAATACGGCTGCTACTGCGGCCTCGTCTTCGATCACGGTGTTAGGTTTGATTAGCGCTTTTTGCAAATCGTTTACAGTCATCTTATCATAATTATCACGAGTCGCCAATCGTATACGTATTCCGGTAACGAGGCTTTGGTCGTCACGAGGTCGAATCGTTACGGCAACCAACCGATACCGCGTTTTAGTTGATAAATGACCAAATCCAGTACGGCATTACGATCGGCAAGTTGAACCACCATAAGTACGCAATCCATTTTTAAATCTATGCCATTATTTTTCAGTTTATTTGCAAACGTTTTCCAGTCAATTTATTAGGATTTGTAAGTTTTCCAAACTTTCACCTGCCCGTTTGGACATAACTTTGAAATCGATATCACACAAAGATTAATGATAAGCAAGCATTTGCAAGTCATTCAGACCATCGCTTTAAACTTTTACGTCTGCTATTTTTTACTATAATCATTAGCTTTCGTTTAATACACATTTCGAAGTTTCAGGTCAACATCATACCAATTGCAAAACTGTAAGTGGTCATTTTGCAATGACTTACAAATTTTAAGAATACACTTGAAATTAAATTATATCGATGGGTACCATTTTAAAAGTTATAGTACAACTTATGGGGTCAAATTCGTGACTTTAAAAGCTCCCGGTTCGATAATGAATTCTAAAAATGGACTTTCACATACTTTTAAATCATTAGCTTTCATTTGATTGTGATTTCATAGTTCTAGGTTATAACGGGGGTAAAAGTTGGCCCAACTTTAGTTTTTTGGATTCACGGTAAAAGTATGGATTCACAAATTCTAGAAATCAACTAGCAAAACGATTGCACAGATTTAAAAAAAAAAAATTGCAGTACTTACTTCACCGATGTAAAACGCGTGTCATGCAACCGTATAAATTATACTCTTGATTACAACACGCATAGTCTTTGACGATTTTCTTAAATGACCTCGTTAGAACGACTTAAAACCATCGATCGCGAGACGAAATCGACTTGATGTTTGTGTTGAAGTAAAATCAATTCAACTGCGTAGTGTACCGATATATTGTGTTTTAAACCGTATTCGTGGTCATATTGCATGTATTACACTCGTAGAACATTGGGTTTAATCTCGTCATGGGAACATTAGAAATGTGAACGTATAATATGTGAAAACTACAACGGACGTAATGTTGTATTTTTTCCTCGCGGTATACGGGACTTAGGCCCGGCGCAAATTGGACCCAGCCCCCATGTACATCGCACGCGCAGCACACGCGTGGACTATTTTCTGGATAACATTGAATTGAGTCCCAAATATTGAATTGAGTCCCGCAAATACTTTTGGGTTATCGGAGTTGAGTCCGACCAATATTTTTAGGTTGTTCGAGTTGAGTCCCTTCAGCCTATTAGCGTTACCCAGGAGACACCACGTGGAGGTTGGCTGAGTAGTCTTAATAAATAATAATAAGTAGGTATAATGAGTCAATTAAAAATAATAATATTTATGCGTAATGTAATAATGTTTATAATTAAATAGTTGCTGGTAAAAATTTAAATGATATAGATTTTAAAAAGTCAAATCTGCCAATTTGCATATTTATGTATTTGTTTGTCTGCTCTCGTAAAAAATTTTCTTTTTCTAATGTTTTTTTACATGGTCTTTTTGCTTTGCTTCTTAGTTTTATATATGTATCGGACTGTATTCCCAGAAGAGTGTCCACAAGAATAAAAATATTTGGATGTCCCGAATGAAAAAAGGCATTTAATTTTGCATGAAAACTTTCACAACTGTTAGTGGTCCGATTAGTGGTTGCTGAAAAATCACTCCAAACTTTGGGGGGAAACTGTGCAACATCATTGTCAACGTAGTTATTTAAAATGTAATCTGTAAAACTATCAATTTTTTCGTCATCACATGGTTTTATTGCCATCAAATCTTCCGTGAAACATTGGACTACGTCATTTTCATTTAAAAATGGTAGTTATGACATTTTATCTATACGGACTCAATTCAAAGATATTAAGATAATACCCTGGACTCAATTCAAACACATAAAAGTAGCATGGACTCAATTCAATATCACCGTATTTTCTAGTACGTTGTTTGAAACGGGTCGGCGCATATTAAACCTATCCCACGGCCAGTGCAGTTCCAACCTGTGTTCGCGTGGGTCAAGTTGTGCTTGCAAAACAGTTTCGTGGGTCGCGGGTTAGAATATATAATAATAATAATAATAATAACAGAGAAATATTAAACAAAAATAGGGATTATATTATATGTAATCAGGGACCGGATTTATATGCATAAAAAATCCTCAAAATATGCTTCTAATAATGCTGTAATATTTTATGAAATATGTATTTATTTTTAAATATGTACGTAAATATGCACTTAAAATTTTGTTTAAACCTATGTAAAAATATGTAAATGTATTGTGTAAAATTATGTAACAATCTTTATTAATTAATATGGTATTAAAAAAGTATAAAAAAGCTTTTAAAGTATTTTGTCGTCTTCGTTGCTATGTATGCTATATATGACTATATAAAGTATGTATTCTTATCTTTGGAAACAACGGCCGATGTCAATTTATCGATATTATGTGGCTGCGAACGTGAAAATACGACGAAAAACGAATATATGTGTTATAAACAATAATATGCACTCAATATGCATTTAATCGGTAAATACGTTGAAATATGGAAAATAAAATTAGTGTTATTCTAATAAGAGTGATCCAAGCCGGGGACAATTTTCATCACATTTCAAAAAGCTTATTCGAATACATATATGCATTTGCATATAAATCCGGTGCCTATACATAATTAATTAAGTACCTATTTAACGCACATTTATTGTCAACCTCTTTCAACATAGCTTTTAAGTCTTAAACACGACCAATAGGACGTAATGTTAGGACGGCAGACCTAATAGTATAACGATTTAGTCATAGTACCTGGTAACATGGTCAATACGAAGAAGAGAATACATGGTCCACGGGCATGGGTTGGGTACGCACTGTGTTCAATGTGCGTTACTATTCAAAAAACATGCACTTGAACTGGGTTCGGTCACACGCGTGCGATGTACATGGGTCGGGTCCAATTTGCGCAGGGCCTTATACCTATACGGAAAACGCCACCGTCACCGACGTTATTAGCCCGCGCGCAAGCGATGCTTTACGTATGAATTATGTATTATGAGTGCACCTGAAACGCGTGCACGGTAAGCCGAGACCCTCGGAGAAGATATACGACGACGGTCGGTGGGCCGGGAGGGGGGGGGTGGTTGGGTGGATCGCGGACGGAAGACTAAAAGAACGTCGTCGCGCATATCGTATACGTACACGTGCGTATCATAAGGGCGTAAAGCGCTCGAGGGAGTGCGACAACGCTGCTTCTGACCTGGATATAATGAGTGTCCCGCGAGTAACGGGAAGGGGACGGTAAAGTGGCCGGGATACGAAGAAGGGACGCGCGCGGCCTGTTCTCCCCACACCGCGAGGGAGCAGATGGAATAGGGGTTGCAAGCGTGTATGCACGTATATGCTCCGTGGGGAGGGCAGACGAATATAAATACGTTCGCGCGTGTACGTCTTACATTTTTTATGGGTCCGCGAGACGTGTGTTTATGATTTTCAAAACGTAACAGTGCGTACCGCGGATGTTGGTCGTCGCATACGCGGCGCGAACGAACGCCCGTGCCAAGTCGCGTCCGCGTCCTTTCGAAAAGCTTTTATCGCATCCCTCCCCCCCCCCCGCTCCGACCGGCGTCATAATATTACTGGGCGCCGATTGCCTTCCGATGAAATATCGTCTAACATATACGAACGCGGTCCGGCGCATCGCCAATCGAAAATACAATAATAGCAGTAATAATATAACATTAATAATAATAATAATAATAATAATAATAATAATGACGACTCTCGCACGCCCCTCATCATATAGAGACACGATAAATCGCGGTGAGCTTATACGGATACATTATACTATACACACGCGCGCACCACATACGTTTTGTTGGCCGCACAAATATTTACAATACTCGTTTGTGCCAAAATCCCGAATGTATTTCGTACTTATATATGTGTACATACAAATACATGTATTGTGTTTCTGCCCGACAACGAAATCGTGACTGATCGCGCGTCCCCGTCGTCCGACAGCTATTGCGGTACATCATGCATTATTTGTGCGGTGTGTGGTCCGTTTGCCAGTGGTCCATCGATCGAGTTGTGTGTAGTTTCGAGATCATCGAACGGTTCACGGGGGCTGGAATGTTTTTCGATAATCTTGCGCGGACCGAGTTCAGCGCCGACATCGGTTCGCTAATTTGTATTTATTTATTTTCCGATCCATTTTCGGTCCATATGAAAACGAGCTTAGATTCCCCGAGAAATTACAAATAATGAACTGTAAATGATATAAAATCTGTCGTATCACGTAATCGTTTAACGATTAAGACCTATAATTATGAAACATTTCTGGAACTGTTGAGTGTACGCAAAAAGGTCATGCGTTAAGAATGTAGCAATGTGTAATGGTGTGGACAGTAATCACTATCGTTTGTAAATTAAACCGAAACCGATTCGTTTTATTCTCACCGATCAACATTGCTCAACCGTGACATACATGTATTGCCGTGAAACGTAATGGAATACGAAAGGTATTATTTTTACGTTTTGTTTCTTACGTTTGGATCTTATACAACCGTCAATTTTATTCGTATTAAATAAAATCACAAACCGTGTTTGTTTCACGCGTTCGCATATGAATGTAATGTAATAATAATATGTAAAACAGACGATTAGTAGGCATGCGGTGAAAAACGCGAAAAACTCGTGGAGAGAGTGACCGACCAAACGGTCACACCTCTTTGGATTTGAAATTTATTTTCTTCTTCATTTATTACACGTTCCGTATTCAGGACGCAACTGCGTAGTGCCGCTGATTTTTAAACAGATATCTACTATACATAATTGATAGTTTGATTGTTTTGGTTCTATTTTCACGTTCGTTTTATCAGATCGGTTATCCGTTCGAGTTCCCGCAATCCATCCTTATTATCACGTGCATGCGTTGTTCTAATCCAAACAAATGGTTTGGAATGTTTGTTTCGCTCCGAGTGATAGGATTTTATCTCGCGTTTCGAGTTGTAAAAGCGACGTCCCATCGTTCCAGCTACGTTTTCGCGTATAAATCGTACGCTTGATCGTGTGTATTATGTTTGTTTATTTCCCGCGCCCCTCCCACCATCCGAGTGTTTCGGAACCAGATCAGCGCGAAATCGCTATTATTTATACGTATAAATGCCCGCTTTGGGTTTTAATTTATCGCGTTTTTATTTTATTTTTTTCTCTCCCCGAATGCCGGGCCCGGGCGTACCGCGCCCATATGCTATATTTTATGCGTGCACGCTGCAACTATCGGGACACGAAAAAAGACCAAACAGGTTTGTTTTCGTATCGACGTTGTAATATATTATTCCGCTCGGATAATATATATATGTGTACACGTAGGGTACCGCTAAACCGCTTGTATTATTACATACTGTTTTATACTCGCGACGGAATGTTAAATGGCTGTCCGGATCGCTGCGGAATCCCGACGACGACGACGGAGACGGTTTTCTGTCCCGATGAAAGTATTTAGGTAATATCTTCCCGATAATAACACCTATTCCATTTATGTTTCGGACGTTTAAACGAATTCCGAATGCGGTTCGAATCGCTTTTGAAACAGCATGCCCGACGACTATCGTATTCCGTATCCTCTGTTCGTATTGCACATATTGTCCTTATTGTGTCCTTGATTCCGTCTATCTTATCCTAGCGTACCCCGCACTGTTCGATAATGTTGTAATCATAATAATAACAATATGTGCAGTATTAGCTTGAAATGTACCCTTTTGTTCGATGCTTTTTTTTTTTTTTCGTTTCGCGTGTACGTGATAATAAAATTTGAGCCCCCCAAAGAACCGTTTATTAATACGTAGGACGGGTCGTCGCGACCGTACGGAGTGTATTAAAACGGGCGTTATAACGAGACGCGATGTAATTTTATTTTGCACGCAGTATGGAGTAGCACTTAAATTATTATAATATTCCGCGAGGCGAACCGTAAGTACGTCGGAAAATAACGTTCCGCGTTATTCCTGTTTTCGCCGTTTCTACTTCGTTTTTAATTACGTTAAAACGTTGCGTTTGTTCCTAAAATTATTAAAGAAAAAAAAAACCCAACGATTACCGAACAAAATAATATTTACAATGAATACTAGTCACACTTTTTCTATTGTTGTAAACCCATTTTCATCGGGTTTAATAATTAGTTTATTTTATATATATTTTTTTAATCATTAAACGTGACATCTAGCGGCCGCGTCCACGGAGGCGCCACCGAAGTGTTAACAATAGCATGGTTCGTTTGAATATTCTAAGAACCAATGGTGGATAATGATAATATTGTGAAAACCTCTCGTCGGCCGCAGAAACCAGCCGCAAGCGTTTTCCGTCCCGCGTTCATGTGCGTATACTCGTACGACGCAACGCCGCGGGCGGACTTTTAACATTTAATTTCGGAAACAATTTACATACCATGTATTATGCTCGTACGCACCACGGTCGTGCATGCGCAAATGAACTGCGCGTTGAAATACTGCACGAAAGACTGACGGACGGAACCGTCTTAATAATGATATTACGATAATACGTTACCGCCGTACGATCGAATAAAACAATTATTGTGTTCGGTCGAATGGATTATCGTCGGAACGAGAAATTCAATCGACGTACGTTGTGCAAAACGAGTGTTTGCTAATGGATTTTACGGGCGGCACAAAACGTTTGGAGGTTGTACATTGATGTATATTTATATACGTTTTTTATGCCGTATTATGTATGTACACCGACATGAACTGCTATTATTATTATGGTTATTATTATTATTATTTTTTTTTTTTTATTATTACGTTATGAACACGTGCGTGTACTGTCGTTTAAATACGATTTTCACTAATTGTTCGTGTAGGGTTTGTATATTATGTATATTGATACGCGTGTGTATGTGTATGTGTGCGTTCTGTACGAAGGTCATATGTGTCGTAAAAAGTAATAATATGGTTCTTCATACGCTAAAACAAATATTTCAAATCGTACCACAGACCACTGAGCGCAACGACTAGAAAAAGTTAACGCATCCGACCGTACTGCGTGCGCCTACAGTCGTATTATTATTAGGCTATGTAAATATATGTATATATATTTCTATTGTTTATTTGAGTTACACAATCTATTCAAAGTTGGCACAATAAGTGCAAGTGATAAGAGCATATATCGAAAACTTGAGTTGAATAAAACTGCTCAATGACTATACTCTTTGGGGTTCTATAGTGTATACATTTCTAAAGGTTTTGTAGAGAAATAGTTGTGGCATCATTTTTTTTCAACCCTTTTTTTTTTTTTGAGGGAGGGTTCCGGAAATGGGTAAAAATATATATCTGAAAAAGTATAGTTGTATAATCAAATGTTCTTACTTAATACGATCATAATTAGACAAATTTCAAAAACCAGCGGAGGGACAAAAGATTACAAAGCGTGTATGCATCAAGTGTGTTTCTCTTATATCTATAAAACGTAACAGTATTACTGTTTTCGATTGCTATTAGATTTATGCAGAGTACATCGAATTGTTTTGACGAATAACGTTTTATAAGATTTTAATTTTATTTAGACAGACATAAACAGTTTGAAAACCGAAAGTCAATACCATTTTTATGAACGTTACGAAAGGAGTAAAAGAGAAAAACATTTAGAGTGTAAACAATTGAAGAATACGATCTGTTAACATGATTTATTCCTATGAATATATATAGGTATGTAATAGGTTGTGAAAATTTCTCTCTGCTTCCCGTTAAGACATCGCAAATTTCCTGAGCAAATCTGTAGTAAATTTGTTTTTGAAACTCGCTGATAACGCACATGCATGAAGTGATTATAACGATGAAAACAAGTTATTTCGTCTGGGGTGATCAATGCATTTGCTATCGGTATCGAAACAATATTTATATAGTACAGTTCACCAACTGGTAATCAATTGTAAATCATATATGAAAATTAAAAAAAAATTGTATGAATCGATATTGTATTTTTAGATATTATATTTTTACATAACAAATTTAATGTTGGATGAACAGTACCAATTTTTTACAATCGTTCTGTACTTATATGACGTGTATAGACATGTGTTTTGGAGTACTGCGATCGATTAAAGTTTCAATTGATTTCACGTGCGTATTTGCGCACATATTACACGAGTACTCCGCGTCGTAAACGTCATATACGTGGTAACGAGCGTAATAAATGTATATGTGTGTGTGCCTTACATTAATATTGCCTATCGTACACTTATATCTATACATATATACGCACGGACACGTGGGCGTGTGTACACATAGTGCGCGCGCGCGTGTGTGTGTGGATTGCGGAGTCCAAGAGGAACGCGGGCAAAGGTTTCCATTACGCATTAAATGAGTTATCATTAATTAAGTAAGTTTATCACGAAGTAACGGCAACGGTACGAAATGTTTCGAATTCACATAGAAATTTGTTCGACTGAATTCACCGCGGATAATAATCTTATGTTGATTCCGTTACATTGTCCCTTCGACGGTGGACATTTTACTTGTATTCACGTGTACGGCTATAAACAAACACAGTTGTTAGCAAATGTTATCGACGTCGTTGCTGTTGCTGTTCGCGAAGCGATCAAAACATTTTTCTGCGAAATCGCCGAAATAACCGTGAGAAACCCTGGGGGCGAAACGCTATTCCGGTGATTGTGCACGTACAGCTCGTAGTTAACAACATGCACATGTTTCGAAACCGCAAGTGCATCGAGGTGCAACCTATCTACGCAAGAACAACTCGACAATTAGTCCTAGGTTCGCTAATTACGTCGGGACGGAATTCGATACTTCGTTTCATCCGTTCGCGTGAAGAACGAGACGAATTTTCAACTTAATTTTTCAACATTCAAGTATCGCGTTATAGCCCGAAACTAATTTTATCACGGACACGTGTATGACTGAACCGAGTATCCATATTTGATTTTCGGTTGACTAAAAATAACATTTATTAGTATTTAAAAGTAACATTAGGACAAAACGTGAAATGTACGGAGGACTGAAGAGGTTCGTACGGGGTTCATAAATCACCTCGTCCGATTTCGTATTTTCTCTCTCTCTCTCTCTCTCTCTGTTGTTTCCAGGACAAGATTAAAACCGTCTCGGGCGTTATTCGCCTTTAATGTTTTGCAGTCCAAGCGGCACGTGTTTCTGGAAAGTCTACGTAGACCCGGGGCGTCAGGCCGCCCGATAGTGGGACCCATTACGGTTCTAAATATTTTTACGGAGCAAAAATGTTTGTTATTATTATTTTACGACCGAGGGCCGCGCGCTCGTTTTATTATAATAATAAATACTGTACCAAGGGGGGGGGGGGTGCCGAACAAATTAATGTGCCGTGCGTGTACGATAGCACAATGATAACGGTACGGCAAGAATTTCGTGAAACGCGATGATGATGATAATAATACGTACGCGGTATTGTATAGTTCGGCTACTACATAATTGCACGTATATCTGCATAATGTGTACGGTTGTAATAAACAAAAAGAAAAAAAAAAATAGTAAGTAATAATTACGCGAGAAAGACAAAAGAACAATGCAAGTGTTTATGCGTAAACGCGTACGCGTATCCTACAATAACTAATAACGTACAATAACAGCACGACCGCGACAACGCGGTGTAATGCGCGTTTCGTGCACACGCAACTTACATACGACCAAGCGTACGGACTAATTTCGACCAGAAGTTCGGGTTTGCACCGGTGGTACGCAGGGCTTATGATATTGTTCTTGTGTCGTGTGCACGGATTGACCGTGTTCCGGTGTGCGCTACCGAATCATATGCGCCACGCGATAAGCCTTCCGCGTCGAGTGTAATAACACGGTACCCGACAACGAAAACCTATTTACCGCGAGAGGAAATGGCAAAGTTCCACACCGTCTTTTCCGAAGAAGGTCGACCCATCAAATCGTCCGTGATATCCGTGTGCACCGCAGAAGAGTCTGACGCGAGACGATGACGGGGACCCGATATTACCGCAGTGCCTCCTCGGCTGCTTGCGCTCGGTTGAAGGTTTCGAAAGTTCGGAAAAAAAAAATAATAAAAACAGCCAACCTATGAAGGAGCGGAGATGAATAAGGGTTATGCAGAAGACCGGGTGATTTAGTTCGTGTGCATCGCAGGTACATCACTTCAAGCGCGGCGCCGCCACGTCGATTTCGACTCCGAACAAGAAGAACAATATAGAATCTATAAAGCCGCACACACACGGTTTTCCGTTCCGTTCGGATACCGTGTGTAGATTGTACTGCGCACTAACAGCTTGCGACCGCGGCTGAACCGCGCTCCGTCTCGTCCGGGAGATATTTTTTTTCTATTGTTGATCGGAGACACGAACACCACCGATCCCGTGGAAGGAAATAAAAAATATCATATTTTTAATAAAGCGTACGACCGTCGTTGTACAGTCTCACGGTATTTAGTTTAATCTATTTATAATTTACTTACGGCAGTGTAATAAAAATCAACATTAAATAGTTCAACAACGTAATCAACAGTTTAAAAGTTGTATACATCCAGACCGGAGCCCAAACGCTGATTCTACCCTTAAAAATTCGGTTTTCGACGGTAACAATAACATCCTGCCGAACGAGCACTGACGTACAGACGCTGTGTACAAGCTACGAATAAATATTCGACCGGACGTACGCAGTATAATTTACGCCCGCTGGCTAAATATTTGGCGCGCGTATACAATACGTATACAATACGCACGACGACGATAAAAGCTGATTATTTCAGTGAAAACAACTCATCAACTCGCCGTTCATTAACATACGGCGTTACACACGTATGCACGTGCGGCGCGAATTAAAATTAATTTATTTTTCCCGATTTTATCTTGTTTAATGTTTTATTAACTTTTTTTGTTGTTTTATCTTTCACTCGAACAAAACAAACAATAATTATTTGGGCGTGCGATTTTCATGCGCGTACTCGGTTTGCGCATAACTCACCGCGACCCACGGCCGTCTAAATATCTACCATACTATTATTATTAGACGCGGTGTACAATATAATAATACCGTGAATTATGAGTACGTATATATTTCTAATAAAAACGTCTATACCGTAAAAGGTTTATTTATTTCCCCCCCCTCTCTCTCTCTAACGTTATATTCCTCTTTATCGCGTTCTATCGTTTAAATTCGTTCGTTTAATATCGACATTATTATATATTTCAACACACGGGTGCGTGCATTATAAAAATAATAATAAACCATTTATTACGATTTTTCGGTAAAATTATGACCACGCGTATACCTAATACCTACAGGTGACGCTTGTGTGACTACGCACGGGGTTGAAGTAATTTTTTTTTTCTTTACTCGTACGCTGCAAAGAAATACTTGCGAACGTGTTCGTAAAATATCCGTACGATGATTTGGGCACATCAAAACGTACCTATAGACGTTCTTGTTCGTCGCGCGCGTAGCATATAAACATATCACGTGAAAATGTAATTCTCTTGGAAACTTCTTTTGTCGGACGCAACGGGGGCATTGAGTAACAGAACTGTTTTGTCACAGGTTTCCCCTGGAATAAAAGAGACGTATCCGCGCACGCTAACCCACGCGCTTAAATATTCGTATACAGCTGAATGGAAAACATTAGAAGTGCGCGAAGACCGTTTTCTCCTGTTCCCGCAGATAGAGACGCGAGCGCGTGGTCGAGGCACTACTACTCGCTGTTGTTGTCGTTGCGCCCGTTCGCATATACAGTGCACAACAATAACAGGGACGGTCGGCTGACGAGGGGCCCGAAGGAATAGAAAAAAATAAACAAAAATAAGAACCTTTCGTCTTGAACGATTTGAATAGAACTCGAAATATTATTGAAATGTCGACGAGATCGATCGATACCGTGCGTAGAATGTGTACGGATAAACCGAACGACGACGCCGCGGGACGAACAACTGCTGTTTCGCGGAGTCTACACGTCGTACCTACGCCACGACCATGTACGTGCACGGCACGATGCCCGTGCGGCGAAGCGCTCATCTGTTTCTCGACGGACAGAAGAAAAAAAAGAACAACCAACCATTAAGAGGACACGCGGATGGGACATTATTACGGACATTACGTACGTGTTTCCGCGCAATCGATGAAACGACAATCGGATATGGTATGTGGATTTAATCGACTGGACCCGTACAAGAAGATGAAGGAAAAAACGACTTTGTATTTTGTACAACATAAACACACGTGCGCGTATGCGTACATGTATTACGAGAGAAACGTCCGACCGCCCCGTCGGTAAAGTGCACCTGAAGTTGACGCAAACGACCAACGCGTATGCGTTTTACGAACCCGGCGACGGGTTAAGTTTACTAAACTTTATAACGTTTCCGCAGCCGTTCCTTTGCCGTGCGCGCAAGGGTTATTATCACCATTATATTTTATTGGTATTTATTAGGCGATACGAGGGCAGATGTTGTAGCGTACTACACGAAACGCGCGGGCGTAACAAACACTGCGTTAATGTTCCGACAGATGTGTTCCTGAGGCGCTACTAGAAGCCGCGACGAAAGCTGTCTTCCGAGTCTCCGATGTGCATAATGTTTATTGTTATTTTCCCGGAAACCGCGCGATGGCAAACAATTACGAGCCGGCGCGCCGAATACTTTTTGTGCGCCGCAATGTACGCTACTCGTTTGGTGCGATACGACGTTCTTCGAATGATAATGGAAAAATCGTGGTTATTAAATTTAATACAGAAAAAAAAAATAAAAATTGAAGTAAACATTGGAATACCTATTTGTTTTGATACGTGTTACCTTTACGGCGAATTTTTCCACTCGGACCGTAACACACACACATCACGTCAGTTCAATCCGTTTACTCGTACCTACAAATATTCTGCACATACACACTTACATAAAAATGCACACCTTTATTCTCTTATACGATAAGACGTATTCGGTTTAAAAATAATACGCGTTCGCTTTGTAGTGTACTCGGACGCTGTACGGGAGTTCATTTTGTTAGTTGCGACTGGCCTAACTTTTCATTATGTATTTTGGTTTTTTGTCGTATTTTTTCTTTAACCATGTTTTACCCGCGGGACTTAGTGAAACACATCGAATTGAAATGTGTTCTGTGGTCGCATAACATGTTAAGTTCTCTACGGTGTGTATACATTTTCTTTTTAGTGCGCGTATACTTTCATAATGCATATGTAAAGAAAAATGTTTTCCGAAACAACATTTCAAGCACCGTCGTTCTCTGCAGGCTAATTACTACTTGCACGTGCAGTACATAATATATTCAATGTACATACTTTATGGTAAATAAATAGTAGTTGAAACGTTAAAATAATTTTATCGGCCGTCGCGGTCGCGTAAATTCTAAAAGCTTCCGACCATTATTTACGTTTTACAAAATGTGTAAACAAACGTTTCCGCTGTACACAATACAATATTGTATTGTTTAATCGGCATTCACGCATGCATATTAACGCACACATGCACGCGCTCACAGTCACACAATCGAACGCACTTGTCACCGTCATTGAAAAACACGCTTCCATCGGAAAAGCATTGTTAACACTGTTTTTCACGGACAAACTAACTGAATCGACTAAAAAATTGAGTCGTATGGTTTTCGATTTACTCTGTGTTACCGGCTCTTTTAAATAATGTATTGATATGATTTATATGACTGTGCGTTGTATAGTCGAACCGTAAAAAATAATATTAAAAGTTTAACAACTCCGTTGAAAGCATGACCTAATTATTGTTTAAAGTATTACTGTTAAATGCTTTCAAACATTCACTAACGAAATTATCTGGCTTATTTGGACAGATGCTGGTAGATCAAAAATGTACTACATTTTTGTCACAATCCGTTGTGTTCTGTGGATTTTTTTCTAACTGACGAATCATAACGAATATAATTTTATCCACGATTAAC
The DNA here is from genome assembly GCA_034509805.1 of Sipha maydis. NCBI lineage: Eukaryota > Metazoa > Arthropoda > Insecta > Hemiptera > Aphididae > Sipha > Sipha maydis. The sequence goes on from JASXSY010000570.1 coordinate 239,803, forward strand.
AGAAATATAAACGTTAAACATAATCAATTAGAATTATTATTAAAGTTTTTTTCATCGATCGTTATTATAAGTTGATTGAGAACAATATTTCACAAAACTGTCTAATCGCTTGCGGCGCTCGCTATAACAGAACGTTTATGAAATACTTACGTATTGCTGTTTTATCTTACACCAGACACGTTCTACATCATATCGTAATACAAAACCTAATTCTATAGCGTATTATATACTATAGCGTTTGGGATTTTCACAATGCGCTCAAGCAATAGAAATATTCATAATTATTCGAAACTATCCACGTATACAGAATAGATAATATTATAGTCAATATATATATATTAACATTATTTATGCGTGCACGTGTACACAACATTTACAGTAATCAAGTTTTACGCCGAGCCGACACTAGTGTACGATGCGAATTGGTTAGTCGAGGCCATAAGGATCAAAGTGACAATCTTAATACTCGGCCTCTGCGTACATATATATATATAGTATACATGTATATTATGTAACGTACGCGCGTCTATTGTTTGGAAATAGAGAATTTCATTAAAACGAACAAACCACTGCGCGGAGAAGATAAGGGATTTATAATTATATAGGAGAATCTCTTCCATTACTAAATTTTGATACGTATAACAGCGGTGGTCCGAAAAGTTTCGCGGAGGGGAGTATAAGGGTCTTTCGCGTGTCATCGTCCTTCCTGACCCGCCCGATCCTCCTCCATCCAACCCACCTCGATCGCGAGATCCACCGTGGATTCCACAGCGCGCTTCTCCGCGCCGTTCGATAGCGTTACGTCGATTGTAATCTGACGACCAGACGTTACAGCCATACATAAATACAATATACCCAATGATAACAATAAAATAAAGATGTGCGGGGGGAAAAAAACGCTCCCCGAAGGAAATAATAACAATAATAATGCGCGTTATTTTATTGCGCTCGCTGCCGTTCTTATTCCTACAACGTTATACGACCGCGCATCTTAACATGACGTTATACACGACCGTCTCGTATTATTTATTGTGCGTATGTACAAGGGAAGGGATGCGAAGGGATGTTATAGGACGCGTATCGTGCGAGTTGTAAAAACAAAACTAAGTTTTACCGGGTGCGGTCAGAAACGAATGTGTTGGGCGTAGAATTGGCGTAGAAATAATGCTGTTCGTGGGGTGTGCTCGCGGCGTTGTTGGAGGAGTAGGTGGACGACATTCTCCACCTATCTCCCGCGGCTTTATTTGTACCCGGTGAACGGAGAAGTTCGTCGGAAGAGAAATCTTTGCGCAACGATCGAGAATTGAGAATAGAGTTCGGTTCGGTTTTTGATGTACATCGTTACGTCGTCACATATTGAGATCGTACGTCATTCCTTATGCAACATAATACGGCAAACACGATGAACGTGTGAAAGGGCGAGTGGGACCGACGCGCGAAGAATGCTGACAAAAGAGTGTTTGGTAGCCGCCATACGACAATCGTGCGGACGGGAAAATTTGACGTGAGCCGTGATCGACCCGGTACTCGGCGATTCAGGAATTCAGTTCAAACATTCGAAGAAAGGTGTTTGGAAATCCACGGAAATGAAAGTGTGAGAAAAGGATTTCAACGACGAAGCTCTGAGATCGGGGTTGACAAACTATCTCGATGGCAAGACGGACATCCCAAAAACAGGTTCCGATTTATAATTACGTTACATCAATACAACTTCATTGTGTCTGGGTATACGTATCATACCTTTTATACATTTATAGCAGTTTAGGTACACAACACTGAGGTCAGGTCTAAAAAAAGTTACAATACTATATTTATCTTTACTCAACTGTGGATGGATTATTGAAAACCGTATATTTTGTATACCAATACGACAGGGTTAAAAAAAAAAGAAAATTTCACAGTTATTAGAGTAAAATAATACATCAAGAAAATATAGTAATAGTATTCATTGGCTATTAAATGTGATCGGATCGAATAGTATACTCAATGCTACGTTTTTGTACATTATATTTGTTTTTGGTCAAGCGTAACAAATTAATTTCTTACAAGTTCAGGATTAGTTCAGGTGTACATGTCTATAGGTTTGTTTCCATTCGGAAACAATGATACGCCACTGTACGGTTGCATACAAGCATATCGAGTAAATACGACACACGCGTACTACAATTCCCGCCGGCGTTGTAACACGAATTTTCAATCGCACCGCTGTAAAGGTAAAATATTATACACAGTTACGAACAGGACAATGAGTGACATAACAACAAATCACCTTTACGACACGCCAAGCGGTTTTGTTCGTTTATTTATTTATTTTTTTTCAATCGCGTAGTATAATTCATATAATACATTGGCTGAATTACCTGGCCTCGCCCGAGGGATATTTAACTATTAAAAACTAGAGCAATTACCATTTGGATGTATAAGAAAAAAAAAATTTTAAGTTGAAAAAAAGCAGACAATGTAGTGTGTCCTAGAGATATTAGTTATACTATGTTATTTCAGTCGGTAATTATTGAAAACAATACAATTGACAAAACAAAATATTTTTCGGGTATCCGAAAATTGAAAAAATTTATAAATCCGGTCAAGAGCCCAGAACTATTTAAACCCTAAAGACGTACGATTTTCAAAAAAAATCTCCGCCTACGTTGCATACGTTAACAAGTATATTCCTTCTAAATCTAAAATTAGCGTGTTTCTGCTGCACGCTGAGCACAGTCAATGAGTGAGCGGAATTCGAATTAAATTAAAAATTGTTGTATATGTATAAATGGTAGTATTCGTAATAAATACAAAAAAAAAACCACTGTACACACAATGCGACGCTTACATACGCTGTCTGTTGAAAATCAAAAACGCACTATTGTAAGTCGTGTAATACTTTATGTTGCATGTTGAATACTTACGTGGTGGTGAAAGGGATTTATAGGATTTATAGGATTTTTATGACTGGGCGCGCGCTTCGTACACCTTATACGAACCGTAGTCGCTGCCTGCAATAAACGAAGCCATACGATTAAGCACGTAGTGAAAAACGTGTGAGCCTCTCTGCCGTATTATTAACGTACGGTCTTACAGTATTGTCACCGGAGTTCATTTTTCAGTTCTACGGTATGGAATCACCGGTAAAACACCCGACTAGTAGACATTCCGTGTAGCCCGCGGAGAAACGAGCAGCGATGGTAGTCGAAAAATAAATCAAGGACCTTTTCGGAAAGTGTATGCAGGGCTTTCTGTTCTGGTCGAGTTTCCGTCCAGCAATCTCCAGTTTTCGGTAACGAGACAGTAGATCGCTAACACTCCATGCATCAGGTGCGCATCCAAGATTTTCGCTCGGTGTGGAAGGTTTACCAACTTTTTATTCTATCCTTATTCACGCGCAAACAATTACGTTTAGTTTATAAATAATAATAATTTTTTTTTTTTATCATTATTCTCATCACACAGTACATGATAATCGCTAGCACGCAGAATACGCTAGTATTCATAAATCTAAAAATAATTTTCAATAAATGATCGGCGATTTCCTCAAACACAAACAATTTACCATGCACTATTGAACTACAAATGTGTATATAACATTATAATAATTTAATTTGGAAAAAATAATAATAATCAATCATCATAGTAATACTAATTATTCGTGACAAGACAATAAGCTTTTATAATATATAATCGAATGTAAAAAATATTTTTTGGGGAAAGCTTCATCCCCAAAGCTCCCCTCCCCTGGGTGCGCCATTGCTATGGATTAAATGCAACATTGCATCGTTCATACGTATGTACTGAGCGAAAACGTATACCTTTAATGATTATATCACATGTAAGTTATAAAATGTATTTGTTCTTTTTCTATATACATGTTTCAATGTACGATTTTAGTCTTTCGTCGTCAAAACGAAAACCGTACAAACGATAAACACGATTAAAATCAACCGTCATCAAATATCACGTCATGCACGAAATAAGCAAGACACTTTTTCAATTGAAATCATGTAATATTATTTTTTATTTTTTGCGTACATAAATGCGTAATAATTATCATACGCATACGAATATAGAGCTGAAAAAAAAAAACATTTAAATAATTAACATAATAACATGAATTATTAATCAAACAACATATATTCGTACGTATTGTAAAGACTTTATGCTTTAAAGACGACACTAACAGTTTCCGAGGGTACACCGTGGATAAATAAATTTAAAATTCTTCTACAACATCCGATGGCCGAAGGTCGTTGACTGCAATCTCTTCAGTTGTTACCCTAAATATGCCGCTGGCTCTGAACTCTTGACAAACACCTCGGGCTTCGTTCCCCTTTTTTTTTAATGAGATTTCTGTGACAAAGGCCGTTTAGAGGGCGCGCGCTTCAGTGTTTTTTTTTAATTTATTGTTTTTTTTTTTTTTTTATAAAAAGCGTTATTACGACTTTGATGCGGTTCGGCACAGTGGAGCAAACTAATAAAAATAGCGATTTCGAATATATATATACATATATACGTACATACTCATGTATAAAAGAAGCTACACACGCAAGCTCGTGGATTATACCACTATATTATATAATACGTGAGGAGAATTCGGGTTTTTTTTTTTTTTTTTGTTTCTTGACGTCGCGGCGAAACGATTTTTTGTATCGCGTGGGCTTTTTGTTCTAAACTTTATCTTTTGTTTCGCTATTTTTTCTTTGGTTTTTTTTTTTTTTTCTTTTTCGAGCCCAACGGCGACTGTTTGCGAGATTCCACGAAATACATGACGGCCGCAATGGCAATAGGGTATATATTGTATACGTACCTCATCGCAAAGGGCACTGTCACGCCGCGGAAACGATATTAATATATATTTTTCATGCGCGGTCCGTAGAGAAAAAGAAAAAAAAAACCCTTCGAACGCACGTGGACCGCGCAATTGATTCACTCGTAAGCACCACACTAGTGTAACATTACACTGCGATCGGTCAACGGTCCTACGTACCCGGCTCCCTCGCTACACGCACATGCACGCATATAATGATAATATAATATATTATTATAATGCGTACGTACGGAGTGGCGTGTTCGCGTATAATACGTGCGCTCGATCCCTTACGCCCCGCACCGCCGCCGTTCAGTGCTCGGGGTCGGTGTCGACGACAGCAGGCACTCCGTACGTGTATAACGCGCGAAAGGCTTCGTATTAAATTGTAAAGCTATTATTATTATTACTATTATTATTATTATTATTATTATTATTATTTGTACGCGGCACGCCGCTCGCGAACGTCGTCTGCGAGACATCACTCATTGTTCCCATACATTATTATGTACGTCGTATTTTCCCGGGGTACGCGTCGTCGTCCGCGCACGCCGTGCACAATGCCGTATCCGGAATGATGATTTCTGTTTCGTTATTATTATTATTTTTCGACGTACCCTTGCATTATTATTGTGTACGATCGTATTATTGTTACGTTTTATATCGGCACAACCGTGTTTTTACAATTATTATTATTTTTTAATTTTTTTTTATTTTCTCTCTCTCTCTCTCTCTCTCTCTACGTGCTCGAGATAACAGCTGTCTGGGCAACATGCTCTTTGCGCTACAGCTGTAACACAATATACGGTACGTGAACCGCACGTTTCGCTCGTTAGTCTTGGTCCGGGCGTTTCCTAGCGTCAACTCTTGCCATTACTCGAAAAATGTATTTTCGGTGTCTTAATTTGTCGTACGTACCAAGCGGAAATAATGCTTTTCGACGCGCGCAACGATATAAAACTATATTTCATTTGTCTACGAAAGTCGGCCGGACGATAGCACTCGCCGCGGCATTCAAACGGATAACTGTAATGGTACACCACCGCACGTCCGTCGCGTATTTATATTTGTACATCGAAATGCTTTTGCATCGAAACGGGTTTTTTTTTTGAAAATCCCTCTCTAGAGAGAGAGAAAGAGAGAGAGAGAGAGTGAGAGAGAGTGAGAGAGAGACACGCATTAACCGTCACGCGGTGGCTCGGCCTTTGGACGCGTCTTGTCGTTCGCAAGACCGTCGAACAACTGCAGCCGAAGCTTACTTCTGGGACCCTCTTTACTTACTGAATAGGATCATTTAAAACACGGATGCCGTCGGCGGGACAGGACTCTGAAATACAATTATGCGAGCCGCAGTTTTGTATACCGGACGGATTCGGTGTTTTGACGAAAACCGTTGGAAAACAAGAAATACCAGAAACGTTGCGTTCAGTGTGCAATTTTGATGTTCTCAAAGGTTCCTTAATTATCCCCATCGACATTTTTGACGGGATGTGATTTCAAACATAATTCTTCATCGTACGTTATTTGTTTACATTTGGAGGCAGTTTTCGAAGCTCACGAAACATATAATTGGTTAAAACAACCCATGTGTGTATATTATTCACGTTCAGGTTACAACATGTGAAATATACTATTTTATGTATAAAGTTATTTACGTAATAAACCATCCAAGTTGATTGCACCTCGGACTGCTGGAAATTGTGATTTACATTTGATCAAAAAAAAAAAAAAAAAAAAAAAACTATTGTTTGACAGATAGTAAAAAATATCCAGAGTCAATGAGAGGAAAAAAATTAAAAGTCCGTGTGATGGTGACAAAATATAAGCGTACGTAGTACGTGTATGTAGGTGCTTTCAACCTAGTCTTCGTACGAGCGATCAGTTGTGGCGTGAAAAATTACTTTTGATGACTAAACGGGAGAAAAATATAATTTATTGGACACGCTCAAGTCTTAAATGAACTCGGACGAAATATGAACGCCAAACTGTTATTACCCCTACACATGTCAATATGGAGCGGACAATGGCGGGCTATAGGTAATGATGTTCCCATCTATTTTTTTTGAGAGTATACTACGTCGACGTAGAGTGTTTGATATGGACATTTTTATGATGTAGACCGTGTTCTTAGGAAAAGCTTGAATCGCACACGTTTTTATTTTTCATAAAAATAAAAACTAAAATTATTTAATTGAATTGATACCATCGTAAACACATAAAGTCAATAATTACTCCATAGAAATACACTGAAATCGCCTGAGGGAAAACTGAATGTCTATTACAGAATAAGGCAAAACCTGTAAAAACCTGTAAACCCGTAAAACTAATTATTATATTTAATAATCTTCCGCTAAGTGCTTGAGCCTCGAGAGTACACGTAGCCGTGAATTTTCGAAATTATGTTGAGAGTATACGGCGTGTATGTATACATAGATATACGAGTATAGTACACCTTATGGGAACACCACTGGGTACGAGGCGTGTTAACCGACGGAACTAAGCATTTTATTTCTATTTCGGAGTATATCACGCTTAATAAATCTCAAGATTTGTACAAACTCGTTATCCATACGGTAACATTTGTACGGCATTCGGAATTCGGGGACCGGCTAAAATTGATGCCGAGTAAGAGAAAATACGTTCACGGAGTTGAGAGATCGTGCGGGAACGAGCAGTCTTAAAATATCATCTTTGTGCTATCGAGACACCGCACACAACAATTTCTAGTTACACTCGTATGCGCGTAGAAACGGGCTGTTTACCATTCGTTTACTTGATTGTGAGCGTTCGAATAAATCACTCGCGAACCGTAAGCACTATTACGGGATTATGGAAATGTTCCGGTAGGATTCCTACCGTAGGATGAATCGCGAGGTTCATTTAGAAAGCCATTCAAGCAACAGATATGCAGTTATCTCGAAGACGGATTATTAACGTCACTATAAATTATCGTATTACAAGGTTATTATACATATATATATATATATATATATATATATATATATATATTTAATGTACACGTTTATAGAGATAAAAGAAAAAAAGAGAGATAATTATAAACTGCAGCGGCGAACCCTATATGTTTCGCAGTAATATTACGGAAACTTTAGGATGTCCGGAAATGCATTTAAACGATGAAAAATGATTAAGTGTACTTTAAAATGCGTAACATCTAATGCATTATCTATTCAATAATTTTCAGACGTAATACGGAAACGATGTTATAAGAACACAACCCGATCGCGAACTGGCGCGAGTGTCGCGACTCGTTAACAGGACAATCGTCCCGCGGCGGGCACGTAATACCGCGACATCGTCACAGGACATGAATGCGCGCAAAACATGGACCGATACACGTATAATTTGTACACGTGAAGGGGCAAAGAATATTTTCATGCGTCGATCCGAGTACGGATCAATCCACTTCCAATTACCGTTGCTGTTGCAGACACGTCCGGCGTACGCATCGGTCTGAAATCGGAACCCGTAATGCCGCCGCACGTCCGAAAGAGAACAAAACCGACCGTATTCCATTTTTAGAATCCCGGTAATAACAATAATTCCGATTAGGGACGTGTAATCGTGCCGCGGCGGACGGACGGCCGACGACTCCGGTGTGCCACGGTCGTCCTCTCATCCTTGACCGTTCCTGCTCGCCGCCGCCCGCGTCTGTAACATCTGAAACGTCTTTCTGTACCGGCACGGACCGCAACCGCGCGGACGGTACCGAGAGACACTGTATTATCAAACCGACCGCGCGTGATCGTCACTGTCGTCATCGATGTTGTTGTTGTTTTTTTTTTTTTTTTTATGTTTCGTATTCACTCCGTCACCCCTTCAACCGTGAAGCGTTTTTGTTTTCGTTTTGACTTTGTTTCTTCCCTTTCTCTTACCCCGTGCGCGTTCTTATTGATCTTGTACAGCGTAACAGCATAACGTAGCACTGCCGTTCGATGTAACGAATTATCAATTTATTTCATTGGAATGCAATTTTTATTATTACTTTTTTCGTTTCCAATATTTATTTGTCTGTTATCGTGAAAAATAGCGAAACAAACGGGTCATAAATTAAACTGCGAAACGCGACGTTGGCCCATAAACCGACGATAACGTCACTGAGCCGAGCGAATTACACGTATACAGTTAGATATGACAAAGATAAGTAATTTACGGTTTACGACCAAAACAGAAACGAACGAAATAAAAACGAAATTAATTAACTAATAAAACATTAACGAAACGATAAAATTAAGTACAGATTTTGTTTGTGTACGATGTACGAAACGAAAACTATGAAAAGTTAAAATAACAAATATATAACTCTAAACCATATCAGTTTTTCGTTGACAGGTATCAATTACAGTATCGCGTGGATAAGTTTATTGAAATGTAAATGTGTGTTAAAATTATAACTAGACAGAACCACAGATGAAAAACAATCCAACAAGCGGTGTCCAGCTAGACTTTAATTCCAGAGCATAGAGACATGTTATTATATTGGTAGGGAAAATGTAATCAGCGCAGAAATTTTAGAAAAAAAAATAACGAACGTGCTTTCGAAATTACAAGCCAGAGGTTTAAATTAATTTACAATCTACATTTACATTGACATAATATTTAAAGCGTAACGAAAAAAAAAAAAAAATGAAAAAAAAAAGAAAACCGTCCCACAGCACATTATACCGTAACCTAAATTAATGGTCTCAGCGTTTTTGTCATAAATATTGTGCTTGAATCGTTTATCTATATTATGTCGTTTTACTCTATGCGGATGTTCTTTAACGAGATAATTTCAAATATACTCCGGTAGTAACGAAGATAATAACGATTTTATTTTTGCTCTTCAGATCCGAAACGTCACTACCATCACCGGTGTTCCAGATCAATGTTTTGCAGTGCACAAGACGCACGACGTAGCCGCCGTTCCCAGAGACAATAAAAACCGATCAATCGTTGGATCGAATTACACTACCATATATATACATCATTAGTACATACGGTACGGTTAGCTGTGACGAGGCCGCGCTCGCGCTCGCGCTAAGCTCGGAGAGAAATATCGAACGGTTATCGAACCGTAACCGCGTATGAACGTTCGGTACAGGTACACCGTTCGTGTTCGCAGTGATTAGTGCGACAAAAATTATATCGACGAAAACAGTGGCCTCCGGTGGTCCAGTGGCGTGGCCAGGAGGGGCTGTTAGCACTTTTTCTGACGGGTTAGGCAAGAGAGGATTTCAGAGTTTACGCCCTCCCCAAACATCAACCGTATGCATGTACGTCCAGCGTTTTAAAATAGTTTTGAAAAACAGTTATTGAAACAGTGTGCATTTCATAACAATAGCGGATCAACTGTGGTGGTCAGCTGCGCGACGTAAAAGCTACCAGTGATTGTAAAACGACGACATTGTTGCACGACGGTCGCCTCCACAACCTTCGCGGTAACCACCAGACGGACAGAGATGGTCACGGTACCGGAGGCAAATGCCCGTTAGTCTCGTCAGAATTTTTTCGAATCGGTGCCAAAACCGTTTTAAATACTTGAACGCACCCAAGAGTAGTACACCCCTCTACGGTTCGCACACGTGAACACCACCCGTGAGGGGGTGGAGTCGACCCCCCACGACCCCTTGTCCACGATGCTGCACCGACGTCGGAACAGTGGTACGCGAACGTGCAACACGATTCACAATCAACATAGGGGTGATCCTACATGGGGTTTCCAACAAAACCGTTCGTAAAGCTCTCCGGTAAAGATCTCTTCGCGGCGTGTACGCGTTATTTTCACGAGTTTCTTTTTCGCCGTTGCGCAACAGTCGTCTCGGCTCGGCGTGGACGCGCGTATTTGTTCGCATCACGTCAAACCGTTTACTGATGTGCGGTCGAGTGTTACACGCCAGTCAAACGGTCCGAGCACCCAATCGACGGTGATCAATTATAATTCGCTTTTTAAAACGTACTCGTCGAACGCGTAACGCGATCGAATACCAATTCCATCGGTCGACGTTGCGGTCATCCCGTGTGACGATCTTGGTTTCGCCGTCGACGACCAACTTCCGTAACTTGGCGAGTCGTTATTTCACCGTTTCCGTTGCGTTCGAACGCAACGGAACGTTTGAAAAACACCCACTAAGTCTCGGTCTTAATACCAGGACGAACGAGATCGTCGTCTTGCACGCCTGATAATATTTATCCGTCCCCGAACACGCGACACCAAACGTGTGCCGATTGCTTTTGATATTGCACTTAACGTGAGGGGTAGTCACAAGTTGTACAGCTTCGATTATTGCGACCGATTGATGTCATTGCGCGTGTTGAACGTTATTTTGGAAACGATCGGTTGAAAAACAGACGTACGACGACGAGTCAACGGGATCGACGGTGTTGTGCGTATGCGTCACGAGCTAAATTAAAATTGGTTTTTTTTTTTTTTTGATGAAATAAGCAACAACATAAAATTCATTAAGCACGCCACGGAGGTTAGTTACAATTCTATTAACTTTGCGCCGTGCCATACGCATGTGATATGTGTACACAACTATGAAACTCTAATTACTTTTTATCATGAGTGTTCAGTGACTCGTTCGCATTTGCAACTACGAATATTAAAACGTATGTAGTACATTACGGACGTCTTCGACAAACGCACTATTAAATTCTATCGTTTATTATGATTCATATGGTATTATTTGATAAATGTTCAGCCAATTTTTGTAAGAGGATCTATTTTGGATGAACGATAAAGTCTAGACCAGACGAACTGTACATGTATACAGCTTTTTGACCTGATATAGATCGATTTCGGTCGTCGAAACCCATGGCTGGCGAGAGGGTGGGGCAGTGAGGGCTAGAGCCCCGGGGCCCGTACCTCTGAAAGGAACCGTCGTCTTAGCTTTTTATTCAAAATTATTTTATAACATCATTCGCCGTAACATTAAATGCAAATATTAATATTTTTATTGTATTATAGTATGTACAAATAATATGTATCTTGGTCAAACAAGTGTAAGAGTGCCTGGAACCGATCAGTCCCGGGGCTCTCAAAGGCTTTCGACGGCTCTGATCACCGCAATGGCCTCTCAGTCGCAATACCCAGTTAATATTGGATATATTAAACAAGAATGATCACTATTTATGTATAATATTTGAGCTTGTGCGTGCTATTATTACTGCTTCTTAGAAACCGTGTAGTTCCTTCGGGACGATGTTCGCAGGAATCTGGATGGAATAAATCATGTGCACGACCACGGCTTGACGTAGAAACGTCTACGTAATTATAATAAATAATCAAAATAATCATAATAACAACAATAATGGTAACAATAGTATATTACAATATGTTGTGTTGTTCAAGAACGCTGTATACAACAACCGCTTTGCACAAACGCACCAGTGTATATAGATATATACACATCGTAATCCCACGGAGAACTTTCTATATCCTTGTTCGGAAGCTTAAAACTCCATTCGACGATGTAAAATTACGTTTCGATTTTTATTCACCGTGGAAGCAGAAGCACGAACACTGAAAGCAGTACATAGTGATGAGGTGGCTGCATTTGCAGCTGCGGGTTTTGAGAAAATGGAAAAAAAATTATTATAATAAAAAAACCGATTAAATTATACACTCTTATGTACTGCGCGTACCTATAATACGTCATGTGTATTATGGACGTACATTATTGTACGTAAGATTCGATAAATCACGACGTCTGCAATATGTTCTACAATTTGTATGTAAATGTTTTTATACGATAGTTATGACTACGATGATAAACTACACTGATATTTACATAATATTCAAATAGTCATTACATTATGTTAACAACCCGGAATAACCCGGCTTCGCTCGTATGCATTTTTTTGTGATACGTATAATTTATTTTTATCAGTTTTTACATTACAGGTTGCTTTTAAACGCCGGTGAACTGTAAAAACTAGAAAAAAAAAAATTATCATGTTTTAGTATTTCGAAAACAAGTCGTAAGGTACAATTATGATTGGAGAAATGTTAAACTGTAACACATTGTACGGATTTTTAGTTGAAAAAAATGCTTCTAAATCGTTTTACGTATCGTTATAGTTTTCCGTGGAAGGATGCGTCTTTCGGATCGTCCTCCCTGGATTAATTTAATTCATATCTACGAACAACTAATTCTTCGCGTTTCCGGACTGTTATTTATTTCTATCGTAATTCGTTGCTGTTGCTTTGTGTACCTCCGGATTTTTTTTTTTTTCTCTCTGATAATTAACCGCCGTCGCAGTTAAACAACGTACGGGATAACGCGCGCAATGTGTCGTACGTATCCGCCGATACGGATTTCGACATTTTCGACGGGTAACTTCCGCGCGCGCGGATACCCATCGTAATAGTTAAAAACGAGTTTTCTGCCGTCCCGCATCCCGTCCATACGATCGCCGTCAGGATGATTCAACCGTGCAGCCGCAGTAGAGACGAACCGAACGCACGAGTACACGCGCGTTACACGTATACGCTGGCGCGCGTGCACTCGGAGACCAACACGGAGCGGTGCATTGCAGTCGGTGGCGTAGCTATCGCAGGGCAAGGTGGGACAGTGCCCCGGGGCCCTGGAGCGCAAGTGGTCTCGGACATTTCTGAGAACATTCTTCCTCGGAACAACTGACGACGCCGATGCGTTAAACAGCGAATTCCCGAATCGCACGTGACGGTCGCGGTTACAACCGGTGGAACATTGATCCGATCCGTGTGTAATGCGTTTTTACGGTGTTGACCTGTGTATTGTTTTTTTTTTACTTGGCTCGCGTCTTAGCTTACGATTGTAATACAATTGCAATAATACGTTTATAAAAAACGTTCGACGCGTGCATTACTCCAGTCCACTAGAGTTTACAAAAACTTTTATGCGCGTTCGCGCTCCAATTTTTCGCGAAAAAAGTAATAATATTTTCAAGTGGGCTCGAGTACTGTACGTGTCTACACACGTACATAAATATTTTCTGAGAATCGCCCTGATTCCGACGTAGGTACGGTGTGCGTACACTTTCGTTGCACTCTTTGCTCTGGTTCCCGACTTCAGTTTCTGAAGTGGATTTACGGTCGAAAGTTTTTTAAGGTACTAGCGCGCGCACGTTTAAATCGCGTACATCTCCTCGGGCGCTCGTCCTCGCGACCGTGCACATCCGACTTAATAACGCACGTTGTCTACAGTAAACAGCCATCTCTTCTACACAAAACGCACACGTTCTCTGACACGTGCACTCGCAAACTGCGTTTATTATTTATAATGCAATACACGCATATGTATGTACTGTGCATCATAAGGTTTCTTTCACACGTAGCCGTTGAGCAGCGAATTAGTGGCGCTGGTAAGGTGCATCGGTAGTTTTCCGAATACTTTTCCGGCCTCTGAATGGACCTGAAAACTTATTGGAACAAAAAATAAAAGAGATAACGCATCAAGAATATTCTGAGCGTGTTCATTGGTTTTGGAATGACTTAATAGAGACGGTACCGACACCCGCGAACATACTCGAACACGGATAGAACAAAGAATTCGATTTAGATGAATAATAATAGTTGAAATCGTTCGACCGAACGCGCATCGATCGCGATACAAATGCGCTGCTGAAAAAGTCGCGTGCTCGATCTAAAAAAATATGTTCTGTCGCGAGAAGCCCGAATTATAGACGGCGCGTTGTGTTCACCACTGCCACTGTTTGTGGCGCTTCCGGTCCGTGGTCGTGTGTCAAACCATCCTTATGTCCGGATGTTTTTCCGAGGAGCGCTGTCAAGTGGCTACGTGTAAAAGTGGTCTAAAGGTACGTTTGAATGCGGCGAACACGTCTCGCGTTTTTTCCGACACGCGCGTCTGTGCCTCAGTGCGAGGACGCTTTTGCGACCGTCATATCGTGTGAAACACGTACGAAACCAAGCGAAGTCGTATCGCGGTCGATTCGCCTGTGAAGTTGGCCCACCCAAATCGGTCCTGATCAATTGCTACATCGTTGCAATCCGTTTTTCGATTACGACTCGCTTTGGTAGTTTATGCGTTTGGACCCAAGTTGTACGCGTTTCTCTGGGAACATTTATCGAAAAGAGATTGAAAGCGAAACAGTAAAAACATTAAACACCGTGATGGGCGGCGTACTGCACCGTCGAGTTGTACGACCGAACGCGTTGGCGTTAAACAAATAAATCGTGTATCGCGTCCGTGCGCTGATATCACTACTTCCGACAATGTTACACGATTGAAGTCAACCGTGCGGCACGTGAACTATTGCTGTTGTTAATGTTACGCAAGACACACTTTTCGGATCGATTTACGACGGCGGTCGCGCGCTGAAATCGGTTTACGGAAAGTGCACCACGACACGTTATAAAACGCAGTTTCGCGTTGCACCGACGACGACGTTTGATAACGGCGGCATAAAGACTTCAAAACCGTATGATAATCGATCGGTGCTATTGAACGCTGTAACGATTGTTTCGTCTCGAGGCTTATCCCGTGGTTCTCGATGTCTGCGCGGCAGCTGAAACTGGTATTGACTGTACCGCCGGAAACGGCGAGTATAAATAATAAAGCCGGGTACCGGTTCGCGAGACGAGACGAGCGGTGTAATGCGCGTGTCGGTTACGTAGGTACGTACCTGCGTGAGATTTGAAATCTGGGAATGACGATTTACGACCGAAAGTTGCGACATTATAATCAATCCGTACGCGATAGCTGACGACGTTTCGGAATGCTCGTCGTACACCGCACGCGTGTATCGCGTAGAAATGATTAAAGTTTTTGGCGGAATAACTTCACGGTGAAATTGGTCGATGGAACAAGGCACCGGCCGAAACCGATAAAACTTGATTTGTTTCGATGAATAATTCATCGGGAGACTGCGTTTACATGAATTGACCGAAAGGGAAAGGACGAAAAACAAAACCAGTCTGAAAACGATATAGGTAATAATAGTAATATTAATGATAATGATAAATTTATCGGGACTACCTCGAGAATATATCATAAATTGCTCGGCAATAATGAGACGACGATGCTGTACGCCTAAAATATGATATCGTATTACTCGGACGCAACGGTTTTGTATGTGCATAGTGGTGCATGATGTATGAAAAAAAAATCGAGTTGAACAGATGACAAAACGGGGAAAATAAAAATAATATACCGCCCATACGACTTTGTAAATGTGCGTCTAGTATATTATATAATATGTTTGTTGAATTCCAACGAACATATTATATTATTTACATGTATAATATATTATGTATACGTACATAAAATATATCATCGCAACGTGTTCTCGGGAAATGCACTGTATAAAAAATAGTTTTTAGACGTATGTAGTGAATACGATGATGAGGATATATAAATGTAATAAAGAGAGGGAGGGAGAGTGAAAAAAGAAAAGAGAGCAAGCTTTTTTTAGGTCTATGATTATATACTTCACAATTTTTTTCTTTCTATTTCCATATACTGTTTACAAATTCCGTGCGAGTTAATGTGTTACTTGTTATTATAAATTTAATACAACACACGCACACACACACACACACACACACACACATACTCGAGCGCGCACATACGAGTCTTGAGAGCGACGTCGGTCGGATATTCTCATGACACTCGTCCAAAAAATTACGAACGAAGATAAACCGAGGTATCTTATATTGTACAACGCTAACGGTCCACGATTAATCACACTTTTAATCGCTTCTTCCAGTTTCGAAATCGTCCGTCACTGTACATCCATTTACATATGTATGTACTCGTATGTGCACTGAATATGGTATGGTATTTACGTACGCGCATAGGCGCAACTAGACCAATAATTTTGGGGGTGCACAAATAGTGAAGAACTCACGGGTCTGTGGGGGCCACACATGGCGGTGGAACCCGATTGAGCACGGTCCATATTTTTTAACAACCCGATTGAAGACGGTCAAATGAATATAACGTTGCCAATTTTTCTGTCCGACTACAACCAGGCTATACATGCGTCTTTTGAAATACTCGTATACTCGTAATTTTTGTGCTTTACAAGTCGTATGGGAGGATGACTGACTGTCATAAAAATATGAGTCTTATTGAAATGCAAATATTTAATTCAACTATAATGGCTTACGATGAATATTTAAGAAATACAAATTCTAAAGATTTGCTAAAATATTAATTAAAAGTGGGAAATAAGTATTTAGGGATGCCAATTTAAAACTTTGACAAATAATAAAATTTGTATAACATAAAACAAATATAAAAATAAATATCTATATTAATTAATACCTATATTTGTAAAATAATTAAATTTTATACTTTTATACATTAATTATTACTTTGATGATTATTATAAAATAATTCCTATAAATATTTCAATTTCTTTTTTGAAAATTATTATTTAGCTTTATGGTACGGCAACGTTGTATGTATTTTTATGCTCAATCGTGTTGTATTTCATATTTCTATTGTTTAATTGTAATTGTACACAATTGGGTAGTGACAAAGGTAAACTGTGCTCAATCGGGTTACAGTTACGCATGGTACCTACACATTTTTTGGAAAAAGGCTTATATTTTTTGGGGGTACACATTTTAATCATGGGGGTGCACAAGTCCCCTGTGCCCCCCTAGTTGCGCCAATGCGTACGCGCATAAGCGGAGATTTGATTGAATTTTAGGGGGGGGGGGGGCTTAAATGTCAATTGTTGCAAAATAAGTACCTATTTCAATATTTTATACTACGAAATTTAATAATTTAGGGGGGCTAAGCCCCCCCAATTTCCGCCTATGCGTACGCGTACGAGATTCGTGTGATTTTCTCGTACGTAGTCAGGTACGAATGATACGCATAATGAAATAAGCGAACGTGCAATTACAATTAGCAATTACTGCTTTCGTCCCGTCGCGATTACGACCACTGCGACGTACCGTACCGTAATGTAAGAGCACCACGATGCGCACAGGATTTCCTAGATCCCCAGGATATCGCCTCCGTGTCGTGTCCACGCGAAACCGTCATCGGGACGTGACACGTGTTCAAGTACGTATTCGTGGCCTCCGCGGACCGATACGTCCAAACGATATTTCTAATAGCACTACGGTCAGGTCCGATCCGGCGCGCCGTTGAAAAACGGTTACCCTACGACGCGTTATTATCTCGCAGCACCACGCGCGACTTGCTAACCAGGAAAAAACACACACGCGCAGAATACCGGCGACAAAATACGGTTCCGTAAGAAACGAATAACTATTTGACATTTCAACGGGACGGCGAATTTTGTTTTTATTTTTTTCGCGCAGTCGTCGTCCTCCGCGCGTTCGCCCATCGGCACCTAACGGTGACAAACCGACGGTCCCAACGAAGAAAGACGTAACCCACTTTTTATCATTTTTCAAGAGAACAGTTTGTCGTTTTTTAGGTTAAATTCTTATTCTGAATTTCAATTATTTGGTATCTAGCTTTTTTTTAGAATTTTTATTTTTTAAATAGGAAATTGCAACTGTTTATTTTTTTTTTTTTTAATATCTTTCTATAACCAATATTAATTGATCTTTTGCTAATTTATTCAAAGTGAGTCACGTCCTTTTCCGTTGGGAGCGTCGAAACGTTTTTAAGTCATTACGAGCGGATCACAACAGGACGCGATCGTCGTCGTCGTCGGTGCAACGTTCATCGGGATGTATGACGCGCATTACATCAGCGCACGTTCACAATCCTCGGGTAACGCTCATGGCATACGTTTTACTATCTCGCGTAAAGGTATTTTTCAGAGGGACATAATTTTTTTTTTTTTTATATCCAAAACGTCGTCCGCGTACGTACGTATGCCGATCGATCGGTACCTGCGATATCGTTGTTGATCGCTGTTAGCTGCTGTGACGCGATACCGATCGCCAATACTAGTACAACCGATACATTATCCGGCACTCGTGTGTACGGACGCGGTTTTCGGGGCGTTCCTCGCGAGACCGCTGGCTGTCTGGTTGCGGTCTAAAGAATCTCCTCGCTACGACCTTTATACGTCGAACAATATCCATCGTAATAATATTAATATACATATTGTTGTGTTTCGTAGCTGTGCACGAACTCCGCGTCCCGGCGACGGCGCATTATTGTACAACAATATCGCGTCAATTAAATTTGTGCCGCGCCCGGGTTTTTGTGCGTTCGTCATTACATTGTTGTAGGCGCATTATTACGTGGCGCGTTTATGTACGTGTAAAGTGAATATAATATGTTATTAACATTATTGTATAGTCACACGCCGGGCTGCAATGTGTCCGCGACCCGGTGTGTCGTTCGTTAAGTCGACGAATCGAAAAACGCGTTTATTGTTAAGGAACCGCCCCAGCGGCTGTACGATTCAAAGTGTAGTTGTAATTAAATTTATTTCCGAACGACAAACGTCGCTACAGCCCTTTGAAAACGCGATCTGCATGAAACTCGAGACGGCGATGAAAACATTCTAACAATATTAGGTTTCGCGTAAAAACTGAGCGGCCGGTAGATTTATTAAATACCGATTTGAACGAGTTGAAAAGCCAAGTAAATGTTTAACCGAGTTGTTCAACAAACTAATTTTTTTCTACGGGCATCCGTAACCACGCATCGTGTTATAATAATTCCAATTTCTTCTATCGGTTTTCTCAACCTCCACGCTCCCCCAGCTCTTGTTTTTGTCGCTGAATTTATTTATTTCATCGTGTTTCGACTGTTATTCACACTATTATTTTCATTATTATTTTTTAATTACTTTTTTTTCGCGGTCTATTAACCGTGTCAAAACAACTAGCGTGTGTGCGCGTAACAAGATCCGAAAGAAATTAAAAAAAAAAAATGTATAAATGTAAATAATAAAAATATTAATAACAAAAATAACTACCAGTCATTCTACACCGGTCTACACAACACAATAGTTCGTGTATTATATCAGTGTACACGTGAATACAAAAATGTTTGTACAAGGTGTCGGCCTACATTTCTCGCGGTGCAATTTAAACCGATCCTTTTCCAAGGGCGCACGCTCCGCGGGGAACACGTTTTCCGAGAACAATACGTTCCTCCGTGATGTAGGCGTTTCGTTCGTTTTCGTCGTCTAACAAGAATGGTAAGTTAGGTTATGCGCCGTCGGTACCCGCGGTAATAACATAAACAACATTACGATCATTACCGTCGTCGCGTCCGTCGTGCGCACACGCAATACGCAACACGCCGCACTGGACGTAGACATACGATTTAAAATCTTGGAGCACAGCAACTGGGCCCATGTGCCGCCAGTGCGCACGCGCCGAACTGTAAAAGTAAGTTTGCGTAACTTTCCGTTTTAAAAATTCGCAGCGAAAAAAATCAGAAAAATCTGAGTGATCGCACGTTCCCACCCCGTGGCGCGCGATCTATTTAATTTCTGACGCATGCGCAACAGATACATCGGTACCGGACCACGGTCTGCTTCGAACACGGACCACGCGTGATGTACGCTGCAGCTCTGTCCGGTGTGTATTGCCCAGAAGCGCACGAGTAACGCGGTACCGTCACGTACATGTCCCCAGCACTGCCCCGGTTTTTCGTTCGTAGTGTTTCAACGAAGTTCGTACGAATTTCGGGAATAGACATACAAATACGTACAAATTGCATACTAAATATTTAGCAAAAAAAAAAAATTCGAATTTCGTATGTGGGAGTGCTGGGGACATGTACGTGCTACCGTTGCACCGCCGTCGGGGCCGGAGATCCTCAACAGAAGCAACGCCGCCGCGGTCGATTTATCGTACACCGGTGCTTCTCGAACCCAGAGGCGTCTTCGATGTGAACGCGCGTTACATCCCTCACCCGTGTTACCTGTGGTCACAACGGTTTTCACCGTTCGTCGTCGTTCTCGTTTTTTAGCGCAAATTTTCCCGAATGCCGATCGATTTTCATAAAATCCACTTTTCGCGCCAGTTACGCGTAGAGTTTTGTCCGTGTTTTGGTAACAGTGTTCCCTTCGCGCCCTGTCTCGTGCCGCGTCAACGGTCCTGCACAATATTCGGTCGGATCAGGTATCAGGGTAACATGGTATACATTGCGAGGATTCGAAACATTCTAATAAGTCCGCGTTTGCGTTTGATTTTCGTACACAGAAATGCACTTAGAACATTCTTCATTTTTCCTTTCCAATAAACGAACTGCCACCGAACGTCTCCGTGCATAGACAATAATGAAACAAAACGGTCAATTGTTTGATGGGAAATGTTAGTGCAGGAGTACAAGGGCGCGGGATCACGAACTAATATTCATAATTCGTATTTATTTTACCATAGTCAGTGTAATATGACGATGTCCCTATGGTTTCATTGATTTCCGTTTACTCGTACTGGTAACGATTTTCGCATATTAAACGTATAAAATATTTAATCGATGATCAAACTATATAAATATTCGTTTTCACCAAACCAATTTGGCGTACAAGATACGGTTGCGCATACGATAGGTATTTGTGTCTTTTTGTGTTCGGTTATTATTCAAATGTACTATATATTTATTTATATTATTCCGTCATGTTAAGTAATTCACAATTTTTTCCGAATAACAAGCTAACTCTGATTTTCCAACCCGCACACATAATTTTATCGAGATACTTTTCGACGATTAGTAAATGAAATATTCGGTGGTCGGGTTTTAAATGATACGATAAATTGAATCCAGCGCACTTGCACTTCGCAACACTCTGATTTTCCTATATAAACATGTTTATTTTTAAATCGCTTCTGAGAAACGTTAATAATTAAATTAATTGCAAGTGTGTAAATTATTAAGTATTTATACACAGTAAAAATTGCACGGTAGAGGATTCCGAGCACAAATTGACGAGATTACAAATGATAAAGCTACGTTTTAATTACTTAAATTAAAATAATTCGTCCATTTTTTTTTCGATTTAGCTGTGTACGCATAATTGTAGTAATAACGTCGGAAAAACTACACAACAATTCACATGTACAAATTAGATGTAGTTCTTAAGTGTATAACAATTAAAAATATATTTTAAATACCTTTCACGAGAACGAAAAAGAACAAATGCTCGACGTAATTTTGAAGTTTCATGCATCAGAAACAATAAAAGAATAAACTAAAGTAATAAACAATGTTAATTTAAAATGTATTATAACGAATGTAGTGACCAAGTTTTTTGTTGATAATCATAACAAGCATGTTGAATGAAATCTAAAATCGTTATTCCTTTCAGATATTGTGGGTTTTGCTGGAAAAAAACTATAGGTTCATTACTTGAACGTCGGAACAAAGAATTCTCGAACAAAGAATTCGATTGTTTGTAATATAATCTGGCGATGACAATGTATGTCCTTAAGGACTTTAGTTTACGGCCACAATACATGGGCGTTTTCAAAATGTTTTGTTTGGCCATAAATTAATAAAGTGAAAGAAAAATTATTATATTCCGGTAGAGTTTCGAAATGCCTAAAGTTGTAATGGGATAATAATCCGTTCCTCCGAAGCATACCAGTAACACTGAGCGCTAAACAAATTATTTTCAACATTACTGCATGCATATCTATCGATGCAAAAGTTATACCATAACCATTAATTCGAAAACGTATAACGGAAACACGACGAATACGAATCGACCGGAACCGACGGTTGTAAGTGCATTTATTGCAGCAGCACGTGCGGACGAGGTGTCGCATTATCACACGTTTCTAGGACGAAACGTTTCAATAATTAATGTCGGATCGACTACGTGGACCTAGGGATCTCGGTTTTACGGTACCGTGCAAGCGTCTCGAAAACGTACGGACATCGGTGCAGCTGCTGTGTGACTTTCCGCGGGCGACTATTTTAATATTACGATTTAAGTGGTCGCCGAAAATCATTACCGCTCGAACGGGCGGTAAAATAATATAATTGCCATTGTTATTATTGCGGTCCGTCGCAGTCGTTCGGCAATACGTACGTGTCACACGCGGCCGAGCGAGTTGTTCGATTCGGTTGCGGGTGGTCAAGTGCACGCATATGTTTACAGCTCCACCACGCGCAGTTGTGTAAACGGCGCGATCGGAAACCCTTGTTACGAAAACGATGCGTATGGACGCCCGCTGCGAGTGCCCTGTACCGTCGTCGTTAAGGCACGCCCCCCCCACCACTGAAAGCGATTTGCGTGCGGGCGATTCCGCGATCTTACACGCGCGATGTCCACGAGTTATGCTGATACGGGGACGCTCTAGCGTTCTGCATTAGGGATGGACATGAAATCCGACTATTTGAATTATCCGGATATTCAAATCCGGATTTGAATCAAATTCCTATTAGGATTTACCGAAGAATCCGAATTATCCGGATTTATGAATTTGTTTTTAATATAACTTATAATTATTTTTAATTTCTAGTAAAATAAATTATTTTATTTTATTGTAAGTACAAATTAATAATATATATAAAAATGTATCTTGCCCATCAATTTAATAGTTATTTCAAAGTTTTTTATGAGACTCGCAAATATAATGTTTAAATATATGTATTTTATATATATAATGTATTTATTTTATATAATAAGTAATATTATTTAACAGCATTTTATTATTTACAATTTTTCAAAACCCTTCGATTTTTTTTTGTGTTATGAATAAAAAAATGTACTAGTAAATTCCAATAAAGCCATTTAAATACTTAGGTTATTGCTTTTTATGTTAAATATGATACATTTATATTCGAAAATTATTTAATACAATTAATTAATGTAAATGAGTAATTGAATAGCAACATTGAATTGAATAATCCGGATAATCCATGAAATCCGGATCTCCTAAAACCGGATTTGTCAAATTCGGATATGCCCATCACTATTCTGCATTTTTACCTCTCCCGTTTTCATAACATTTTTTTTCATTTCCTCGTTCGATCGCCAAACAAAGATGACGTCCCGAAAAGTTTTGCTGGCTCAAAGTTCGTTTACGTAAAATTAAATATGGCTAAGAACCGTTTACGGGTTCATGAAATCAATAAACATAGGCTGCCCGAAGGGGAATTTCATATTCTATTTATTAAATTAAAAAATCATCCATTGAAGTCTTTTGAGTGCTGTCGCACGAGTGAACCTACTTTTTACACAATTTTGTGTCTTGGATTCCAAATAGGTTGCTGTATGAATATGGCGGAAGAGCTATTTGTTCGGACGACACATACGATTATGAGCTATTATCTACCCCCCCCCCCCCCCCCCCCGGTCGGCCACTCGCGAAACGAGCACGGCGCCGTACGTAATGTAAACACACATTATGTACGGCGGTAATAGCATGTCGTTAGGTGCAGTTGCCGGTCCGTTTCGCGCAGTGCCTCTCGACGACGGCGAAACGGGCTGAGGGCGCACTCGAAAACCGACGGCGACCCTCTCCGAAGGACTGGCCGGAAAGTGTTTGGATAACGTTCGACAGGATTACGCGGCGCATTCCGGTCGTTCCGAAGACCACACGCGCGCCATTCGCTGCGGCTCGTCCGCGACGTGTTTGCACAACTACCGCAGCGACGTCGTAGTGCGGGTGCACGTACCCCTTCGTCGTCACGGTGAACACGCGCGTCATCAGGGGTCTTCAAACTTTTTCTTTTTTTGTATTTTTTTTTTTACGACGACCCGGACCCGCCAAGACACGCTACGAAATCGCGGGCCAATATTTTTTTCGTACCAACAGAGAGATGGTATTGGCCGAGAACGCATAGGAACGGGTCGGATTCATTTAGGTTTTGGAAAAACGTATGTTTATTTTTTACCATTGTATTCCGAAAATCCGTTTTGTCCGTGTACGAATGAGTCGATCGATGAAATGTTGAAAATGCTTGTGCTTTAAAATTTCTCGATCGCTTCGGTTCGCCAATCGACAGCGTCGGTTGTAAATGTCCGTCGCGCTTAGGTTGGTTCTGCACTTGGATTTGACGTGAAGCGTTTTTAAAAAACGCCTGTTTACATAAGTAAACGGAGCTAAACGTTGAAATCGTTTCGTGCGCATACTTTTTTCAGATTCGAAATTATGATATTGACAAAATACCGGTAAAGTGGTTCGGTGGGCTGATTTGAAAAGCTTGACGAGGCGGAACCGACCCGTGGAACGTAGGTTGGAGGCTGCATCCGAATTACTTGGCAAAAAAAAAAAAAAATGTCGGAATCCCATGCCATCTTTTAGAGGGATCTTCCGAATCGCATGCCACATATGTAAAAATGTGTAGTTTAAATTCAAATAACAGACGTCGGGAAATATTAGAAAAAGAAAAATGTGAAAGTTCATTGATGATGATGTTCAAATAAATATAATTAAATACATAGAAAAGTTTGCTTACATGGCCTTACCGATTTTTTAATTTATTATATTGTAACGTAATTATTGACTGTATTAACTATAGTCTTACAAAATGCTATTAATGTTTTATTATTCAAAACAAGATGATGTGTGTTATTGTTACCATTATTATTATATATTTTCCATATGCATTTTATTTTATAATTATAAACTATTGAACTATCATCTTTAATATTGTTATTATTGTATATTGTCAAAAAAAACTTCACCCAAAAATGTATTATATTATTATTTATTTGAAACGCCATGTAAAAGCGTGAAGTACATTCATTTTATTACCCTAAACCACAATCGTTTTAATAAATGTTTAAAATGCACAGTGTCACTTTCTCCAATTCGGTAAAATGTTTACTAAGATATAAAATTATTTCAATTTAGAAACTGATCAGTTCTATTAAAAAATTAGAAAATTCAAAAATAAAATTTAAGTTGTACACATAACTGCTTGATAAAAAAGCTTTTGGGTACACGGAATGACATTTCGTTTTATGTATATGTTTTTGGCGTGCAATTCGGATGCACCAAGGTTGGAGACCCCTGATGTGCATCATATCCACGCGCGCGTACACGTATCCTTGGAGCGCGCGAATCGTAAAGGGATTCGAGTGTATTGGATGTTCGAAATAATGTACGATTGTTTGCTGCTGCCGGCGTTGGTCCATCGATGCTGGTTAAACATTTGACGGTAAATAATATGTTCATATCGACGGTGAGGGGACGCCGCCATGACCACAGGAGTGAAAATTATGTGTAGAGCAGAGTATGCGATAGAAATAGAGTGTGTAAGAGAAATATAAATAGAGAAATAGTAAGAAAAAAAGAGTGAAATGATAAAATGCAGTCATATTTTTACAAATCGTCACGACGCGTATGTGTTTCAAACAGGGAGGGTTGTTTTGTACGTCCTGAAAACTTATGAAACATTCAAGCAGATGACGACAGAGGACGATAACAAATTACGGGAAAATGTGACTTGAAAACAACATTAAATTCAAAAAAAGTAATAATGATTTCATATATTAAAACATACTCGTTAAACTTTTCAAGCATATAAATTATTGTAATACGCACGACCTTTTACAGTTTGCGTAAATCCTAAGCGTTTATTTTATTTAAACGCGATTTTCAGCAAGTGTAGTACATAAATCGTTGAAATATGCATTGGACTTAAAACGTCGATGTCATGTATTAAAACAACACATGAAATACTCTAAAATATATTTATAAAATATAGGGATTCCTAAAGTTTCAAAAATTACACAATGTACCATAAAAATAAAAGTAGAAACACTGTAAAAATATTTTAGAACTATTTAAAGCCGCTCATCATACAAAACGATTTACTTAGCTCGTCCGATCCGATTTCAATAATAGATGGTCGAATTCATTGGAACCGTTTGATGCAGCAGTACAACATGTATATATTATGTCTTAAAACGGATACGAAAACAATTTTTTCGTCCGGGATAAACACTGTCGGTGTGCGGTTCACCCGAAGAGTATTAAGGATGTCCGAACGTCCACGGCTGAACCACGCGGGTCTTACACAGTTTCGCACGTACACATAATTAGTTTAATTTGAAATTCGCATTTTTTTTTTCTCTTAGAGTTCACACTCAACGTGATTACAATGTCGTATATTTTCCAACGCGTGTTTTCATTGTACGTTATTGTTCTTGTTATCATTGTGTGTCCGCGGCGAGAGTTTTTCGTGCGTCATCGTGCCGTTTATACATGGCGCGTCGCGTTGTATGGTGTGTAATTATTTGTGCTCGAACGCCGTAATAATGTAATAAAATATTCATAGCCGTTTATTAAAAACTCGACCGTTTCGTTCTCTCTCCTGCGCCGTTAAAATGCATAGCGCTACGCCGCGCTGTTCGTTGTGGAAAGCGTCTCGTGCCGTCGGCACAGTAATCGGAAAAAGGCGTTTAAAAAAAAAATATAACGTTCTTGCATCACGTCTCGTGTACGTTTCGCAGTGAGCAGGACATAATCGTCGTTTGATTCGTAGAGTCTGTGTGCGATGCGAATGCGCTGAGACACCGTACGGCGTTAAGCGGTACAAGACGTATAAATAAATGTTAACCTAACATTGGGAACCTGCAGCTCGGCGAGTTGGGACAACAAATGATTATCAATGCACGAGAAGGTAGTAGTCAAAGAGAAACGGGCTGTCGGGTTTGTTTTATTTTTTTATTTTCATTTTTTATTTATTTTTTCGTCGCAGTCACCGTCAAGATCAACAAGAGCCGAGGAAACAAAAACGGTATACTTTACATTTTTACGGTTTAATGATTGACTTCTGTGGAATAACCCGTGTGTCCACGTATCCGCGAGCACGGAGAGGTAAATCATGGTTTAAGTTCAAGTACGTATTACGGAAATGACGTGTTCGCGCGAACGTCCGTCGGGTGGAGGGAGTGGGGGATACAATTAAAATACCGTTGTCCCGCGACGCGTGCGCGATGTACATTATTTCGTTGTTTCACGGGACTCGGGGACAAGCCGCTCCGTGCGATGTTTATTCGGTGACGAAACGATCGAATTTCCGCGGATTCGCGTCCGCGTGCGACGAACTAATACGTTGACGACGAAACGTTTTGCAGTCGCCCGCGTGCGTCTATGAGCGACGGGTTCGGCGAAAGTTGTTCGTTAAAGCGAATTCGATAGAAAAAATAAAAATAAATTAAATTAAAAAAAATAAATAAATAAATCACTAAACAATTAAATAAAACCAATCCGACGGTCAACGCAATCACGTGCGTGCACCGCTGGAACGTTAGGTTTCGATGAAAATGTTCTCTTCGGGTGACCAATGCAGTACGACGTGCATGCTAAATATATATCATAAAGCGGTGCCCGAGACCGTGCCGAATGATCAAACAGCTGCGTACAGTGTTACGTTGTTGCAGGTGCTACACAGCGGTGTACGCTGCACAAATAGTCATTGTTTCCCGATAAGTGCAATGGTTTCGTTTTCCTCGGTAATTCTGTACGGTTCTGTACGGTGAGGGGAAAAAAATGTTTTATTCGAACAACACAAAAGTCGTGTTTGTAAGCAAATAATGGTTTTTTACTATTTGTACGGTAATCGTTTTCAGTTTGATCATAATATGTTTTTTACTTTTCCCGTTAACTGCGAAGTACCGTGCGATTGAATATTGTTTTGTATTGGTCAATGAAAATCGAATCGATATATTATTATGATAAGTCGTAATCTGATGAGTAATAAAAGCTTAAATGAGTGGAACGAAAAAAACGTTTTCGAAATGTTGACATCACAGGTGTACACTTTAAATACCTGCGGACAACTATGATTTCCATATTGGATTTTATAAAACGAAAACTTCTTTGGTTTCATTTACCGTTAATTTTTCTAAAAACAAAAAAAAAATAAATAATAATAATAACAATGATAAATAACAAATGTTGACACTCTCCAATTTCCTCCAACAAGGAATTACGAATAAAAATAAGTGGATGTTTATGTTCAATACAAATTAAATAGATGCCGAAAATGTGTCTGTATGCATAAAAATAGGTAACGATTATGTTTAATAATCGTAAGGATCATATTAATGATCGGTGATATTTGTACGTGTACACAACGTATCTTAGTTTAGGTATAATCAAACGAGTGATGTTACGATGTTATCGACTGTTAAGTTTCACTTTATACGGTACACAGCACTACGACACTGATGCCAGTTAAAATTAATATTTTAAAAGTTCGGAGGAAAATGGAATCCAACGTTTTTTATTTTTTTTCTTTACAGGAAAATGAACAGTGGCGAAAAACGGTATCTCATTCTCGGAGAGGAAAATGGATCCGTTCACGTGTACGTAGTAATAGCGTTTTCGCACAGTATTATCAACCGTACAACGTGCGTACCGAACTGTTTAGCATAATATCTGTACGGACGCGACCGAAGCGCATGGTATTGAAAATATACTACCCGGCGTCAAGTCGGCCGCTACGGCACTGACGAATGCCGCGGAACACGAGTGCTCCGAAGAATTATCGGGCAATGCGGGGCGTTTGTCGGAAACGTTTGGATAAGTTCTTACACAGCGTTTGCGTTTTTCGATGCCAAGCACCGTGAGACGGTAATTATTGCACGGCACACGATTTACGAGTGAAACGTTCAATAAACCGACTCGTAAATCTTAGTACAGCTTTGTTGGACCTTATTCGAGATGGCACTCTATAAAAACCAATATTCTATGTCAACATTCAACGGCATCGATAACTCGGTTTTTCGGAACACAACACATCTAAACACTCATAAACATAACCGTTACCGTTTTCAACAACAATGTCACTTTGGCAACGGACATTTTCTTTTTCAATTTCTTCATTTTTCACAGCGCATTTTTCTTTTGGCGTAACGAAATGCGCATCATACGGTTTGTTTCCATGTGTTCTACGTAAAATTTGCTACGCGTATTTTGCACAGTTTGCCGTTAAAAAATTCAAAATCTGGTTGACGCAGTGCATTTTTCGTTCGAATTCGGTGTTGACAGAAGAAAAAAAGAACCCTGATTTGATTTATAAACATGAGTACCGAACACACTCGAGTCACCTACCGTTTACTATTCTCGAAGTTTAATTTAGAGTTATTATTGTATATTTTCCCTGTTCATATTTTTCATATGTTTTCTAATGATTACATTTTAGAACGGCAGTAAATCAACAACGAACCAAACGAAAAACTGGAGAAAATATCGTCCGACCAGTGGTTTAATTACTTTTGATAAAATTAGTAGATCATCAATCATGTACGTTTAACGTAGCGCTCAGCGTTCGAAATTATTATTAAACATACAAAACATAACAAACGTCACATGATTTTGGACAAGACAAAACGTGTACAATTGTAACGCTTTAACATATTGTTACCGTTTTGTAATGATAAAACAAAAATATTCATTACCTAAATGTGAACAGTAATGTCTCAGTGAAGTTTTGTATTTTTTTTTTTTCAGTTTCAACGCGTGAACGAGACAATAATTAGGATAGGTATCAGCGGCGATAGCAGCGGAGGGGTGACGATTTTTACATTTTTTCCAATACAAACAACAAAACCGGAGTACCCTGCGGAACGGTTGTGCCGACGAATTTTTAATTATACGATTTCATGCTCGCACGTATTTGCACTTGTGTGTACGCGGCGAAAACTCGAAACCCGAATAAACCAAATAATGTCGTTGTCGCAACGAGTCAGACCGAAATAACGCTTTGTCATAATACAGCCCAGGACCGATGGAACTGCTTTCGAAATCGATTTCGTGTTTACAGTGGTAAAAACATACATGTTATGTATAGTGTTCCAAATCGTTAACAAATTACAAAACATCAAAACCTAAATCTAAAGGTAGTGTAAACGATACCTAGTAGAATGCGTTATATAAAAAAAAATATCGGTATTGAATAACACAATCGTAAGACCAATAAAATAAAACATAATACCGGTGTGTCGATAATGAAAACCGCAAACTTCGCGTTGTAGGAAAATTTTTTAAAAAAAAGTCACACCGAGACGAACCATGGTAACCGAAGTCGGAATCGAAACGCCCGTGGGTATAATTGTTTATTTTTTCACTAAAAATGTTAATAATTTCAAGATTTTCCAGTAATCGTTCATTGCCGCGGTATATGATGTTAGCTGACATCTTGACACGTATTATTACTTACAGATAAAGCACCGATAAAATGTAAGACTGGACTAGGACCCAAATAAATGCATACCAATATCGTTAATTTTTACCGCTAAACAAATGGACATTTAATAACAATTATCGTTGCGGTCGCGACTCGAACATTTGTGAAAAAACTACGCACGTAATTTGGTTAACGTGACGTGTTTTTCTTTATTACTTATCTTCGTACGCACTTTGCGTGCAGCCAAATATTGATTTTTAGTCTAATATTTTTACGACACACTGTTGTCTACGTGTTATAATTCAATTTTAAATGACGTCGGTCGTTCCGTGTTTGCTTACATAGTCGAATGTCAATATTAAAATTAATTCAAATCTACACTTACAAGCATGCAAACAGAAAGTCACGAAATAAACAAGACGTTTGGGCCGGATACTAAATCAGTAAACTACGAACGTGCGACGTCCCTTGGATCGCTGGCCAATTGCGAAACACTTGCGTAGTGGCGCACACGTTATAAAAGATAAGAAGCATTTCCGAATAAAAAATGTCGTTGGAATTCGAAATGATTCGTATTCAAATCCGCTTGTCGAACCCAAAACAATGATATCGTTGGTATGAATACACGATTCATCACACGAACGGTCGGAAGAAAATATTCAGAACCGACGAGATAATGTTTGATTTATTATACCTTACGTGATAAATATATATTTTATTTATATAGTATATTATCATTACGAAACCCTAAGTACCGTCACGGGATTTAAGTCGATGCGTCACAGTATGTGATAATAATATTGATATGATATTTTAAATTGACGATGTTTCGACGTATCGTTTAAGATAATAAGACACACGCGTTTTTCTTCTTCGTATTTATTTATTTTTAACCTGAAAATTACGTTTTCGTAGAAAATGCCATTATTATGCGTGCGAGAAATTTAAACGTCTCCGCGAAATCCATACAGAAAAAAAAAACAACATTAAAGCTAAGTATTGAATTATAGTATCGAGCGGCTGTATAAATAAGCGCGTAAAAATTATTTATACACTCCGACGGATGTTGATTTTTAAAATATCAACATAATAAATACAATAGATGTCCGTTTTTTTTTTCGATAAACTTACGGATAAACTGTTTAGACGAAATATTAAATCGTCTACAAATTGTTTATTATATGATATTACGTTTATATTACAGTCGACTGCAGTGAGATTGTAACGGTTGATTAGGTATGTAAACAAAAAATAAATAACGCCTCGTTTAAAAACGTTAGAAATTCAAATTCCACTCGTCGATTTCTGCACAGGTATCCGACTGATGTTTTTTTACGTACGCTACTTTTTTTACGCAACGCGATTTCCAGCAGATTTTCGATTTCGACCGTCAAAACAATCACTTTTCACTGTACAAGGTCATGTACAGAGTTTCTTCAAACAGCGTTCGTATTTCGTTTATCAAAACGTAGTTCATCGAGACCGGTAGTAATGCAATATTTTTAGCGATCGAGCTGCAGCAACATGTTGCTAAAAACCAGCAATCATCGCGTTTGACTTTGAACTATCATTGTCAGGTAAATCAACGTCTAACATTTTTATTGCAATGGAACCGCGTATACAGGTGCATGACTCGATTTGACCGTACCGTGCATTAAGTACAAGTAATTATTACACTTACATTTTCTCAACAAGTTTTTCAAGCCTCGCATAAGCAGTTCGTAGAACTAATTATATACTAGAAAATGTATATTATAATAAACTTCCATGTTTATATATTTAACATATATTGGAGCAATAATAACATCAACACACTCAAGACAATCTCGTTTACAGGCTAAAATCAAAGTCGTAAATCATATCAAATTTGTATTATTGTATACTTATCAAGGTGGACCTGAGATAATGACATCTGCACGAGGTACAATAAAATAATTTACTAAAAACAGAAATTCACTCGGAAAATTAAAATCTAACCTCCAGATAACAATTTCCACTTATAAACATCATCGGGAGATTGTACAGTTCCTGTTGTGAACTGATGAAATCGTACGGGTTTTACTAGCCGTGAAGTACAAATGTACAACATATACGTAACACACGTACGGTTATACACTGAAACCGTAAATTTATGAAAATACCAAACAATTATAGAGTCGTAGCGACTAGGTAAGTCTGATATATTTTAACAATATTGTTGCTTACTGTAGCTTTGATAAATAATCGTACCTTCATAATTAGGGTATAGTTTTTTATGCACTTCAAAAGCTTAAAATTTATTTCGGAGGACGACGTTTCCCTTTTTTCTCAATTTTTTCCCCCGTATCCGTATTGGTATTTTTTACACGTAAACACTTTTTATCGGATTCCCGTTCAGCTGCAAACAGAAACGACGGCGACGAGCGTTCCGGAACATTTGCAACGGCCTTGATGGTCGAACACCGAGACGAGCGTCCGCTGACAACCGCAGCGGGATGTAGCCGATACCCTCTTGTACGCCGGGTATACTACGGTAACCCGAGGCCTGCCAATGCACCGCCTAATTCGACCGCACACGAACGCGGCTCGGGATCGTAAGGATTCGAAACGAAACTGCAGTGTTCCCGGACGTTGCCCGGTCATTAAGCGCGTACAAACCTCCGGAAACGATTGTTCGTCCTGTGGCTACATCTTGGGAAGACGATTCGATGATCATGCGCGTGACAACCGGCATCGACGGACGTCTCGAACGTTACGTTTTCCAAACGTTTCGTCACGTCGAATCGATCGAGCGTACGGAAAACGTGTGTAATCGACAATGGCGTCGCGCTTATAAGTATACTTGTGATCGTCCGGGGGCACAAACTTTAGATCCATATCGTCGAGTTCCGTAAATCGAATGCCGACGATCTACACTGATTCGCTTCGTACGCGTACCGTACGTCCGAGCGGGAAAATAGAACATTGTTTATAAACCTCGAGTAGCAGACATAAGTGCCACGGTTTTATCTAATTTCAGAATTCTTATCGCTCCGATACAGCAATCTAATACTGATGGTCAAAAAATAGGTGGTGTCTGCAAAACAAAAAAAAAATCGCCGGTGCTTCGCTCTAAACCACAAATGTCAAGCGAATGGTATACGAATTAATGAATGAACACAATATGCGTCTATAGAAGAAAAAAATAGAAATACGTCGCGACAAACGAGTCGTGTCCGCCATAATCGTAGTTCAATTTGTTCCACGATATTATTGTATACACGTGAATACGGTTGAGTATCAACCGTATCTTAGAGCTCGGGTAAATCTTAAAACTACCAAAACGTTTAGTGAAAAGAAAAATAAATTCGCTATCATGTTATACCAATAATAATATCGCGATATATAATTATTGTCCTATACATCCGTATAATATCTAAATGAAATTGGTTTTTTTTTTTTTTTTTACTACACCGTATAATATAAAAATGACAGCCCTCGGTTTGTAAAATTGGCAAGGGAAATATGTAATTTTCAATGATTACCGGGGACGCAATTCCAACCCGTGACCCTTTACCCACGGAAACGACTCAAACGTGTCGTGAGAAAGCCACGCACGCAACAAAATATCATTTTCAGACGGAAAATGAATGCTCCTCATTATATTTGTAACAATAGTTACGAAGACAATAATTATTGTATATTAAATGAATTTGTGATTTAAACAGTTCACTTTTAATTTTAAACCGATTTTGATGTCCCGATCGAATTCCGTCAGACCGACATGTGCACTAACCCGTCCGATCGGTGATACCGGATCGGGAAATAATTACCATCGACCCGGAGTGTTATACTCGGGTCGCTTGGGATTCCGCGGTCCATGGTAAAGCATTAATCGCAGATGTATCCCGGAGTCGAAAACGTCTGCAGTTGTTATTGCAGTTGTATTGAGACCACCGCCTTCGTCTTCTTCACACCGACACCGCGTCCTTCCGAACGGATGTTCTCCACCTCCTCGTCCTGTCGCTCAAAATTCCTTAACACGTACAATGCGTTCCGCCAGATGTCGTCTTCTCAAAGGCGCATTTTATCGACGCACGCTGCGCTATTTTCCACATGGCCAACAGACCAACAGCCGGGGGCGACAACGCCTTATTTATCACGCGCATTAACAACCCCAACGAATCGGCGTTTCAGTCCCTGGTCGCTCAAGTACGTATTATCCTCTCCTACCATGTACGTGCTGTAATTGTACGCTACTATCCATCTATCACCGCGCGCGAGGTGTCCGGTCGGTTCGCGTAGATCTCCTACGCGTAAAACCGTTTTCGTGCCTACGTCGAGACGTACACGCGCGTAATGCGAACGGCACCGTTGTCGTCTACCGGCCGTTTGGATTCCAATAACCTATCATCGTGCAACAGTCATTGACGTACATTCGACCGAATTATTGTTCGACACATTCGATTCGCAGCGTTCGTCGTAACCTAACCTGCGGTGCAACCGAAACGTTTCGCCGTGACGAGCGTTAATCGATGCTTGACGACCGGCAACCGTTGAAGGAAAATACGGGTGGAGTGTGCCGTACCGCGATAACGTCTTTCCGTGGGTATGCTCGACCGCGAACACGATCGTATTACACGTAGACGGTGGGAGGAGGGGAACGAAAAAAAATTTAAAAAAAAAACGCGGGTCAGAACTACGCGTACGCGTACGTATAGTTGCCGAAATTCGAATTTATCGCGCGGCGCGCAACAGGTGGCGTAACAACGTGCGTACGGTGCAGGTGGTACCTATTTATGTACATATATTTGTGTATGTGTGTGTGTGTGTGTGTATGCATATCGCGCGTGGGACCGTAGCTTAATGTATCGCAATACAAATAGGGTGTACGGTATTAACCGTTGTTGTTGTTATTACCATTGTATTATCGTTATGCTCAGGGCGGCGCGTCGAGTTTTCGTGAAATTTCGCGTCAATATAAAACAGTAACTGCACGCACATAATGCGCACCGAACGGACAGCGAGAAAAAACAGACGTGGATAATATCTGTACGTATGTATATTTAAATATAATACATCGTCTACGAGCCGCGTAGTTGGCCTTCGGCCGTACCGAGTTTTTTATCCCCGTCGTTGCACTACTATATCGTACACGAGTTTTACGATTATACGTATGTGCATATTACACACGCGTGTGTACATAATGCGTAAACGTTAGGAAGAAAAAAAAACGTACCCGTTCGGTGCCGTATTGAAAATGCGTATAAAACAAGAGTAAAAAACGTGAACACTTAAAGCATTAAAAAATGTATACTTCACATCCCATGCGCAACACCGTACACATGATACGTAATAATAATAATAATATTTTAATCTGAGTTACACTCGTTCGTACGATACACGCATTGTATAATATACAAGGGTTACGGGGAAAAACGATCATGGTCAAAAAAAGAAAAAATCAGATAATATATTATCTTGTTAGTTAGTTTCCTAACGACTCGAATATCTTTTTGATTCATTGTATCTAAAATAAGTTGTATTACTAAAATACATTTTTTTGAATTGGTTTGTAATGATCTTTTGGTTTTTTTGAGTTCTGAATCATTGAAATTGTAGTAGGTACTAAACATTTTAAAATATTGACTATGATCGTTTTTCCCCGTAACCCTTTATTATGTGTAGCCTCATCGACGGAACGCGTACGTAATAATAATAATAATAATAATAATAATAATAATAATAATGATAATTTATACGAAAAACACCACGTACATCCCCCGTCTTCTGTTACCGCTATAGCGCAAGCGGGTTCTACTGGTACGCTACAGAAATGTATACGCGCACAGCACCATTATAACGTCTGCGCACTCGGCGGTGGCGGATCGTCTGGCCGGAAATAAACGCGTCCGTTCTTCGATCATTATCTCGCGCGACCGATGAGAGATTGATTTTCGCCGTTTGCCGTACTTGTACAACGCAGACACATACGACATTAGAACGGCACGTACGGCGTTTGTGTAAAAGAGTAAAAATATCTGACGTTTCGTCTGAAAACCGTTTGCGTCTTTTTGGCCGGTCGTCGATGGCGTGCGTGCGTGCGTGTGGTCCTCGTGTCCATCGGACATCGCCCGTTCTCACACGAGACTGCTAAAAACAATTTTTCTCCGTTGTCAACAGCGACGCGTACGTAACATTTACCAACGTCCGGACGAAAAAACTTTGCAACGTCGCACAATCTTCTGCTAAACGAACAAAATAAATTTGACGGTAACTCGGACAACCGAATGATATACGAGTACCGATTCTTCTTTGATCTTGATACGTCTATACTACGCATTCGTCGTGCGCACCGTGGTCGCTTGACACTATACGATACGCACGTTTACGGCGTCTCTCGTCCAACAATAATCTCGTGTACCATTTTAGCAGCGCGCACACCGCAATGACTTTCGGACGGATATTATTCGACTATGCAATGTGTAATGTATAATATACGTAATGTTATGTAATGTACACGAAAAATGTCCGGCTGTTGGTACCCGGTTCATTACCGCGGTTGTTCGTGATCCGTCGCGCATAACGTCCATGTTAACCAGTAGGTACGGTTTAATAATCAGTTTTATTAATTTAACACCGACTTTTCGCTGGCGGTGTTCTTACGCGATTTCTTCCCACCGCCCGTAGCCGATGAATTCCATCGTGGACCAGATTTTTAAGACCACACTAATGGCACGTTGTTAACTTAACCAGCGGTAGACGGACGAGTAAAAATATCGCATGGATTCAAAAACATTTATCATTTAAAGGACGCATTCGTTTTATTACATTTTATTTATACCGATGCACTTAATAAATCATCTATAAATAGAAATTAGAAATGCGAACATTTTTATGAACTTTGAAATAATCTTTTTAACTCGACCAATGTCGACGACTATTTTTGAACTTTCTTGAAATGTTTTCTTCTCGCAAAGATAAAATTAATAGATTTTTATTTTTTTTTTTTTGCCATCCACACACCGTTTCGTTCTTACACCGTTATACGGTTGACGTACATTCACTTAATTAACGTGTATAATGTTTATGGTGTTACCGTTCAAGAAAATTAACCAATAAATCATACTCTGTTGTATACAGATACCAGGGTAATCAATTGTTTTCGTTTCGAAATAATATCATGTGTGTATTGTTATGATTTACTTAATTATCATATTAAACAATTACCTAAGTACATAATTCACTAGTTAACCTTATTTTTTTCAATCGCGTGATCAAAAATGTCCATGGTACATATTTAAACGGTTTTCCGTATATTATTGTAATAAAAACATTAATCTTTTTCTTTTATAAGTTTAAAATTCTGTTATAATTTCTTTTCGTTTTGAGAAAAATAATCACGCAAAAAGCACTACGAAGTGTACAGCGCGAAAAAAACTCTATTTATTAAGTTTTTCATCAGTAATAAAGAAAACTGTTTGAAATAGTGAATATAACAATAGAGAAACAGCAGTAAAAAAAGGGTTAAAACGAACAATGAAATAAAAAATGTAACAGCAGAAATGACATAGGTTATTAATTATCTTTGCATATTGCAATATTACATCCATATGCTTTAGCGTACATATTTTTAATTTCATAAATTGAAAAATAAATCCATACTATTATTCTACAATAATAGTAGGTTTGGAATAAATAAAGATTAAAGAAAAATATTCACGTGCTTGCTAGTGGACGGAAAAATACTTGAATATCGATGATTGTATTTTTTAGAAAATTAGGCCAAGTGCAGAATACATATTTTCCTCTCACCACAAATGTCGAATTATTTTTACTAATACTATTATTTATTTTATCATGACATACTAGCGTAATCGAGTGTGTTTGTGTTCAAACGATTTACGTACGTCGTGCAATAATTACAACAGTCGTTTACATTTATTGGATATTCTCCAATATAATTTTAATAATAATAATAATAATAATCATAATAGTAATAGCAGTATTTATAATCGTAATGGTAATGCGTTCTTTGACCCGTTTTTCTTAAATAGTATGTGCGATTATATTTTGTTAAACACGCAATTGACGTTCTGCTACAGCCCCCGTCGTATTCGTTTTATGTAAATGTACATGCGACATAATAGATATGCAGCTGTAATAATATGAGATTGAGCACCGGATAAGACAATAACAAAGCTATAATATTTATCGAAGGAATAACAATGAATATGCGATGGATACGATCGAAAACAACAATAAATTATAAGAACTACGTCTATAGTTGCTAATGATAGCGCCATGAAGTTATTTGTTTGTCTTTTTCCTTTCTTTATGTTGTTTTATTATGGTTCAACAGAATGTACTCAAGACTACGTTCTTCGAGATAAATTTAAAAAAATCTCTACAGTAAAACTTTTCAAAAACAACCGCTAGAATTAAAATCAAATAATTAAACGTAAACAAATATTTACGATTTCGATGTTTACTTTTAATATCATATATTTCTACGATTTATATATAATTTCATGATAGAAGAACAAAATGAAAAAAAAATAAATTAAAACAAAACTTATTTTATTACCTAATATACATGGTATAATATACAGTGTTTTTTTTATCATGTTTTTTTCGTAACTTAAAAAATATTTCGTTAAGTGAACAATGTACACATGGTTATTGACGCTAATAAAGTTTGATGTATTTTTTAATTAAATTGTTAAAGCAATGTTCGCAACGATTTATAATGTTTATTGTATACGCGTATTTTTACTGCGATACAAAAAAAAAAAAAAAAAAATTTAAAAAAAAACACATCGTTAATAAAATATATATTACATTTGAAAAAACCATATTATATTAACTATTTTCAATTATACATTTTTCATGATAATCAAAACTTTATAAGACATTTTCAACGTCGAAATGTAGTTCCGGTCGTTATTTTTATGTCAGTTATTTACAGCTAGTCTACGCTTTCCCAAAGGATATACGCTGCAGCTACTGACATTTAATGATAAGTATAAAAACTTTTTAAATCAAATACTACGCTCAATTAATTTTTTT
The DNA here is from genome assembly GCA_034509805.1 of Sipha maydis. Classification (NCBI taxonomy): domain Eukaryota; kingdom Metazoa; phylum Arthropoda; class Insecta; order Hemiptera; family Aphididae; genus Sipha; species Sipha maydis. The sequence goes on from JASXSY010000570.1 coordinate 279,622, forward strand.
CCTCGTCGTATATAATAGAATATTGATCGCTTTATGAATTTAATTATAAAAAAAGTCAACAACAAAAAGCAATAACTAATTTTCAATTAAATTCTTATGCACACTTTCTCTCTGTATTAAGATCGAACGTGTGTTGATTTAATTGATTAAAATGTAGCAACAAGACGTATTTTTTGTATACTCATTGTAAACATTGTAAAAACCAGATGCGTTCGACTCGATTTCCAGGAGAAAATGTTTTAAAAATTATTGAATAATTTTAAAATCAACATACCCATATATTCGTATGATACTATTGTGTGTTCAATGATTGAATGTGTCAATCAAAATATATATTTTGTATTCGTAGTACGATTCGAAAAACTGATAGAAGTAATTACATTAGCCTGCGCTTCCAGATATTTGATTAAAATATTATTATTAAAAATAATGCAAACAGTATGTAGTATTTGATGCTCATGAAATTAGCTTATAAATTAAATAAAAAACCAAAACAGGAGAAAGTAAATATTACATTTATTTAAAAATGCACATCGTATTCCAAACAATCCATTAAAACGTCGATCTCACGTCGTGCAGTTTTTATAAATCCGATTTCAATTTTACTGATTCAAGTACTTCGTTCACCAAGGCTTAATAGTCTATTGATATTTTTCAATTTTCTTGTTTAGCTAAATTATTGCCAGAAGACTTAGAGAGGTTTAAGACAAGAAGAAAAAAAAAAAAATGAAAAAAATAAGTCGCATTCTAAATAGTCAACCGACCCGGAAAGAATAAGAGACAATGGTCGAAAAATGTTTATCGCTATTCAAATAATCAACAATTTTCTGCGTATCATAGCGATTTTGTATTTTAAATGTATTATGAGTATGATCTTCCAAATTTAACCATCAGATTAAATTCAAGCAATCAACTTAAGTTTTACAATCCAACAACAGTATAAATATTTAGATGAAACGCATAGCGGTGATATCGATTTACCGAAGAATCTCACAAAAGTGACACACACCGCTAAATATGTCGTTCGAAAGTAACAAGCATCTCTTAGGATTTTATATTCATAATGGGATCACAACGAACAAAATACAATATATTAATTTTTTTTTTTGTGTGGTTTAAATTTTTTAAACTCACCGAAGTGTGTGTACAGCAAATGAAGTATAAAACGCGAAACGAAAATAATTATTAAAATATTTGTATAAAAAAATAATGTAAAATAAACAAAGACAGCAACCTTGTGCGTCGCATCGGCCGAAATAGAACGTCACATTTCGTATAGCCCTGCACGAGTCGTAAATAAATAAGTAAACCGTCAGCTTTAGCGATTCGCGTGTTTAACGTCGATTTCGGTAAACCGTATTACTTCGAACATGTTAATCCGATGCGCCTAATCAAAAATCCATCCAAGGGTCTTTCTTTTCTTTAATATATGCAAACACGTAACAGTTTTCATCCAATATAGTACTCGATAAGACAACGTTTAGGAAGATAATTTACCGTGCGTACCTTTGTTGCCGAATTCCCGAAATAATATTTCACCGTTTTCGATAGGGAAAATGTCTATCCTGGATGGCAAGCAGAAGTGAAGTCGTCATTGGTTCGTCCAAATTGCCAATAAAGATAAAAATGTATAGTTAAGTACGCAAAAACCAAATCCGATTACATATCGTTCGACTGTCAGTTGCATTACTGTTGGCAGTGCATTATGAAAGCAGTTCTCTTCTAATCCTGGTAAACGTATCCGTACCCGTGGTAAAAGGAGAGTCGCGGGAAGAGGAAAAGACAAACTCTCGTCTTCAACGCGAGCACCTCGACTCACTTATCTCACCAATACTGTGTTGATAACACACAATTGTCGAACAGTGAATGCACAGCGTTTGGTCCAACGCCATTATACAATCGCGTAACACTATCATGTTTCCAGATCGTACGTATCAGTTATTTTTGTTCATTATCGCGTTATGCCGTACTACATTATTGGAAGTTTTAAGGTGCGATTCCTGTGCCGCGACTACAGACGCGCGGCCGACGCGGCGCGATTTGATTTCATCTTATTGTAATTTAAAACATAATATACATTTTTTTCACGACTGTATCACGAAAAATAGTCTCTCGTCGGAAGTAAGCGTTTTTTTGTTTTTACTATCGTTTTATCGTTATTTATTATTGTTACAACTATTTCGACGTCGAGTTGTCGTGCGCGTCTAAGCACCGAATACGTATAAACATACATAAATAATATGTATAAATGTACTCGTATATTACCGCGGCGTGGAGAAAAGCAAATCGAATTTCTCGGGTCACTGACGACCACCGGATCGTACGTGCACGCGCGCAGTGGGAGTGCAGCAGGACGGGGCGTAGGTACACGTGGGGTTAAGAAAAATGTTCCGGAAAGTCTGGTCGTGTCGTATGCACACACAAACGCAAACGATGCACACACACACACACACACACACACACACACACACACACACACACACACACGAACACACATAGACGCCGCACATTTACACGTATAGTTATAATGCATGCGTATAATATACGCGTATTATAATATTTTCAATTTAGCTCACACGCGTTATCCGCCTAGGGGCGATCGGTGCGGATGACAAAAAGGGCGGGATGGGGTGCACGTGTATTATCGTATTTCATTATTATTATTATTATTATTTTCCTCTTTTCGCGTCGAGGGCGAACACTGTACGTAAATAATTGCACGAAATGTGTAGGTACCGCACGCGAATTATATTGATCGGATATCTCCGAGACGTCGATCCGACATTTAACGAGATACGGTACACGGATACACGATAAGTAGTGAAACGTAGGTGCGGCATGTCTAACCCGTCGCCGCCGCTCCTGCGACGATTTCCCCGCGTTTGCGAACATTAGATGTTCGGCTTATCTGTATACGCGACTAGCTAGCTTTTGCAGATACGAGTAATCTCGCTTCCGTCCCCGTCACGAGCAATCCTTGTTCCACCTTCGCCGTGGTTTCCGTAATCTGCATACTTAAATCGGACATCCCTGCCCGTCTGTGGTAACTTTGGAACAGCTGCCCACACCATTTCCGTTCGCTCATGCGCATCTCTACGGAAATATATATATACATTGTGTTTTCTCGTATCTGTCGTGATATATTTTTCTCGGTATCCCGTCTAACCTCTGCATATTATCCGCAGTTACATACATACACATAATATTCAAAATATTTTCACTGGCACGGTAAGACTCTTCCAATCTCACAGTTATCGTGGATGAATTAAACATTACACGTTATGCACGCTGTAATCTTAATTGTTCTACGTACATATATTTCTATGCCTCATTACCCTCCGAGGGTGTTATTTAAATAAATAATTGATTTTCGAAATATCGTTTTACTTAATTTTTCTTTACAAATCATTAATTACAATGGCACTATGCCATGTATTGGTTAGCTTATATTATGTTACGAAATAACGTCACGTTAAAGGGTTTTGTATTATAATCACTAAAAACCCTTTGAAAATATTTAAAATCTTATTAAAATACGTGTTTTTGAGCTAACAATTTTGGGGTAAGCCATTTACATTATTTTCCTCCACATGTTTCAATCTTTCCCACATATTTTTCGCATTATCCTATTATCACTTCAAATTACATGCCATCATCTCTTCTCATATTATTTTCTGCTCTGCAACCCTAATACACATTACAACTCCTAATGCCGCAAACGATTCATCTGTTCTCATAATATTTTTCCAGACCATCTGTTTGCTATAAACTGTTATATTTCATTCCATCCACGATTGACTTTATTTCTGTTAAAATTGTACAATGCGACGCAGAAATAATTTTAAATTCTTCAAAACCTTCATTGAAATACACTTAAAACATTGATCTATCTTTATTCCTATTACAATAAAATATTCAATAGGCTCAAACTCATAGGCGTTAAGCTTTACAGTCATTCGTTATACAATTTTATACCACGATCACAAATGGGCGATTTCAAGATTAAAATGCCTTAGCTCACCGGAATATAAGCCGAAAATATCAAGTTTCGCGCGCACAAAGCGTAATCGTATAATTTTCTGATCCCGACTCCGTACAGACCTATTATGAATCCGTGTTGCTTCACATTTTTTCGATCTGATCTTAGGCACAACGTTACCTATCTATCTACACTGTTCTTACACTCTTACGTGCATCAACTCTGCATGTATTTTTATTTGATCGTCCATCGCTAAGAGTCGACCGCCGAAATCCATTGCTTGCCCGTATTCTCCCCCTAATAATCCATAGTCCGTTATCTTCCGCCTCACTTAATTTTGTTATATGGTTTTGAACGCGTCAGCTATCACGTACCGTAAACTACTGATCAGTTCTAAGATGCGATATATATGTTTTTTAATATAAATCACAAAAAAAACTTTGTAGCGAAATACTTCTCTGGAAAGTTGTTCGCTTTTATCGGTGTATTTTTCAGCTACATTGTGTTTCGTTCCTTCGTTCTCGCACACGATTATAATCAACGAAACGAGTTCAAAGGGTTTTGGAAAAACACGTATATCAACCACGTCGTGGCCACGTGTTCGCATACGTACGCGTGTATATTGTGTATAAATAAAGAAGAACGATAACGTATATATGTGTACATGGAGACGCGAGTATCTTTTGAACGATAGCTTTTTGCTGATAACTAATTTCTGGACGAAAAGCGCTTGCTAAACGCCAAAACACCCTCCACAAAAAGCCCTCCTTTGAGGCCGTGTAATTCCGCTCACCAATACGTGTTGTGTGTGTGAGACAGATCGGCCGGTGATAGTCGTGAATTGGGTCTATTTAGTATTTATGTGCTTGCGATATCGAGTAATAGCATACTTTGATTAATATTTACAAGTAAGAACTTAATAATTTGCCTCTAATCTACCAGTTGCACTCCGCTATCCGCTTTGTATTCAATGTGTTGTATGCGTTACGGCTACGTACATCGACCAATATTTATTACGATTGTAAAATTTCAACAAGTTTACGCCACGATTTGATAATATTATGCAACAAAAACAAGCACAGCCGTCCCATTAAATGTTAAAACTATTATAATTGTATTAATTTTATAATTGTAAACAAATAAATCTCAAAAAAAAAATGTTTACTATTATTAATAATTACTTGTTTATCGTTAAACAAAGTTAAATTAAAATGATTATAAATTATGTAAATTTGTTTATTTTAAATGTTCGTATAGGAGCCGTATATTTTATTTAAAAATCAAAAGGAGCCGTGGACCCAAAAAGGTTGACAACCACTGGGCTAAAGTATTCGAAACCGTCGTCGAACTTTCGGATACAACGCTCGGCCGATGACAGGACGCGATCGTTCTATAATACACGTATTATATCGCATACATCGTACACGTATGATAATGTGCGCACGTCGCGCAAGGGAAAATCTAATTAATTCTCCCGTCTGCAGCACGACGCGTCACGACACGACACGAATGCGATAGACGCTCGCGGCGGGAGCTGCTGGTAGAGTGCCTCGCGAGTGCATCAATATAATATTAATAATAATAATAATAATAATAATAACTCGACCGCATGTAGGTGTGTACTTTGTACGTATATGTGATAGAATTTGTGGATTGATCGTACTCGTCATGCATATACTTCATGTGTTTTTTCACGATATTATTATTACGTCTCTCGTTCCTCTTCGAAATATATATATATAATATACACAGCCTTGCGGACGTTCTCTACCTCGGGTAATGGTAATAATATTCATAATAAAAATTATAATAATAATAACTCGTATTATTTTCGATGCGAGATTTATCGCAGTCGCCGGTTGTCTTGTCTTGACCGTACATCAATGACGATCACACAGCAGTACATGTTACGCGTACATCATGATTATAACAATATCTGACGCGCGTAAAAATGCGGTTTCGACGTAAGTATAACGTTGTACAGTATTGGAGTTGGCAGGTTAATGCGTTTGGAAACTCTGCACCTCAGGAATGGTTGAGCACGATTTTCGTGTAATATCGATGAAGTGAACGTGATATTTTTTTTATTTTTTTTTTTTTTTTGTCGTACAATGATGGTTCCATTTTTTTTGCGGCGTTTGCTCGAAATAGTTCTAGAAAAAAAAAAGTTAACAATTCTTAAAATATTCAACTAATCGACATCTAAAAAGATACGTATATATACATATATATATATATATATTATTCAAATACTACTCTCTCGCCTGAGTGAATAGCCAAAATTATTATATCGATTCATTTGAAATATTTAATGAACGTAAATTATTCGATGTCCAGATGCAATACGAGAAAGTATTTTCCAAATATCACATTTCGAAGGTTCGCAATAGTTTTGAATGTGATTTGGATGTGTTAATTTTTCACTTTTTGATTACCTAGGAAATATATTTTATTTCGTATAACATATAAAATAATAACTAGTATAATATAATACGACTTTTTCTACGCTAAAAACCGAATTCGCAGCGTGATTCGAATTAGTTGAAATGTAGATTTTAATATTGTGAGCGAATTGCGATGGGTGCATGTACCATCAGTGTTATAACGTTGTCATCGGTTCATAACACTTTCGTTTCATATTGGATTACCGCATCGTTTTACAATTCGATTGCTATCATTTAAATTCGTTCACTGCGAATCGCTGTGGCATTTCTTCACGAATCTTCACGCGCGTCCTGTACATATTCATACTGGCATGCCGTGTAATAAGGCTTGTAGCGTAACACTATTAAGTTGTAAGCTATTTCAGGTCACAAATATTTTTTATTTTTTAATAACTACAATTTTCTATTTTCATTTTTTTTTTTAAATTTAATATTTTGTGTTCAACGTTTTCAATCAATACGCGAAATAATTTTTATTTTATTTTTTATAATAATTCAATTTTTTTTTTTTTTTAATTACATTTTAATTTTTTAATTTTTGATAAACTACAATTTTTTCGGCTCATCAGCCCGTCGGCCGTGTGGTCTGCCGACCCGTTGCACCAGTGTCGCCAAAGTCCATGTTAAAGTCGAGCCGTGGCCCGACCTCTTTTTTAAAAAATATGGCTGGTAGTTCAAAATGTGGCTAGTAGGCCACATTATACTTACATCATAATTGTGTTATGAAAATATTAAAGATATCGAGGCCGCGAAGTTTTGAAATCGCCCGACCAAATTTTACAAACTTCGGCGCCACTGCGTTGCACGGAAATGTAAGTCGAACGATGTCGTCGCTCCGGAGACCCAAAGCGTACCCGCGCAAAGTGCACACTCCGAGCAAAATGTAATTGCCCACCTACAACCCTTTACCGAATAATGTACAAACACGTACGTACAACTATCCTATTGTACTACGTTGGATTTTCCTTGATTCCTTTTAACCACCATATTTGCATGTTACGTTGTTTTACAGAACGCACGAAATCAGCTAAATTAACTGAAAAATTAATTTTATTTCATATTTTCACCTCCACCCTCCGTTTACGATCTGTATTTGCGTGCTACGCGATGAGTAAGTTTGATGGTCTTCGAATGACCGGAAGTGGAATTCGCCCGTTGACGACGTCCCGTGGAAAGTTTTCGAGGAGAGAGCGGGTCCCTGTTCAGTTCATAAATGCACCAGCCAAGAGATACCCGTCTCCTTGATAGACTTTTAGGATCGTGCAACAGCGTTAGGCCAACGACGTTCATCGCGTCACCTTGTGCTAATATTACCATATTACTCCGGTGGCCGCGACACGAGGCGGTTGGCGAGCGTTTCGCCAGTATTTCCGTGCGAAACGTCCGTGTTGCGCGCGCCAAATCGACAAAATCGGCATACGAGTATTTACGCGTCGTTTACACGTGTCCGACGATAATAAAACATAAAAAACACGTGTCGAGCGCGACGATAATAAGGTTTGTGTAACCGTATACGTCGATACGCAACCGGAATCACAATACTACTGCGATGTAATGTACACGACATTCGCGACGCATTACGAATTAAATGATGCATCGTGTTTTCGCTGGACATCATTGTCCCGTGATAATATCATGTACACGTCTAAAATCTTGTGTGTGCATACTGAATGATAAGGATTTCGGGACACAAAGATGAATGTCGCACGGAAGCTACAATTTCCTTGCCCCCCACTCGGAATTTCGTCTTCAAAGCAGTAAGTTTTTTCATGCCGGATGATGCTGACTCGGTTTTCAGCATTTGGGCAACAACCCCTCGCATCACAGTGAATTATTATTATTATTTATGTCGAGTCTTTGAGTGAGAATGCTTTGCGGTTCTCGGCTTTTACGTGACTCAGATCTCCCGTGAGCTTATAGTAATACAACATGTTCATGACGTATTATGAAGAGTAAAATCTCGAACCCTTAAGGAAGGTTAAAAAGTTATCCGATATGAAGAGGGCTCTGCGTTAGTGCTTTCAACGCCTGTTCATCGTCCTGCTCTTTGTTCACATACTACAATTAATTCGGTCTCCACAAGCTAATTACCTATTATAAAACCCAATTTTTTCTGTTCCTCTTTCCTTTGAACAGCTAATCCATCCCATGTCTCATGACTGTTATGTAGGGAGTTAGTGATAGATCGCCTCCTCGCGGTACCCCTTGGGCAACGTTTATCTTCTAAAGACGAATGGCTAAAGATCTATGAAGTCGGTGGCTAAACTATCGTTTATAACGATCTCCTGGTCTGATCACATACAATAAAACCGAACACAAACCATACGCTAAATAAATAAATGTCTGTAATGTGTATACATCTATCCGGCCTGAAAAAAAAAACCGTTACGATCAAGTACACCTATACTTACTGTATGACTGGACTACTTACATATTGCAGTCCATAAATTAATTTTCTTATAACATTAAAAAACAATTATGGAATCGGTTTACTTCATCGGTTTCTGAAAAAAAGATATATATTTTACAAATCGGTACTGGAGCCTACTGCTGAAAGAATAAAATTAACGAGTTTGTTTTATTCCGTAAACAATTCTAAAAACATCTGTGGTCTAGAAATGTCCACTTTATCGAGATTCGTAAATAAAAGTATAACAGGATAATAATAATAAAAATAAATAGATAAATAAAAAAATACTTGTTTTGCGCTTCCGATGAGCTTTTGTATTGAATACGCTGATAGTACTAACATATTATAAATACCACTAACATACTAATGTCAATAAAATTACGTTGTTATTTTTTTAAAAGCAAATAAACAATTCGGGTTTCTTTATCCGTTCCATGAAAATAGAAAAGAAATTATAATTCAGGAGTCGACACGGCAGGTGTTTAACAAAACGTTAGTTGTTGTCTGTCCAGTGATTTTCACTTTATCGATATTTGTCTACAAATAAAATATTGGTAGAAATATTAAGCAAATAAAAATTCTCGTTTCGTATGAACTTTATTGTATTACGCTTTAAACCGTTTCCATCGTAAATGCACTTTCTACTTATCACTGAAAAAGGATGGGCCACTCAAAGTAACTAGACAGCCAATTTTTAGAATTTTAAAATTTGACGGGACAGAGTTGTAAAGATGAAAAAATGTTCACCAAAATTGACTGTTGACATTTATTAAGAGTAATTTAATTTTACGACTGAACCAGTACAATAAAATAAATGCGTAATATCTTCATTTTGCAATCAACGGGATAAAAATCAAGTATTGATAAACGCTAAAAACTTATGAAGTGATTTGAAAATGTAGCCACATAAAAAAAGCACGCAGGTCGCCAGTTGCCCATCCCTGCCATATACCGAACGTACACGCCGATCATTTCATCGATCGTCTACATTTCGAAATCGTCGTGACATTAAAGTGTCCCATTATACGCCGCGATCGTATATAAATGTTTTCTATGAATAATTTATGAGTCTCGCAGCGATTCTGATTGATATCCTCATAATATACATATTGTATTGGTCTGAGTGCGAGGGAGGGGGGACGCGTATTACACCACATCATAATATTACATTATAATATATTTTATTACACTGTATATGCCGTTAATGGACAAACGCGCGCGTAAAATGCTATTATTTACCATAGAGTACATTATACATAGACATAGCATAAAATTATTATTCATTTCGTCCGCACGATATTCGTCCACTCGTAAGAAAAAATTAATAAATAAACCGGAAAACGGTCGGCTGCGCAATAATGTAATAAATAAACGGGTAATTGAATAATAAAATATGACTGAGACGTCATCGACGACCGCGTGTTGCGTAACTTTTTTAAAAACTTTTCGCTTCCAAAAGGTTTTGCACCACGGAATGCGTGGACGTACTTTTATTTCTCGTCAGGTAACCGATCTAACCTCATCCTAACCAAATATAACTCTTGCGTTGTGCTTCGCGTCCGTATTGAACTGAACCACCATCGCGAGTACAGGAAGAAACCGGTCGGATTTCAAAGTTTCGTCTTGAAACGTATTCCAAGCCTACATTATTTACTTACGCGTTAAATTACGAGTCGAGTATTTATTTTTTCCCGCGACCGCCAAACTTATTATTTTTATTTTTTTTTTTTTTGAATCGATAGGATATAAAAAACGATTTCCCATCCCGCGATCGCTCGACCGGTGCTCTGAATATCGATGTTGCGCGCATCGTAAAGAGAACACAACTAGCGACGAGGGCTCTTTCACAAAGGCTACGCGGAAGCACGTGTTGGCATCGTCCGCCGGTATGCGGTCTGAAAACGGCGCCAATACTATTTTCGATCCGGACAGGTCGAGAACAAAACGGTGTGTAGGTACGCGGCGCGAAAAGGACGCGGGAGCGCACGGCGGCGTCCGGTTCCGGGAGACCGACATTTCGAGTTTCGACATAATTTCACGGCCGAAACCCTGTCGTCGTGTGTTGGCCGTATCACGTTTTCCGCACGAACATCACGTTTTATTTGTGCACAGTTTGTAACCGTTACCGGGTGACCGTACAGTCACCTCGTTTCGGCGTTACTTAGCAACCGTTAAATCGTTAACGATATTTTTTCCCCGAGCACTTCCCGTTCGCGTCGTTGACGGATCTGATTCCGCATACGAACACGTGTCGCGAATAGGTTGACCGGCGAACACGCCGCATCAGCGTTGTGGCGATCGCCGTCCCGGCTGCGATTGTTTATTATTTCACTCCGGACGCTCCGGAAAACTTTCGACTGTAAATTGCCGATCCGTCCAACCCGAAATCACGGATCATTAAACCGAACAATCCAGCGCACGGCATCGTGATACGACGCCTTAACGTGCGCGCGGCATAAAAAGCAACGGTCGTAAATAACCGTACGGTTGATAACAACTGCACGCCCGATGCGTTTCGTACGCGATTTCGGTGCTATCGTATTTTTATTAGTTTCGAACGATAAAATATCGCAAACGGTTCGGCGTCCATCGCCGGTGCGTGCGCCCGACTGTTTGGCACTGAATAACCGCGGAACCCGTCGAAAATAATGTATGCGCTCTGCGCACGCGAGACCTGCTTCGCGTTTAACCGAAACCGATAAAGGTCGCCCGTTGAAATATGAGCGCAACAGTCGGATAAATAATAATATTAATAATTTAAACAATAAAAAAAAGAACCGGATGGGCCTCGCTCTGCTGTACAGTTAGGGGTGGAGTGAACCTCGCTTATAGGATAGGTCATTATTATAATGGATTTGTTAAATTTGAATGCAATGATAGATATCATTGTATACGAATAACGATTCTGAACGGAGTTCATATGTTAGTCTAGAATATAATACAATGTTATTTATAGATATTATATAAGTATATTTTATTTTTAAACGAAAAATTTAGAAAAACCGAAAATTTAAATTGTCTATAAATAAGTCAAAATATGTCAAAATACTTTGAAATTTTAACCATGTATAGAAAACGTCAATATAAAGATTTAATGATAATTTCAAGTTGTTGCGGTTTTTCGTTTTTGAGTTAGGGCATTTTAAAAAAACCGATATCATTTGTCAGTCTAGAACATTCTACATTATATTATATTTTACATGTAATTTTATGTCAATATTCGATGTTCAAACGCTTATAAAAAAAAATTGTGCCAATGGATTTTAATAATTTTTGAATGACATTAAGAACTACTTCTGTGGAATCTTCGATTAAATTTTCAAGTATTTTGTAGAAGCCAAATTTTTTTTATCACCGATTATAAAAATAAAATGTAAAAAAATCGAATATTTTAAATGACTATAAGTGGCTTAAAAATCAATATAATATTTTGAAAAAAATATTGCATAAAAGAAATACCAATCTTAACAGCTGGTAGAAATTTCAAAAATCTGCGACTTATACTTTTTGAATTATAACAAATATTTAAAATCGTCTGAGAATAAATCGCTATTTTATGCAATTTCGTAAATATTTAAATTTCAAACAGTCGTACAATTTTTTCCTCTTAGTCCGGTAGAAATTTTTTTAAAGATTTTTGAAGAGTAGCTCATAGATAACCTAGTGTTAAAATTTTGAACCTTAAGTATGAACAAAAAAAATTTTATGAATTTTTATCTACAAAATAACATGCAAATTATCGTGATTTTTACACATTTTATACAAATTTGAGAATTAAGGGCTTATAAAAAAAAATTGAGTTAACCGATCACCGATATTTTTTAGTTACGATAAGTTTAACTTATTATAAACCTAGTATAAAATTTTCAAGAGTTTTCGCTCAATCAATTAAATTTTATAGATGTTTAAAAACAAAAATTTAACAAAAACCGAAAATTTAAATTGTCTATAAATAAGTCAAAATATGTCAAAATACTTTGAAATTTTAACCATGTATAGAAAACGTCAATATAAAGATTTAATGATAATTTCAAGTTGTTGCGGTTTTTCGTTTTTGAGTTAGGGCATTTTAAAAAAACCGATATCATTTGTCAGTCTAGAACATTCTACATTATATTATATTTTACATGTAATTTTATGTCAATATTCGATGTTCAAACGCTTATAAAAAAAAATTGTGCCAATGGATTTTAATAATTTTTGAATGACATTAAGAACTACTTCTGTGGAATCTTCGATTAAATTTTCAAGTATTTTGTAGAAGCCAAATTTTTTTTATCACCGATTATAAAAATAAAATGTAAAAAAATCGAATATTTTAAATGACTATAAGTGGCTTAAAAATCAATATAATATTTTGAAAAAAATATTGCATAAAAGAAATACCAATCTTAACAGCTGGTAGAAATTTCAAAAATCTGCGACTTATACTTTTTGAATTATAACAAATATTTAAAATCGTCTGAGAATAAATCGCTATTTTATGCAATTTCGTAAATATTTAAATTTCAAACAGTCGTACAATTTTTTCCTCTTAGTCCGGTAGAAATTTTTTTAAAGATTTTTGAAGAGTAGCTCATAGATAACCTAGTGTTAAAATTTTGAACCTTAAGTATGAACAAAAAAAATTTTATGAATTTTTATCTACAAAATAACATGCAAATTATCGTGATTTTTACACATTTTATACAAATTTGAGAATTAAGGGCTTATAAAAAAAAATTGAGTTAACCGATCACCGATATTTTTTAGTTACGATAAGTTTAACTTATTATAAACCTAGTATAAAATTTTCAAGAGTTTTCGCTCAATCAATTAAATTTTATAGATGTTTAAAAACAAAAATTTAACAAAAATCGAAAATATAAATTGTCTATAAATAAGTTAAAATATATCAAAATACTTTGAAATCTTAACCATGTATAGAGAACGTCAATATAAAGATTTGGTGAAAATTTCAAGTTGTTGCGGTTTTTCATTTTTGAGTTAGAGCATTTTAAAAAAAACCGATATCTTTGTCAGTCTAGAATATTATACATTATATTATATTTTACATGTAATTTTATGTCAAAATTCGCTGTTCAAACGCTTATAAAAAAAAATTGTGCCTATGGATTTTAATAATTTTTGAATGACTTTAAGAACTACTTCTGTGGAATCTTCTATTAAATTTTCAAGTATTTTGTACGAGCCAAACTTTTTTTATCACCGATTATAAAAAAAAAATGTAAAAAAATCGAATATTTTAAATGCCTATAAGTGGCTTAAAAATCAATATAATATTTTGAAAAAAATATGACATAAAGGAAATACCAATCTTAACAGCTGGTAGAAATTTCAAAAATCTGCGACTTATACTTTTTGAATTATAAAAAATATTTAAAATCGTTTGAGAATAAATCGCTAATTTATGCAATTTCGTAAATATTTAAATTTCAAACAGTCATAAAATTTTTTTCTCTAATTCCGGTAGAAATTTTTTTAAAGATTTTTGAAGAGTAGCTTATACATAACCTCGTGTTAAAATTTTGAACCTTAAGTATGAACAGAAAAAATTTTATGAATTTTTAACTACAAAAAAACTTGCAAATTATCGTGATTTTTACATATTTCGTATAAATTGTAACTTTGAGCACTTATAAAAAAAAAATTGTGACTTACGATTTTAGATTTTTTTTTATCAGTTAAGGAACAACTTATAAGAAACCTTGTATTAAATTTTCAAGATTTTCTAGGCAGCCAAAAAAATTTTATCGTTATTTAAAAAAAAAATACTTAAAAATATTGAAAATTTCAATTGTCTATAAATAGCTCAATAAATGTCAAAATACTTTGAAAATTTAACGGTGTATAGAGAACGCTAATCTTAACATTTAGTGAAAATTTCAAGTATTTACGTCGATTAGTTTTTGAGTTATAGCAAAATAAAAAATTTGATTTTGTCGAAAACTGGTTTTGCGTAAAAACTCCCGTTTTTCCCAAATTTTTTTATGGTTTTTCCCGTCGCATTTAAAAAATATTGGAAATTTTTAACTTTTGACCCCCCAAAGTACCAAATAGATTCACTTTCCTTTCAGAAAAGTTGCTACATAAGGCAATCGAAGCATTTTTACTGCCCCAAAACGTGTCGACAGACACAAAAAAAAAAAAAAAAAAAAAAAAAAAAAAAACACACATCATTGTAAAATCAATACATTCTTCACTCCGTTCAGAATCTAAAAAAACCAACAGCACGCGATACGATATTTTTTCTCCGCGAACAAGGTATGTGCGCAAGACGTGCGCGCGCGCGTAGATTTTAATGTTCTTTTAACGAATTCGAATTAGGTACGCGAGTGTACGTTACCGTCCGGGAACACTTCGACAGATTAGATATGTACACGTTAGTCGTGCACAAAGCCGGAAAGAGGCACGATTTGTTTTAAGATTACCAAGTTTTAAAAATACCGAATTTTTTTTTTTTTTTTTTTATTCAAAGAATTCACCGCACTTGTTTTTGATGAATAGCTGAACAAATGTACCCTGCTATCAGCTTATAAACATAACAAATAATTTCCAATACGCTGTCGTTATAGTTGTTATGATACTTGATTAAAAAAATGTCAATGTAACTGCGCTAGCTCACAGTACGAATATTGGTACCAAGAGTTATAGATTTTTAAATAAAATATGATAATTTCTCTAATTTTAATCTAATCAAATGTTGTACATTAAATATATTTTAACAATTAGCTGTTCGTTTGCCAAATCATCACATTCACCATTGTAAAGACGTTATGTGGTACACTATTAGAATTTAGCAGTATTCATCACTTAACAAAACATGTTCGTTATTATGTTTTACTAGCTGAATCACCCGGCTTAGCACGGAAAAGTCGTGGTCGGCACATAGTTTTTAATGGATTATTACACAACACTGTTTAATGACTGGTTTGGTGTAATTTTCGGTCATAAAACAAATGTTTAGTGAAAAAAACTAAAAATAAACATAATGAATTGGTACGAATTTTATGTCCGTAAATGTTTAAATATGGTAATATCCAGTAAAATACTATCGTGTTATATGCATGCCCAATAATGTTGCATAATACGATACATCATTTTCCTAGACAAGCATACCATTCCTATACTGTATAATTAATTATTAAAACAATTTGAAATACGTTTATAAACATATTACATTTTTTATAAAGTTCTCGATTCGTATAAGCGGGATTGAATATATCAAGTATAGATTTCAATGAATATCGGGGACGTAGGTCAGAACATTGATGTCCACATGAGATATTAAGCAATATTTCAAATCAAAACGGACAAGGGTGCAATAAAGGATTTTTAAAGGATAAAGGTCAGTAAAAGAGCTACAAGTACGTTTAATAAATCCTTTATGTTATTCGTCACTTTATTTTTGATAGTTTTTGTAAGATACAATTTAATTAGGAAACCATACCTAGTGTTTTGAAATGGGAGAGAAGTTCGATTTTACTATTAAAATTCAATTAGATTTTTTATTAGATTAACATGCGTAAATTTACGCTTGTTTCGATTTAGACGATTCATATTGCACCGTGATAATAGGTAATTGGTACAGGATTGTTGATCAATCACACCATGTTTAGATTTCGTAAATTAGATCGCCAGAAATCGAAGAACACCAGTGTAAACGATAACGTTGGACTGGTTGAGTTGTTGGTAGACGTATCGAAAAGGAGGGTCGATAAACGCTGTGCTCGGGAAAGGCACCAGGAAATCGGGTGGTGATTTGGCTGTTTCGGCGCGCGTGAGCGACGCGGAACCGATGCCGCAGCGACGCATCGCAGCAGTGGTGCAGCGTATCCGACTCGGACGACGCGAATCATTTTCGTCCGTCCGACCGCGGTGTGCGAACGATTGTCGCGGCGGCGGCGAGCGTGCGACCCGCCTCCGAGGGACGGTACACACGTGCTAGCCAGATTGAAGCGCGCGCGAAACCGAAGGGACCCTTCCGGCCCACGATTCCGGGTACGTCCGCAATTACGGCAGTCGGACAGGTCATGAGGTCACGTGCTGCGTATCGTTTCCGAGAACCTGCTGGGCAACGTCACGTTCGCGTCGGTTCGTTATCGGAAACACGCGTCGAACAAACAGCCGCCCGCGTGTTCTCAAGCAACGTCCTGTGGTCAAGCGCACGGATCGGATCACGGTAGACGTTGTCCGTCCGGAAGTGGAAACGCGCTCCGGGGTGTTTTCGAGCGGCGAACACGGTATGTTCGGTAGCGCGTAACGGGCTGCAAGTGGTGTTTCGCCGGGGGCTGTAATTTTTTTTTTGCGAAACTCGGAACGAATTCTTAAAAGCGAAGAGGGATGATAAACGTTTGTCTCGCGCGGTTACGAACTAGACTGGAGACCAGCGCTTCCTAACCTTTTACGAACGTGTGACCCTGAAATGAACAGCCAAACTGGTCACGATTAATTTAAACAATGGAATTTGATTTTTTTTTTTTTTTAATCTTAGGACTAAATAATTCGATGAAACGAAATATTCGATAATTGGAAAAATTACATTGGAAAAAACTAATGAAACCGTTCTCACGTCGGAGGTCTTTGATTACGTGAAGTAAAAACAAAACTTTGATCGCGGCCCAAGTGGCGGGCGAGTTTGAAAACTGTCGAAAATGGTTGATCGCAAATCGTTGCCGATTAATGGTATCTAATGGAATCAACGGCACACGTGTGCGGGGACGTGCTGCATATCCGTGACACGTAGCACATCAGAGGACCTCTGCCGACGACAGTCGGTCGGGCGAGACCCCCCGCCGGGCGATCGGACACGGTCCCGGGAGGGACGATACGCGTGTGGGCGATCGCATTGCACCGCGGTGTTTATTTCCCCAGTCGTTACGAATATTTTTTGTACCGCCGCAGCACATACCGTTTTGAACGCGTACACTTTTTGACGTCCGTCCAGTACGGTGCGCGGATAGGCTTTCGTTATGGGTGGTTTTTTTCCCCCTCACCGTCGTTTTCCATCATCCCTCGTCCGATAAAACGCGGTGATCGCCATATCCCGCGATAATGCATGCTCACGCGCGGTAATCGGGTGGAAATGATGTGTTGTTCACCGTCCAGATTAGCGTTTTAAACGGATTTTCCTGATGGGTTTCTCGTGCCGTCCGGACTCGACCCGTCGCTAATGCGCGGTGCACACATCGCGGTGCAGCGTGTACTACAATCGTCGGCTCCGGTTTCTCCGCAGTTCGGGATCGACAGAACCGCCTCTTTTTTTTTTTGTTGATATTTTTAATTTTTTTTTTTTTTTCGTTCGCCTTCCCACGAAACAAATTTTGCGTACCGGTAAAGTGGGTTAGGTCTACTTGCCGGTTACACCCTTTTCTGATTTCGATAATCGCGCGTACGGTCATGGAGCAGGTATACGCGCGGTAACGCGAGGGTACTGACGAGTGTAATTTTTAATTAAAAAATTACTCATCCCTAGGGAACCGGGACGAGCGTGAAAATGGATTTTTCTCCTTGTCCCCCTGTACCTCGTACGAATAGCCGTACACGTATTCCGCTAAACACAAACTACATATACTACCGCCATGGTGCTTGTGCCGAGACCGATTTTGTCGGAAAAATAATGTCGATCGAAGTAATACGCACGAATACGATATCACCTGAAACCTATTTATAATCATAACCATGTAAAATGTTATACTTGAAGTATGTAAAAATCAATTAAGGTTGTTTGTTTATAAATACATAGACACCGTCAAAAGCATGGTATGCAATACGGTCGTGGTTGTGTTATTGTATAGCGCCGAATAATATGATTATTGATTCGTTTATACATTTATTCTTTTATCATTTATTATTAATTATTTTTTTTTTTTTTTTTGTATCAATACTAATTGTTTGAAAAATATGTTAAATCGTAAACGAGCAAAATGGTTTTGAAATGGTTTTAATTTTTTTGCATTGCTAATAATGTATTGTACACAATGAATGTACTGACATCAATGTAAACGTATTGTGTGTTACGCATTATATTATGTTTTTGTCAATAACAATTTTAATTAATTTCTTTCTTTTCGTTTTTTTATTATACTAAACTATCGAACACGATGCGGATGTTGAAACATTGAGTCTGATGAGAAATTCTGTACAAGAATAAAACCCACAGAACGGAAAATACATCGGTACACCGATTCATTATAATGAACTAACAAAACGTTTCTACAGTTGTTTGATGTATAATAATGTATCTATAGCCTAAGTGTATTAGCTAGATAATTGCACTTGATCACTTTCTAGTTTTTTACCTCATCGGAAATCGAATTATCATTTTATTAAGTTCAAAGAGCGCATCACACACCGATACGATGTAACAGCGATTCTGTTTTTGTGCGTTTGTTGGCTAAGCCCGTTGCCGGTCGAAATTAAAACGTTCAATACTTTCCATCCGAACAGGTATTGCAATAACGATATTTATCAGTCCGTTATACGGCTGTATATTTAATGTTACACACTCGTATTGCAATTCGACGTTTTCGCCGTTAACCGTATTTTACCAGATATAGATGTATGACGTCCACCTATCTTGCACCCGGTCCTTTTTCGCAATATTCTTATCGGACGAACAAATCAATTCGTTTTTGATCGTTGTCTGCGATACGGCCGACGGAAATTATTGCAATCCAATTACGTAGTTTAGACGACGAACTAATACGTATATTTACGCGATTCGTTTAAAACAAATGTTTGCGCGACTGTTCAATTACGCTAAAGTCGTCGGTGTAATGTCACGACGAAGTACTTTTTAAGATACACACAAAACGTTTTGTTTACTAAGTGAAAATACTGATTCGCTCGGTTTTCGCATAAATAGGATTTTCATATACATGTTTACATAAAAGTATATATGCATAAGTATTAACCCGAAAAACGTTTGCCCTCGTGAAACCAGTCAGTTCTTCATATGCATGTGTATAAATTCAGGTACTGAAGCAGCGATCCGAGACTGAAATGTTATTTGTTTTTGTTCGCATTACAAAATATGTCGTTGTCATTGGCCAGTGTTTATATCGCGCAGTGTTTGTTCGAAAGACGAAATCGTTCGAGTGAAAAATCAACACACACACACACACACACAAGTGAATCCGACGGAATGATTTAATAGGTTAAAAATAAATACAAGCCGAGAGTTTTAATAATAATAAACATTTTCGAACAAAAGAATAAGTCGGCAGATGTTTCTTTTTACTTTTTTCATTTTTTTTCTCTTTTTTTCGTCCGTGTCGGTCAACTCAAATAAATAATAAAACCCGAACAAAACGTCTCATACGCGTACAGCAATAATAAAAATAATAATAATAATAATGGCAACGTGACATTTTTTTCCCTTTTATGTTCGTTGGCACTGATTGAATCGTGCACGAGAATTACGTTACGTTTCATCGGGTTCGAATATTCCACGTTTTGTTTGGTTTTATTTCATTTTCGCGGACGACTTCTACATTTACATGGTAGCTCCACCGGAAAACGTCAGCTGATCAGCCGTAGATCTCACCATTTATGTACAATATGTCCGCTTGGTGATTATTATATTATAATAATAATTTCGTTTCCAATACATCCATGTATCGATATGGTTGTTTCTTGGACTATTTTCGATTTTCAACTACGTGCAATACGCATCCATTACGAAACACGGTATTATTTCCATAAAATCGTATTATATTTTGCAAAAAACTATAAAACGAGATAAGTGCAATAGAATAACGGGTTCGGATCAAGTACCGAATAATGATGCGGGGAAAATTAATTTTTTTTTTTTTGTTAAAATGTGCTTTTCAGTGGTGATTTCTGAAGCGTAGAATAAACAATGTTGGATAATTTCGATGTATTTTCATTAAAATACATGTCTATATAAGTCGATATAAATAAAGGATAAAATAAACATTTCATCAGCGACTTAATTATTGGACGGTGATGTAATGAATTAAAATATTATAAATAAAGCTAACTATAGTTGTATAAATACGCGCGTATTATTCAAACAAGATTACATTAAAGTACGAGTTCACAATCGCTTTTATTTCTTTGTACGATTCTTCTAAAAAGTATATAAAAATAAATATGTATACTTGTATACAATATATAAATACGTATTTGTTAGGTACTTCGTAACTCGACACTGTATAAAAGGAAAAAAAGGTTTTTAAACCTTACAAAATCCCCTTCTGATAAATCGCTTCGTTTCATTTTTTTATCTTTTAATTACGCAACGTCTCTTTGCAACGTTACCAGAAGGAAAGAAGATATCGTTAAGCCGTTGGATACATTATTTCAGTCTTGGAATTATTTACCAACCAACGTTTACGATCGACTTGTTTTTTTTCTTTATTACACACCGATAAGTTTGTCGTTAATGGGTTCAGGCTGTATTCACACACGTTATTTGATTTTTTTTTTATATATATCGTCGCAAATAAAAATAGGAGAGATTGTATAAGTACATTATCATAGACGAAATCAACAAATTCCAAGACCGTATTGGTGGTACTGTGGTGACTTAATGTATATATCTATACTGGAGTTACGAGGAAGCATAAATGTTTTTAGAGAGAAAGACAGAGAGAGAGAGAGAGGAATAAAAGTCCCCAAACCATAATAGGAAGAAATTTATATAAATAATTAAAAATAATAACAAGAAAAAATAATAAAGACGTAAAAAAAGAAAATATGCGGAGTATGAGGCACTATATGGCTGAGATTCCTAAATAAGACAAAACGACAAATCCTCGAAAGCTTTGAAGTGTAGTGTTGAAGAAATATTTTGTAAGTGAGTTGAATAAAACACCGTATCAACAATAGCATAATCGGTGAAATAAATTGACGCAGACACCATAAAACCATAATAATACTAATAATAATACCATCAAAGCAAGACGATAGAACATGATTGGTCACATATTGAGGGACGAAAATTAAACTAATTAAACTAGTTTTTAGAATAATTACAGGTAAGACAGACCGAGGACATCCAAGACCTTAATTTTTCGAACAAATGATTTCCGATGACTGCTAAGCTACACAGAACTGAAGATGTTGGGCGGAAACAGAGAAAAGTGGAGAGCGCATATCCGACTGCAAAATCAACCGAGGGTCGAACACGAGGAGAGAAGAGAGATATAATAGGAAGTTTGTACAAGACGCTTTGTCGTTTTGTTCACCGAGAGCTATTCGATTCTCAGTGGTTGTGTACGTCATGTACGTAGGCATATACGATGATTTGTGTGGCCGTAGGCAAAGGACAAAAACCATAATAAGTATTTGACATTGTATTAGTATAGCTAAACAGATAAATATAACTTCCACGCGATACACACATCACCGTTCAAACTCGTTTACATCTCCGTTAAAAACTCTTAGACGGAATCGCTTGCTGAATATAATGTAAATGTTTCGTTGTACACCATATTATAATATTACAGTGTTTGGATTTTACCGTGACATAATTCGATCCGGATGAAATCGCGATCAAATATTATACGACTAATCGAGATCCTACGGAATCAAATTTTCCCAAACTATGGTTGGCGTAGATTTGAATTAAGTTCTACTTGTACTTTTACGTTGATTGAGCAGTAGAGTACCAGTTGTAACAGTTGTACCAGAATATCGTTGTAGTTTCCCAAAAAAATAAACGTGTATAATTGTTTATGCTGCTAAAATAAACACTGATCGTTTTTTAAATATTTTTAATAATACAACATAATACTAATTAATAAATAATAACATGAGCTGTAAAACGTTCCGCAATAAGTGCGGGTTCACACACAGTTTTCGACACAACCGTAGAGAATATTGCACATCAAAAATAAACCGAGCCGATATCTATTACCAGTTACGCTATAAACGTAGTTGGATGAAATGTTATCGTTGTTGGTTCCGGAAAAATTTACCAATTTGTGATACGGCGTATACCGCATTAAAATATTTAACGAGACCGAGTACAATATTATTTCCATCCAAGGCTAGTCTTATTATACTTTTCAACGACAGCGGCCGGCCTATACGGTTTTTTCCATTCCGCGGTATATTATGTGTTGTGTGTATTGTACTCAGTAAGGTTGAATTGTATTCACATTTTAGTCAAATCGCACTTGGTGTCCGGAAAACTTTCGAAAAAATAAACTTTAATGATTCATATTTTATAAGAAGTGAATTTTATATCGGTTAGCAGTAGCGTCTCTAGACCTTTATACAGGTGGAAGGGTGAACTTTATAATGTATTGACATTTATGTATTCTCTTAGTGTGAAATCAATAAGAAATAATAAACATTTGAAGAAAAAAAATACCGTGAAAGGACACGGGGTCATAATAAAGTGATGATGAATTTTAAAAACTTTCATCTTAATATTCTCAGTGAAGCGAGAAATTAATTTTTTTTTTCAAAACGTTGAATCCTGCACTATACGTGGACTAACTTTTTTGCATTGTATAATATCACTCTAAAGTGAATGCTGCTTTTTAAAACGCAGATGAGAAAAACGGTTTTCACGGAAAAATAATTATGTTGCGAGAATAATTTATATCGCTCTCCTTCAAGAAGAACATTCCAGATAATTAATTACGATTGATCCGATGATGAGAAAAAAGGGAACGGAGAAATGAAGATAAATTTATTACGAATAAAGTCACGTAATATTGCATAATTAGGTGAATTGTTAACGAAATAACTACGAATGGTGTTAGGAAAAATATCTCTCTCATTGCACGTCCCTTTAATGTTACTAATAAGACTTGAGTGCTTTAAAACATAACAAATATAAGCATGCGTGTACCATCTCGGTGTAACTGCATTTAACCGCAGTACTTATATTTTATATTTATAGCTTATTATTATTATTAATACAATGTGTATTATTGATTACAATTATACTGTCAGCGAATCGAAAAAAATACTCCTAGTTGGATAAATGGATGGAAAAAAGTATTTGTTCGATACACCGCTGTGTTTCAGTTAACACTAAATACTTGTTCTAGTAAGGATAGCGGAGCGTCTAAGGCGGTATAACGATGATTCGCTCATCTTTGAATTTCAATTTCAATTTTCGAATTTAATTTCGATGTAGTGCATAGTGCAGTTGCGCTACGGTTTTTCTATATCATGACGGTGGTCACAGAAAAATACCATATTAATGTTGAATGATGTGATGGTTGTAAAAATATTGTTTGAGCAGTTGTAACATTGATAAAATCGTCATGAATAAATACACCGAATGTATAGACAACTATGCCTCACTCGAATATTACGATTGAAATTCGCCTTATCCGGCACAAACGAATGGCCATTTTGAAAATGTCGAGATGGTGGTGCATTCATTTCTACTGTCACTTTGGAATGTTCTATACATTTCGGGGTTTGCTGTACAGACGTTGAAAATTGAGCAATGCCCTGTACAATCCGAGCACGAGAAAAAATAAACAAAAATGGTTCGTATCTCGACATGCAACGGTTTCGTATATATATCGATTTCGACGGAATACGCACTTCAACTGCACGGAACACGGTGTACGTCACGACACGAAGTCGTTTTTCGTTATTTCGGGTCGACCAAAGGCGACACAGTGTTCTGTGCGCCCACGACCCTTTCGGTCGTCTTCCGCGTCAGGTCACCCGTCGGCGCCCGTGCGCAACGTCACAATGCGTACACGCCGAGCGCGCGTTCGGCATTGTGTCCCGACCAGATACGAGAAATCCGAGCGCGATGCACTTGTCCCTTCGGCGCGTACCGGATGCGATGAGCCCTGGTGCAGCACTCGGTTTTCGCCGTCGTTCACTTTGTCACCTGCTGCTGGTCTTGCCGAAAAACACAAACCATATATTTCCCAACGCACGGTCGTCTCCGCGTGCACAATGGCTGCCTCGCGCGTCATGTTTCCATTATACTGCATCGCGCGATACGTATACGAACACAATAACAGTACGTGTAGTACGCGAATAAAGCGAGAAACAAAATAAACGAACCGTTCACATACAGCGGGAGAGGACCGACTCGGCGCGGAGAACACAGCATTCGGCAGCCAGCAGCAACAACAACGGCAACGGCGTTATTATATTATACTGTGAACGTGTGCTTGTATATATGTAATAACGTATTATTGGCATAATATATAATAATAATAATAATAAAATAGAAACGATTGTTCCCGAAGGACTCGATGGCAGCGGCGGCCGGCGGCGGCGTCCTGCGGTTCGGCAATATCGACCTTATTGAGCGAAACGCCATTATTAAACAATGCGCGCGTTTAATGGTTATAGGTGGCACGTTACACAACACGATTTATATCACTATTATATATATATATTGTGTGCCTGTGTCGATGGCTCGAGAAAAAGTCGTATACCAGATCGATTTTCTTTTCTATTATCATTATTATTTATATATTTTTTCCCTTCTTTGTTCTTTATCCCACACCAAAAATGTAAAGCACAGGACCTTAATATTGAATTGATGTAGCCGCGAAGTTATGTACGGTTTCGAGCACCTCTGTAGGTTCACCAGCTGTGCGGGACAAATGTCCATTGATTGTTGAATTTCGACGGGCGGTTTTGGTGGTACACTTTTTTTTTTTACCTGTGAACGATGGCGATGAATGTATAAGGAATTTGGACAATACGCAAGTGCGAATGGCGCTAAGAGCAGGACAATTTTTCCCTAGGTGTTTAGAGTTTTCAACTTTCACCGACTTGTATGTTTAAAACAATCGATGGTAAATTAATATAATAACGATCAACGGTATTATGACGTGTGTACGGTGCTCGGATGTATAAGAATTCGCCACGTGAAACGAAACGAAATGGTACTTGACAATGTACAGTCAATTGTTTTATGAATAATGTAAGCGTTTTAATGTCGTCATTCTGTTGGAAAACACTACTGTACGAATAACTTAACGTTTCATTTGGTACGTTCTATTAGAGAGCAACTTTTTTTTTTTAAAATACAAACAAGTCGATTCGATTAATTAATGTGACCGTCCGTAACACTGGTATCACGTTGTCAAACGGTTTTTTTAATTTTTTTTCCACGATCGAACCGTAATATCTGATCAATATTTGAATACTAAAAAACCGTGGAATTTTTAATTTTAAGCCTTTTATCGATTGTCGAATCGCATTCTTTACGCCCGTTTGCTTTTTTTCTTCCATCTCATCGAACTGTGCAATATTGTATACTATAAACATACAAGGTATGTTTCCATAAAACATGCAACATCAATTTGCATGTTGAATTTGCGTTTATGTGATGTCCCTGATACTGCTAATGTCCGGTGTTTGCAACCTAATCATCAACGTTTTAAATCTGTTAATTTCTAACATACCTGCAACTGCATTATAGTGTTTATAACAAAAAAATATATTTTGATTAAATTGTAAACATAGTTAAGACGTCATATTCAAACAAGAGACCTTTGTACTAATAATTGGAAAACAATTATAATAAAATACAGTAGAACCCCTCTCGTCCGCCCTCGGATGGTCCGCCGCTCCGGTTGATCCGACCATAGTATTATCGATATGAATACTACGTAATTTAAAAATACAATTTGGATTTTCCACTTTATGTACTATAATATTAGGTTGAATATTGCAGCTAAGTCTAGAATGTCACTTGCTAAACAAAAATCTATAATTGACTTTTTTTCTAAGTAATGTAAAATGTAATTAATTTCTGATATAATCTTGTATATAATATGTAAATAAAAAAATGTTCTGTATATTCTGATAATCCGACCTTTTTCGCGTTCCGACCACACCCCCAGTCCCGAAGGTGACGGATTAGAGAGGTTCTACTGTAATACACTTGTATGCGGGGGTTTCGTATTCCGGTTAGCGACGTACCTACCTAAACTGGGCCCTAACTCCTACGCGTTACTACCTATCGGCTATCATAATCAGGTAAACATTAGGGGAATAATGGACGATATTTAAAGCGAATGGAAATTGGCAATTTTCTGTCTTTACTACCACACGAGTACATTAAGTATGAAAAAATAAGTAACTGATTTTTAAGTTACTTTTATTTTCTAATCAACAAAAGACATGTTATCTAAAACTGTCTTATGATGTGATATATCAAATAGTATGCATACGGACATTACTCTTATAAATAATTGATTTGATACACTCAATAATTAGTATACACTAAATCACCAGTTTACCACAGTCGGCGTATGCGTCGGTGGGCGGTGACAAGATTAGGGGTTAGACTCTAGCCGCTAGAGTTAAAAATACTAGGTTATGGGTAAAATCAACAGTGTATTTTTATAGAGAGCAAAACTATTTCAAAATAGTATATTAATATTTTTGTCGAAAACTGAAACATCGATAATGTGATGCTGGTACGTATTACCAATCACAATAATGTAAGTTACATTGCGTTACATAATGTAACAACCCTGTGACATATCGTTTATAACATTGCAGGTCTGTACTATCATATAATACCTAATTATATCGCCGGGATGAGTGTTAAATGTTTTATTTAAACAGAACAGATACATATTGTACACATATTAAAAATTTACGTTGATGGTACTACGTAAAATGTTTGTTTCTGGGATGTATCGGATACTTCCAATGCACACTGGGCGTTGTATTGTTCCACGAACCGTCCGTTGGTTTCCACGGACGACGATTAAGACATTTGATCGGAAACGGTCGCCCAAACGAACGAAAAGCGGCTAGTAGCCCGTGGCTTTCGGCTCGCGAACCGTCCGCATGTCACCGCAATCACGGGCCTCGGACGCGTCTCGGTGGGTCCCGTTCCGATCGCGCGGGTCAATCGAATCGGTTAACATCGCGAGCGGAAGACACGATGGCGCGCGGCTTACGTACGAACGGCACACGATTGGACGACGGATGGAGAGGGGAGGGGAAGGGCAAAACTTTCTTCGTCGCGGTCCTGGTAAAACCGTCACGAGCCGGCGCGCACACCGCGGTCGCGACCGATTGGAGCCGCGAGTAGCGTTCCAAGGTCGGCCCATTGTAACGCAACAGCGTCGCTCTCCGGTCGCTGACGTACCGAACCGGTGCTCGAATCGGTTGTGGGAGGGGGGGGGAGTCGCGGGCGGACGCAGTCGACTTTCGTTTGTTCATCGTCGCCCTTCGGTAACCGAGAAGAACGTTAAAAACGCGCGTCCCCCTAGAAATGTTCACTTTTGAACGGTGAACTTGGATTTTGTTTTCTGAGTTGCGAAGCAATTGTTACGTAAGGAATGATATTCATTTCTGTAATAATTGTTATTATTATTATTATTATTGTTATTGATTTATATTTTTTTTTTTTTTATGTGCAAATTAATCGTATGCCCGTAAAGTAATGGTTGAAATCAGTTATACGTAATGCGATAAGCGTTTAAATGTTATACGATTTCGTTGTTGTGTTGACTAATTAAATTTACCGTGTTACGTAGACGCACAACCTTTGCAGTGCCTTACTATATGCGCAGGGTGTGTGTGGGGACAAAGCCCACGACGGGTTGATTTACAATTCGTCTTCTGCGGAACGGTGCTCGCTTAAACCAGCGTCCGTCTTCAATTTCGGTTCCGATTCGATCACTGGTACCGATGATGGACGGACACGGTCGCACGGCAGTCCCCCGTCGGAACGCGCGTCGCCCCGACAAAAACGCTCCGCCCCCTCCGACTCCGATGTGGTCGTGGAATTGGTTTCGGCGAAGTAACAAAAACGATAACCAGCAGCAATCGGTGTGCGACCGCGAAGTCGAAACGTACAACGCGATATCGAACTGTGCAGCGTTCGGGATGATTAAACGTATCTATCAGCGGTATTAGCGCACATCAACGTCGTTTTCGAGGTCGCGACCGTTGCGGTCTGAGACACGCGATTTCGATTTTTCCCGCCGGACTTCGCACCGCGCGGTGAACGCCAAACGATGATCGACTACGGATTGAAAAGACGATTTTACACCGGGTAAAACAAACGTTTACGCGATGTCTCATATCCGCGCACGTAATTTTTTACGCAATCATTACAATAACGTGCCTCTGCAAGTAGTCGGAGACGAGTGTTGTGTAAAATATGGAACCGTGTGTCGAGTGACAAGCCGCAGTTTCGACGTAACTCGGTTCGACCGGAATACACGCGCTCGTATTCTCACCAACGTACGTCGTTCCAATAGGAAAACGATTGTACCATAAGTCTCCGACGCGTACATCTGTTCGCGTCGGAAATTCCGAGCGTAAAATATAGAAATCGTGTTAGTATAGTATGCGTCCTTATCGTAAAAGGAAAACGAGTTAAAAAAAAAACCCATAGTCGAATCGCGCAATAATGTCGCACGGGACGCAGATTATCACGCTCGCTACAAACACGCCTGAGTCCTGCTATGTACACGGGGCCCGGATGTCGTTAAGCTGAAAAAACCTACAAGGACGCAAGGACCTCGGGATAATGCGCACATACGATCTGGAAACACGAAAAATGTGCCAAATTACTATCATTTACCGGCACAGTAGCTCGGTGTCGGGACCAAGATTGATCAATAAATTCTAATCGGACGCAAACACGCGTTAAGTTAAAGAATAAAAATAAATACCCGTTGAAAATATTTACGAAAATCCCCAACAATAACCTACATGGTTCCCGTTCAATACGTACTCGTATGGAATTAAGCAGTTACGATATGTCCATAAATATTTTACACCCGATTACGTAGCCACATAAAACACAACTCCTGTACGTAAAATTCACGTACGCAATAAAAAGTGTTTACGACACACGACTTGATGAATGTACCGTTGTAAACAGGCTTATTCAGGGTCCGTTTCGGACTGGTTTCGCGGAATTATAATTTTGATAAAACGTACTTTAAAAAACCCTATTACACCATCAGACCCGAACCACCGTCTACAAAACTCGTAATAATTTATTGTCTTTTATTTGTCTTTTATTTTTTTCCCATTCCAATTACGAAATTCGCAGCTGCAATTCAATGGCGGGTGTGTGTACGGGTCTAAATTAATCAATCGCGTACGTCGTCGATCGCATCGTTCCATAGCGGCATTGGAGTCGAGTACCGCGATAATGCAATCGAACGAGCAAAACAAACACGATACGAGACGACATGGTATTTCGTGTGCACGCGTACAGCTAAACGCGCAGCGTGCAATGTACAATAATAGCGAATTATTATTATTTCGATAGCGACTTTACGTTTCCGATTACAGTACGAGAGAGGACGAGCGGCGGCGGCTGCGTGCGGGTCTAGCGAAAACGTTATCTACGAGCGAGCGATGGGGGGGGGAACGCATTACAATGCTCATCATCCTTCCGTTGCAGCACGGGGAGGGAGTGGGAAATGAACAAATAAATAACGATAAAAAAAGGACAAAAAAAATCCGAATGGTCGACGTGTGGATGCTGCGGAGAATCGACGGCGTCCCCGTCGGGTCCGTACACCATGGGTGTGTATATACATGTAAATATGTAAAGAATAAAAATATACATCGTACCGCGATGCAGCGGCAACAGACGGCGGCGGTGCGAGCGGGCCTTGTCCTTGAAACACTGTGGAACCGATAACGGGGCGTAGCGAATCGCGGGGAAACTGTGACGACCACGACGACGGTAATGGTCGCGAACGGGCGTCGGATGAAAACAATTCGTTCCCGCCGCCCACGGGGGGTTTTCGCGTGTGAACCGACACCGAGCGGCGTACGTCCCCGAGGCGGACCGCGTTGTCGTTGGACCGGTGCCGCGGAACCCGCGCGATGATGTGACACCGGCGAAGTTCGGGCGAAAATACACGCGTGCCGCGTCGGAACACGTTTTCGACGGACGCGTCCGTAACAGATGCCTCGGCTTTTGCCGGACCGTGGTTGTTCCGCGTTTCCACAAGATGTCCGGAGCATCGTAACGGATAAACGAACAAACGGGGAGGGGGGGGGGAAATCGGTTTTACCGTAGGATCTCGTTTTCCGTCGTCGCGCAGCTGAACGAAACGGAAAACCGTGTCGTCGTCCGTGTGTTCCGTAAAACCGTTTAGGTTCCGTCCAGAAGAACAAGTCGCCGGAACAGCGTGCGCGAGAATCGACCGCGAATCAAGCGCAATACGACCATAGGACACGGAAGTCCTGTACCGTGTACGTCGGCGGCGTGGCGGAGTGGTCATTCCGAGGATTTTCGACCGGCCGTCATGCAATGGCTTAGCGTCGTGATATCGTGAACGTGGAAAGATAACACGCAAAAAGATATTTTTATATTTTTATACACGGAGCCTAATGTCCGCTAACAACTAGTGTCAACGAATATGTGCTACAAACGAGCAATGCGTTTATCACTGTCGTCCCAGAGGCGTACCTAGGGGGGGGGGGGGCGGTTGCAGTTTGTAACATGTTAAAATGATGACCTGGTCAAACCGACCTGTATAGATATTAAAACATTTTTGGTTGTCCAACGGGTTTTATCGGTTTTATGTATCAAGGAATTGTCCACCTTGCATATACTGATTTTTAATTGTACGAACTTGTACTGTAAACTAAAAACTTAGCTACGCTCAATTGATGATATGAAATCATTGAAAGATTCTCTTTTTGATTAGACTTCGTATTATAAACATACAATGTATGATATTTAAGAAAATAAGAATTTTTTATTTCATGTATTAAAATGTTGTATTTCAGAATTATAGAAGATGCCAATTTCTTGTGTCTATTAATATTATTGTTATAGCTGTGACGTTTCTTTTTTAAGTAATTTTCAATTTTAAGAAAGGATGAAAATATATGTTGACCCCTCCCCCCCTATCGTAAGACCTAGGTACGCCACTATGTGTTGTTAGTTATTCGGTACTAGGTTTTCGGGCGACTTGTTTTGATTGTTATACGTCGTGTTTATTCAGTAAGGTCTACTGTAATAGAGAACAGGTGGACGGGCATCGAAAAAAATACCGAGATTTGAAAATATTGAGTATTCCATGCCACTGCCATACATGTTGTACCGTCGACGGTGCGACATACAAATCGGACAAACACGCGTTAAAAAACCGAAGGATAATCGTCGAAACAGTTTGCGAGTTCGTTTCGAAATTTTGAATGCCAAATCGGAAATCATTAACGGCCGATTCGGAATCAGTTAACATCTCGCTCGGGATCCTCGAACACGGACGGGCGTTGCAACGCGACGATGTTTTATTAATTTTGTCATTAGTAAATATCGCATGACATGTTATCATTATCGTTATAGTTTTGGTGGTGTGCACAGGCCATTATCACAGCCTCTGCTCATATGCACCGTAGCTATAAATTCCGTAGTTATTGCACACAATTATTGCCATACAGACGCGTCGTTATACTTGGCACAGACGTAATCACGGTTTATTGAGGAGGGGGACGAGGTAATGATTCACCCATTAGATATTTTACAAATTCAAAAACTATAAACTATATATCAACGTGAAACTTTATTAAAAAAAAAAAAAGGAAAAATTCAAGATAATCGAGTGGCTATAAATTGAATCTAAAATAAATTACTTCAACTTTATAGTTATGAGTCAACAGGAAAAATATTTAAATGTATACAAATTTATCGAAATTACAAAATGTAAATGTAGTCGAGTTAACATTACAGCTTTTACATAAATTATGTTTTGTGCATATTTTTTATGGGACTTCCTTAATCTACCTAATGTATGTATGCCAACTGTATGTACAGTTGAATTTGGTTAAACTGAACTTCTTTAACTCGAAGTCGTCGATACCTCGAACTCTTTTTCCGTTCCCTAGAATTTTCTATTTAACCAATGCGGAAAAATCTTATTTAACTCGAATACTTTTGCGAATAACTCAAAGTTCCGAGTTTTATAATATTATGATATTTCCGTCATGTACCTAAGCATATTGCACATGTATGTATAAATGAATTGTATTGAATCGAGACGATTTATCGAAAACAAATAAGAGGTCAGCGATGAACTTTTCGAAGCTTTGAATAAAATAGAACGATTCACTGCAAAGAGTGTGATTAACAGCAAAACTCAAACAAAAGTAAATACCTAATTATATAATTGTTGTTTATACATTCATTTTTAAAATTATACATAATATATAAATAAATACGTATAATAATAAATGCATAGGAATGTAGTTGTTTTAAAAAGTACATATTTTGAAATTTTATTTGGATGACTCAAGTTCTTGGAAAACTGGAACTTTTTCCGATTTATTCAACTTTGAATTAATCAAGTTCAACTGTATACACATTTATCATATTTGAAAACCAAAATCTTAACGTGCAACGCTTTGAGGATTAAAAATAATGTCGGGAGGAACTGTAATAAAATAAATTATTAAAAATAACACACGAAAAGTGACCTAAAACGCAATGCTTATTATCGAGAATTTCAAGTTATCGTGTCCTAGATTTAAGATTCATTTCTTATCGGTACATAAGTACCGAATAAATCTTATAGCTAGATTATATATTAGAGTTTTAAGCGCAAATAATGCTCATCGAAAGTTGTATTACGTAAGAAAAGGTGTACGTGTTCTCCACGTGTTTAACAGAGAAAAGGGAAAATGTATTCGTCCCTGGTCTTACCCTCCTCTAATCCCATAATAACTTATCACGAGTTACGCTGTGTACTAAATAATGACATTAATAAACACTATAAACTTGTTCTACGGGGTGCTATTATATTTTATGCGACAGTTAATTTTCTACAAGACATTGATAAAATACACGAAAAAAAAAAAAAAAGGCTAACTTAATGAATATTTAAATCCAGTTAAATGTGTACAATACATAATAACGCTGCTTATTTTTTTGAATTTGCACGAAACCATGTTGACTCGATCGACTAATTATGCTGTTACTTTCCTACTTTAACGTCGTCCACCACCGTCACACGACTCGCACGTGCGATTCGAAAGCCCGATGCCGCGATGTTGCCATCGCGGTGTATCGATATTTCTAAACGATTTCTATTAGAACCGTTTCAGTTCCATCGTCACGAATCCGGCGGCAGCCGATGGATTTCTGACGCTCGCAGTATTTGTGTTGTCGTCGACCGTACGCTTCGGCATTGGGGAATAACCGTTGTATTTTGATTAACGTTTTGTGCAACGGAATCGAGATGGCGACTCCGCTCGCCGCGTGAGAATGCGTCACAATACGTTACCGCCGTCTGTTGTCGAATAATTAGTGGTGTTATTATTGTTATATTATTTTCGTTTTAACGCTGCAGCAGTAGTAGCAGCAACACACACGCGTGTACGAGTATTTACGTTCATTGTTCGTCGACAACGGACACCGTGTATAATAATAATAATAATAATAATAATAATAATAACAACAATAATAACAACATGGTGTGCACATTATTGAAATCGAACGCCGTGCTGCCATCGTCGTCAGTCTGTGGTCGCGGTGTATATTCAAGAGATTATATGTAATGTACGTGGATGGAAAGAAAAAAATGAAAAATAAAAACCTATTTAAAAAACTCCGGAGGAAAAAAAAATACAACACTTACGAGATGTCGAGAAAACCCTATCGAATAAATGCGCGTCGGTTCGTCTGACATAATTCTCATAACAATAATAATAATAGTATAAAATACTATATATTATACGCTGAACCAACTTATATTTATATGTGTAAGGACTTGGCTCTTATAATATTATACCATTAAGTCCTGAACTAAACTCGAACAATTCAACGTTGTATTGCTGGTCGTCCGATGAGAAAATTCCCAAAGCTCATTATTTCGTTTAAAAATTCGATTTATTTTCGATTAACTGTTTGAAACTTTTTATTTATTATGATTATTATTATTATTATTATTATTTATTTTTTTATTTTTTATATAACTATGATGCTGATATAATGTTGTGTACCATTTCAGATATATAGTTTTATCGATCTGACAGTTTTTATATATTTGAATATATTTATACATGGTAAAGGTATCGAATACGTTTTTTAGGATAACCGTTCGAACGTATATAAATGGGTGGCGTTTCCGTTGTTCGGAAAAATGTCAAAGTGTGCATTAAATAAAAAAGCGTTACGCAAAAATGTCATTTTGGATCGTGAAAAGCGGTGAACGCGCTTATAGCATGCGAATTCGTCTCAGACAGTTGTACATGGGATGGAAAAGGATAAATGAAATATTTTTGACGATCGTATCCTGCGTGTTTGTTTATTCGTAATATCTATTGATACGCTTGATATAAAGCAAAATACTTTCGGGAGCTTCGGGCCGGGAAATAAATTCAACTAAATAAAGGATGAAGATAAAAATTAGAAACGGAAAAATGAAAGGAATTCTATAAGATGTTCGGAATACGTGAAATTCTTTATAAATTGCGAGCAGCACGTTGGATATTAGTTTGAGTAAAACTGTCCCGCGAGAATCTTCGTCCTCGCGTCTCATCTCCTCCCTCCATTCAGCTCACGGTAAGAACGGTTCTTCGTTAACGTCATTAATTATTTGCATTAATATTTATACATATCGGATTGGGAAAAAATCCGATTCGGCTCGATGAAACATTTATGCGCATCCCGTTTAATGAAATATTGAACAATACGAAAGTTGCGCGTGGATATATTATCACTTCGCGTCCGACGGGAAAATCCGCACGATCATTTTGCGCGATCGTCTCGCAGATGTACGTATATTTCTTAACGACGAGTTAAATTTTACACGGCCCCAGATGGATACATTCGTTCATTCTAGACGGTCTCGTACAGTATTTGTGTTGGGTTGGGAGGGTTGGGGGGAGAAAGGAAGGAAATACGTAACTCGTATATACTATTATGTGTTCTGTGTGTATTAGCTATATTGAATTTCGAACGCGCGACGTAAAGCGTGATAAATGGAAAACACTGGCGCGCGTACCTAGAATTCCTTCAGGGCAGTCGCCTGAATCTAGAGAAAGGGATGAACGAGCAGTTGTTACATTCGTAGATGCATGTGTAATAATAATGCAATTAAAGCAGTTGGTCGCCTCTTTGCGTAACGTTCCGTTTGTGATTGCGAGCCACGCGGTGAATTACGACCACGACAAAGGAGAACGGAGACATTTACGCACGTGAGTACAGTTGAAGGGAATAAGAGATGAAGTGAAAGAGAGAGAGAGAGAAAATTAACGATGAGATTCGTGTTGTACATAGAGATCCAATTACGTCCAAGTACGCACTTAAAACCGAGCTGTGTGTTTTAAACGATATACGAGTTTCGAGAATTAACCAGAGTCCTTGTGTGTAGGAAACTCGAAGAGAGGTTGGACCGTTGCGGGTCGGAGCAAGGTAACGATTGTTGTCTTATTTTTTTTTTTGCAATTTTCTCGTGACTTATTATTTGTAAATTGTATTATATTGTATATTACGTCCGGTGGTACGAACCAAGAGAAAATACATCAGCTCGCGGATAAACCGCAGGACACCGAAACACGTATGAGTGGTGGTGATGTGATTATGCGATTCGCGTGCTCTTGTACCGAAATTATTCGTTGTTATGCGTGTAGGTACATAAATACGTACGAAGCGGCGTCATCACGAAGGCCGTGGTCGCACACGGGTTAATTCGATTTTTCTTTTTTTTTTTTTTTTTCGCGGTCAACGGTCGATTATATTTTGTTTCGTCCGTTTCACGTTATATAAAATATTTTTCCCCTCGCTTGAAGTTTATTGTCACGTTGCGTTTGTTATAATAATATTACATACGCGCTGCGATAAGTGCGGTACAACGTGAAAACTTATACTGTATTATTTAAATTATAATAATACATAATAATGTACGGCATTATGATAATATTATCGTGCACGTACGTAATATACCATACACCGTAAATATATATATTATGTCTTTTCACGTGCACACGCTAATGTCGTCCGTCCCGCAGTGTTTTTATAGCGTTCATACTACATTAAGTCGACATAACTCTCATAACCTACTCGCACACATAATTCCCGTAATCTATACGTATCTGAAGCAGCGATGTATGGCCCGGTGCCCCTCCTCTCGCCGCCGATGGTTTTGAATAACATCGCAATAAAATAACTCCGGAGATGGTAAAAATATTATAATCGATACGAGCCGGCCAGTTATTCCTTAGAACTGCGTTGATTCTCTTCGAAACAAATGCATCTTTAACCCAAGACGCGCGTACCGAAACGAGTGTCGTTAAAAGAGAACCCTCGCGGGACATCCCGGGCAACAGCCATGTACGCGATGTACGACGCTGTCATTGTAATATATATTACGAATATCAGCACGATAACTCTACGGTACCCTAGCACATGTCGGTTGGGTTTTACGTTTTATTCTTAGCGGGCATTGTTCGCAAGACACATGGTGGCGTGCCGCGAGAAGGAGCAGTATACCAACGTGTTGTGTTTTGTTTCTAGTCTTAGAACAGTTCTCTCAACGCACACGACTCGTTAAGGACGACGATGAATAAAGAGAAAGAAACACAAGTTGTAATACTGATCGCATTTTTTCCAAGTGCAGCCCAACATTCTCGACGAGAGGATCATCCCGTTCTGCCGGTATGCTATTGTTTAATGTACGTATTATTTCTGTTGATGTGCACACGGACCGTTTCGAATACACATAACAAGGAGGTTCACCGTGATATCCTCCCGACGGAAATATATCTATCGACATTTGGTTGTGGTGTTTCTAGTAAAATGTTATAGAAGGGGTTTACAAATTACATACTAACGGTCGAATTTGTATTTCTATCCATGAACCTGCTAGGAAACATAACTTTCAACATTTTCGTTTCCGTAAAATTAGGAAATAACAATTTTTTGGTGCAAGTCATTGAGAAAATTTCAAATTAAAAACCGAATAATTACTATCATCATTGTACGTAACTTATAGGTTTATAGGAAAGGATAAGCGTCTACCCGGTAGATATCTTTATGAACTAATTAATAAAACCAAATATTCACATGCCATACATTAAGATTCTCATATCAAACTAACCTAACCGACAAATTCCCAGGGACGAATATATTAATTTGAATATTGTTTAATGCAAACCAACCCTTCAATTAAACCGCATTTAAACAAGAAAAAATAATACCCACAATGATGTTTCAGTTCGGGATATTACTTCGGGCCACCCTGTAAGTACATGAATTCATGTGTTGTACTACGAAATGACGTACAACGAGTACGGAGCGCAATAATGAGCGACAACAAACACGCACAAAATATGGACCGATGAATCATTTTCGAGACACACGGTCGCGTACATACATACAAGTGTGCGGAATACGACATGTTATTGTTCTATATCGTTGATGTATTTATATATCTATCTATATATATATGTGTGTATATTTATAAGCTGCAGCTGGTCGGCCAGTGGCGTGACGACCGAAAAACGGTTTGCACCGTACACGCGGAAAACAAATAATCCTTATTCCGATGCGTACACAGATATAGCGTTATGGCGTACCCGGTTGTTATATGCACGTGAGTACATTGCGACCGTAACGTTCTAGCGGGAAATGTTTTCTTCGTTTTTCACAAGACGTACAAATCTTCCCGTTCAACCAACCCCGAACACATTCGAAAACCATTTAAACGCCTAGTAGTGTTAGCGGTAGTCGTACACGACGTATTAAATCCTATTCAATATCTTCGTGCTGTTATGCGCTGCGCGTGTGCCGTGGACAAGAGAAAGTATCGAACGAGGTAAGTGAAGTGACGTGCGATTCGAGTACAATCGAATGAAACAATAAGTCGATAGATAACGATCGTTCAGCCACCGTTTGGGATTTAATGACGCGCGTTCTTCCGCGCACAACAGCAACGCGTTGATTTCACAAATTTGAATCGCTCAAAACGATCCGGAACGATTTGTTATCGGCACTGTGTACATTTGCCAACAACAATGTGTAATGATATATGAAGCGACCATAATGCAATGGCCGTGACTATTCGCACTCGGACCTACATGGCTGCACTACTTTACAGTTTGCACTTACTTTACGGTTTCCAGATTCGAATCCGTTTGCGTTGAACGCACAGCGTTTCGTGACAAAACGTCGTTTAAATCTTATACCTGTAGCCACTACGCCGTACAGAGAACACTGAAACAACGAGACTGCGATGTGTCTTAGCAGCGTTTCTTATTCTACGAATATTTCGGATCTCGCATGTATTACGATAACACAATCTGAACAAAGTGGAAAAACTGACAGCACAAGTGAACCCTCGCGAAGGGGTGACGGTCCCTCGTAAGTAATTACAAGCATTCACGCGCACGTACATACAAACCGTATGCGCCGTGTACGTACGTAATGCATGCTCGTATAATTTACGTATGCGACTTTTAGGGCGTTTGCAGTGACGTGGTGAAAAAGACGAAATAATAATGCACACGTGGCGTCGACGGGCCTTGCCGAGGGGATCTCGGTACAATAATATCTGTGTTATGAGTTATGCTAGGCTTATATTGTTACGAGAATTACTCGGTTACAAAAACCCAAATTATTGTACCCCTTCACGTGCACCGGAAATTCGCTTTCCGTAATTCCGTGTACACTTAAATTTGATTGGATTTCACGTGAGCCGGCGATACACGTACAACATTCCGAGAACTCCCCTATTCCCTCCCCCACCTAATATTTTAGTGAATCGCGTTCGGTGTGAAATCGCGCGGTTTGTATTCGGAATCGATTCGCCAGAGGAAATTAAAACCAACGCGTGGTAACGCTCGAACGAGGTGACGACGCGACGTTGCTAAGGATCGAATGTCCGCAAATTTTTCTTCGGCTTACGATACGAGCAGGTGATTATATCCGCTAATTGATATTCGTAGTCAATCCGCTCAACATTTTTCTGCTGGAAAATACCTCGTTATTATATATTTTTAATAAATAGTTGCGTGTTACCTAAATAATTATCCTAGGTAAAACATTTATCTGTCAATATAAATTTGTCTGTATGAAAAAAATAAAGTACGAATCTGTACTGTCAATTTATTTCATTGATAATTAACACTCGGCATTGTAATTCTTAAATAATGCCGACAGCAGAAATTACAAAATAATATTATATATTATTTACTTTTCCGTTAGGAACCCGGGATCCAATGTCCAAATATAAATTAAATGTTGTGGTTTCTCAAGCAAGCTGATAAAGTAATTATAGTTATTTATTAGTAAGAATTACTAGTGATCTCCTCAGTCGGACCTTATTTAATAGCATCTTACTTTATTATTTTTAACATTAAATTAAATATTATTTTAATTATTGTATGTATAATTTATATAATAAAATATTTTTTTACCAAACATTAATTGTCTGTCTACCAATTTAAGTTGAAATTCTTATTAAAACTGTTATGAAAAATCGCAACAATCGCAATTTACTGTGACATGTTAGATTTGTAAATTTTTTTTTTCTCAATATTTATAGTTGACTTTTAAAATATTTGTTCATAAATACTTATTGAGTATTGATCAATGATAATGTCTAGTACTAAAATTAGTTTAATCATATAGCCTATGTTTAAATAATATTGAACATAAAAAGGGACAACGTTATATTAAATAAACAATTATAACAAAATAAAAACCGTAATGAAAATTATATAAAATAATATGCTCGCATTACGGTTTCGATGTAATTTTAATTCTGTACAACGGCTAATACTTTAAAAGAAACTCGGTAGCATTGTCGCTACATGATACTTTGTTTTCAACGCATATTATGTTATGAGTATTTCCTGTAGGTACTGAAATCATGTTTAGTTGGTCCAATCCTAATCGATTTATTAGATTGGTAAATATTAAATGATGAAGCTCCGATAGTCGATCATAAATTAGACTTGATTGGTGTAACACTGCAAATGTTTTTTATAACACTAAAATGAAAACCATACCTTCGGATAATTGTTATAAATGGTCTTGTTTGATTCAATAACTTTAATCAACTTTAATCGAACGTGGTGTGTATAATGCTCTTAAAATATTTAACTTTCCGATGCAGCGTATATTATACGAATGAAAACGGACATTTTCGGAATCCATGTTTCTTTCATTATCTTTTGCAGTAATTGTTTCCCAAAATATTTTTACCGTTTCACTGTCTTCTTTTCGATGTACTGTGGCGATAGTCAGAGCCGGCGAGAGGGTAGGGCAGTGAGGGCTAGAGCCCCGGGGCCCGTACCTCTAAAAGGGTCCATCGTCTCAGCTTTTTATTCAAAATGATTTTATAGTGTCATTCGCCGTAGCATAAAATGCAAATTTTAATATTTTTCTTGTACTTAAGTGTGTACAAGTAAGGGGCTTGGAACCAATCAGCCCCGGTACCCTCAAAAGCTCTCGACGGCCCTGGAGATAGTCCAAACATTGTCGCAAGTCAGTTGTTTCGTCATCAATTGTTTGGTGAATAAAATAACCAACGAGTGTTTTCTACTTTGTTTGACAGTTCAAAGAACATCGTGCGGTGGAAATGCTGTTAACATCACAACATTACCATGGGCGAAGTCACGAACAGCTGAGGTAGAGCATAATATACATTGTATTCCGCCACGACTGCGGAGTCGAGGATTTGTCTTAACAAAGAGCATCGTTTCTGCG
The DNA here is from genome assembly GCA_034509805.1 of Sipha maydis. Classification (NCBI taxonomy): domain Eukaryota; kingdom Metazoa; phylum Arthropoda; class Insecta; order Hemiptera; family Aphididae; genus Sipha; species Sipha maydis. The sequence continues at coordinate 321,078 of JASXSY010000570.1, forward strand.
GTTCCGTCAAAATCAGCAATGGAAACAATGAAAAACAAAAACCAAAAAAAAAAAAACATACGATATATCGGTTACTTATGGTACGAATATGGTTTTATGGCTGTGACGATGGCAAAAATCAATCACGTACGACAGGAACGCGTGCGTCGTCGCGTTCTCGGTGTTTTCGTATTTTGCACGGGACGACGCGACGCCGAAGACCGTTGGAAGTTTTCCCGGCGTTTTTCTCGCGAACTCCAAAACGTAAATCGCTCGTGAAATCCTTCGTGCGCGCCTCGCAGTGGCTACTACCGATGACGTCAAGGATCGCGGTGTGATCGGATCGAGCACTCGCCGGCGCCCTGTGGCGTCGCACGATCCGCGTATAAGGAGTCGCGAAAACGACGGCGGACACCGTACCGGGGCGCGGGTAGTAGTTCCCCTTGTGCAGCTCGATCGTCCCGCGCCGTCCGTGTCGAAATAACGTGCGCGGCTAATGGAGATGAACCGTGCGACCCGACGCCGATCCATCGCAACCGATCGCGTCGTTTTCGTCGTCGTGCACCGGTTCGGCATGGTCTGTTCGCGTTGTTGGTTATTCTATTCCGGTCGTCCGATCGAATTCGCGTTGCTGTTGTCACGGCCGACCGACCGTCGTGTGAAAGTCGCAGGTTTTACGCGATCAAAGTTTTGTTTTGACGGGACCGCGATGGACCGTAGAGGACGCGGTGTCCGGAACTACATGAAATCCGATCGCGGACGCCTTTAGCAATCACGTTCACCCCGACACCGAGGAACGTTATAGAAACGTCCGTCGCAGGGTGGGAGATATTCCTGTGACAGAAAAACGAAAAATAAAAATAGAAAATAAACGTCAACATTTGGACAGAAACTATATTCTTACGTCCTCCCCCCACTGAAAAATAGATCCACCCTTTTGATTTCTCTCAATACATTATGAGTTATGATTCTTTATTCACTTTAATTTGTCATGATTTAATGATTATAATTAAAATGTAGGCAATTATACATTGCCAAAAAAAAAAAAAAAAAATTATATATCTACAAAAACGAATACAATAGGCACATAATTGTAATTATTTTCTAGATTGCTTATTGGAAAAATCTTCAATAATATCTTTATAGTCTAATTCTTTTGCGATTTCTGATTCTATTATTGAGTATTATACTACATATTAGTATATTACAGCGGTGCCCGGCCGCTTCCCTAAATAAATAAATATTTGGCCGCCCGGGGCAAATGTTCCCATTGCCCCCCTCCCTAAATATGGCCCTGGGCATCGTTTCAAATCTTCGCGCAAGGAAGACAAAAAAATTGGAAAAAAAAACTGGCACATATTATTCACAAAAAACAATCACGACGAGGATCTCCAGGTCTCGAATCGTTTACGGTGACGTTCATAAAATATAATTTTTCGGCTTGTGTACATTATAACGTGGTGATGTGCACGTATCGCTGCGACGGTAGTCGATAGTGGTATAACTTAGTCGACACCGCCGTTTTATTGTAATCGTTGTGAGCGTCTGGTTATAAGCGTTGCGCGTCGAAACCAAAAGGAAAAAAGAGAGAACAAAAACCTAGGGGCCGGACCGGAGAAGATTTCAACGGTTTTGTCGCGCGCGCCTCCTCGCACGGGTTTCGTGCGTTTTATTCATCCCGCTGCAACGACGACCGACGCCGTTATTGTTGTCGCGGTAATATCGTGCTTACATTGGTCCGATGAATATGTACCAATGCAACACGATTACAATACGTACTGCGGTGGGTGCAGTGCACGTGCGGGCGATAAGCTTGACGGTTTGGATATGCATAATAAATAACGCGAGACAAGAATACACGCGTCGCCGGATTTAAACGGAGCGCAATACAAAGCGTGATATTGTAATGCAAATATTATTTGTGCTAGGAATGACGCAAGGCTTTGGAGTTGACGATGACCGGTTTTGGAACCGGAACCTTTAATCAAATCAATCCGAGTACAAGGGCTGAATTTGAATATTTTTAATAGTTTTTGTTCCGAAACTGACATTATTCTATTTTTTATTTTTTATACCGTTTATTCGATTTGCACTCTCTCGGTTTAAGACTCGCGATTCACAATGATCGGTTTAAATTTAAATAGCTACAATCCGAACAGGAACATTGATTACACATAATATATACACGACAGCGATAATTCAATTGGGATTACCACGAATCCACACGGTTCGATTCAAAAAGAGATATACCAGTTCCTAGAATCACGTGCGTAGTAGTTATACTGCTTGTTATATTTACTAATACATTCTGTTCACAGAGGCTTGTGCGGATCACACGTGAGTATAAACGTATAAAATATGTTATACCCATCGCGGAGAACGACCACGTCAAACGGGAGCCGGGCTTAGTAATGCGTGAAGAGATTCCGCAGGATACATACCCCCTGACAGATCCTTTTCGCTTATCAACAAAGACATTGTGTATGCTTTAGTCTTAAGGGCCCCATACACTGAACGAAATATCGACAAACTTATCGTCAAACCGATCGGTCGATTTGTTGTCGAACATCACCTACTCCACACACCAATCGTTTTGTCTATCAACTATTCACCCGATTTACAGTTCAATAGTTCAGTTACTTCTGTTTGCTATCCTCAAATTATTAATATTTTTTTAACAAAAGCATCGTCAGCTTCGGGAATTCTTTCTTGGCATTTTAGAACAAGTGCCTCAATGCCTTTATTTTTCAAGTGTTTATTTTTTTTACGTTCCACAATGCCGGATGTTTTTATATTCATGAACAAAATCGGCCACAAACGTATTATCAAATTCGTCATAAGTTTAAAAACTTTAAATAAATAAACTTAATAGACTTTAAAAATAAAACGGACCGCATTCAAGCAAGGACTCAGTCACTACTACAATATAGTTTACGCAAACGCGCGGTTGATATCGACAACACATAATATATATATATTATATTATTTATTGATACACACGCATACAGGTTTGTCGATATGTCGGCGGTTGTCGTGTTGATGCTCCGCGAGCGTCGACACGCAGACACGACAACCCGACATCCAACAGGTCCATACACGTATCAACCTGGTTGCTCGACGGCGTTTGACGATGAGTTTGTCGATATATCGTTCCGTGTATGGGGCCCTTTAGACTTCACAGAGACGACCAAAACTGTCGAGCAGGATTGAATGGAAATATCGCAATACCATCATGATTCCCCACAAGTATAATTCAGTGTACATCGAACCACATCTCTGAAGCTGCGTTCGGGAATCCAGAAATAAAACCGTTAGGTACGTTGAAGCAATAATTCATTTACGTTACGAAGTCGTTCTTTTGTTAATGTTTTGAGTTCTTGTGTAAATGCCATCGTTATTCGACAAAATATAATTCTGTTAATAGTGTACTATTATTTAAACACTGATACTAGTTGAATTGAATATAAAAGTGCATTGATAAATGCAATAAAGCAATAGCTATTGTACGTGCAGGTAAGACGTAAGATCAAAATATATTAAAAAACAATTTAGGGATAAAGCCATATTTTCTTTTTTTTTTTCAATTATTAACAACGAAATGGTAACAAAATTGTTCTCTTAGCTTTCACAAGACCACACGTGTGCAATCTACACATGGTTTTATTAAGTCTGTACCGGTAAAAATAAGACGTTGTTCATGATTAATAACCTTTACCGAACGAGCAGTGCTCATAGTTACCAAGTGATCAGTTTAAAAATACCGTGTAACTATCGAATTGTCTACAGTAGATAACGGCGTGATGAAATTCCTTACAGGTGCTCGGGATCGATTCATTAACTGCGAACAAAAATAAGAAATAAATGATCACCCACTCGTATGTGCCGTTATAGCACATTGGTTTCTGGTTTCGTAGACGCGTATGTCTTCAACTGATTGTAATAATAATAACTACGATATAATACCTGCAGCGCTTAATCAATTATGCACGGAATGAAAACCTGCAATGGTGTGCTTGAAACGGTATAATTAACGTAGGGATGGTAAAGCGTCGAAGAAAATCCTCGCGATCCCGTTGATGACAAACACAGTGCTCACCTGCAGCTGCCGTACAGCTATATTGTAATATTTTCACACGCACTAATCGTAATATCGTAATATACGGGTATCACTCCGTAGAGTATATTATAAAATATGTTTATATGTACACGCACACACGCACACATACGTTGTAATGTTATTATGTTTTCCGTGCACACGCGGACAGATATTTTATTATAACGATCGCCGAACGCGCCTCTGCGTACTTCTACGCACACATAATATGTGTATAATATTATACTACACACGGCTGTGCTCATAAGTACACCTCCGTACGACCTCCGGTACAAGAAAAGAACAATAATAAATTTGATATTAATGCGCGTGTTCGAACACATCGGGAGTTTCGAACAATCTTTTGTGTGATGCTACGCCGTAGAAGATATACATTGTACATAAAATGATCGGTCGCGTACGTACAACATTTCTTGTCTCTCTTTTTTTCTTTCTTTTTTTTTTTCTTCTTTCGATTTCACCATAACACCTTAAATAATGCTGGTTCGATATGTGTACACGTATATATGTACGCTCGTACGAATGTGTAGCACAATGCGCTCAAACGTTTCGACGAGTAAACGTCAATCATCGGTACTCCTACCATTATTATACGTAAAAGCGTTTTTTCATCCACCGGCTCTATCGGCAGTTCTCCCGGCAGACCGCGGCTAATGTTGTGGACCTGTTAAAATACAAGACCGTAACATTTTTTTCAACGCGTTTCCCAGCAAAACGTCCGACGTGTTATATTCGATACGATATTACGTTACGGCACGCGGAACACGAAAGTTCGAGATGTACGATTGAACGTACAATATTATTCACCATCGGCATCGTTGTCGTACATACGTGTTGAGTCAGCAGGACCGATCCGACAACAACGGCCGGTCGAGGGCGTCTTGACTTTATAACAATGTATGTATGTTAAATCGTTGCATTATGGTAAACGGACACTCTTCGATATCAGCGTTTCCCAAAGTGTGCTACGCTGAACCCTCAGATTATGTTACGTAAGTGTAACTAATAATTGAATAGTTGGAAAATAAATATTTTAAGCTTAAATGAATTACATTTTGAATGAAAATTATTTCTGTTGGATCGTTGCAAACGTAAATATATTATTATAAACAATAACTATAAGCAATATCTGTAGAATGTGTTTCGAACACATATCTTTCGATAAATAATTGAAAAATTAGGGTTCCACGAAACACAAACTATTTTCCAATGGTGCTTTGGTCTTAAAAGTTTAGAAATTGCAGTTCTATATTAGTAAACCTGCGAACTCTGTAACTCACCCACGTACTAAGAGTTGATCAAAGTTTTGATCACTTTAAGGAATTAATAGTATATACTACGGACAGTTGGATTAATCAACGATCATATTTGCGATCGGATGTTTAAAACTAATATTACTATAAATTAAAAATAAATTCGTAATAACACCTAAATATGTACTTTACAATCTCCGCAATTTTGTATAAATATGTAACGTTGCTTACTAATGAGACTTACTAGACGTGTTTAATAACGAGAAGAGCGTATACTTGAATTTTTTTCGGCTAGGCAATTTAAAAGGGAAAAAATATCACCGTAAAAACATCACGAATAATGATGGGATATGATTCATTTTAATCGACAGCGCTTATTTAAACTATTTAAACTACCTATTTTGTATTTGTTTTTACTGGCGTAATTATCTTTTAACATTTCTAAAGCTGTCATAATATTTGTTCACGGCTTAGAAACAATATTTCGAGACCCACTTTGTTTTCGCATTTTTTAACGCCATGATGACCGTTGTCTACCATACCGCAATGGCAGAGGGAACATTAATTATTATATTTTTTTATTAAAACCATTTTATTTTATTTTCAATCAACAATCTCGAATGTCTTTTAATGGCCGTCTGCACTATGTATAATTTAGTGGATACGAATAGCCGGAACGCGGTATTCGCCATCGAGCGAATCGATATTTTATTCGATTAACGTGTTGCGATATATGATGAGCAATACATAGGGGTCGTGCGGCGTTAATTATACACGTCGGATGTCGCGGAAACCGAGCGAAAAGAGCGTGGCTATTATTAATGGACGATAATTCAATTCGTAAAAAATTGAATTTCCTTCCACGAATTTACAGTACGCTTACCATGCGCCGCAGTTTAGGGACCGCTCTTATTATTATTGTTAATGTGATTAATTCCGTTAAGCGCATTGTTTGGAAATCCAAAGGTTTTTTTTTCACGGTTTGTACGTATATATCAATACATTCGCACGAAACATAGCGAGTAGTAGTTGTAGTTAAAATTAATGTCGATTTCTTCGCGTCTACGAAATACCGTTAAATCAAAACGTGTGGTAAAGAAAAAATAAATAATATTAACGCGACAGTAATCAACGGTTACCTTTCAAGGTTTTCGACTGACATTGTTATATATATATGTATAAATATAGGTAATCATGAATAATATTAATTAACTACGGTTATTGCGTGTTATACTATGGTTAAGACGAACGGATATTTTGAAAACCCAGTTCCTCCAGGACATTCACGGCGACACACCCCGTCGTTTGCTCGAACAAACGAAGTCCGATGTCGAAAATTCGAAATATTCTCGTCTCGTTACCACCTTTACGGCACCCGGGCGTATTGTAGATTTGTGTTTCGATATTATGCAAATACACCGAGTGCTGCGCGACACGTCCAATTGGATTCGGAGAGACGCGATCGTGATATCGTATTGCGTACAAAACGTATTCAGCGAGCAGCAAATTGTGATCATTGCCGTTTATCGTAAACGTAGTCGTGCTCGTCGCGTACGCAGAGGCGTATCACGAACATATCAATGTGTTCGTGAACCGTATAGCGTAGTAGTTTTGTACGGAAATCGCATCGTCACCAATGCTATCGAGATACCTATCGTTTCCAGTACGGGTAAATTTTAATATTCGTTCGACGCGTAACAACACAGACTGCGCGACAACATTTTTCGCGACCGATCTTGCGCGTGCGCTTGTTTCTCGTCGGGTACGAAGAACGAAAAGAACTTCACCGAAGTGAACAACATTTGAAATAAAAACTGTATAATTTTAAACTGATGAACATTTTTTTGGCCGGTCAAACAGTCGTTGGCTATGTTCGCGATGACAGCAGATGTTACGACGGGTGTGCTGACGACCGGAGGATAGACCACTTTACTCACGGTGCCTGGCAAAAATCGGAGTCCGCACGTTTCGGTCGGCCGGCAGTTTTTCGTCGTCCGGGGCAGTTCTTTGAAAACGTTCGACTCGCAGCACCCTTTCGGGAACCACGCTATTGTCTGCTCGCTCTTTCCCAAATCGCAGCACTATCAGATCTTTACAGTCACCGAGTAGCGAACTTTCGGAGCTCACAGCCTCAAGTCGGCCACAGACCGTCTAACCATCTTGGCAATTAAAGAAAACTGCCGATCCGAACCTAATCGCGTGTTTTTATAACACGTTTTTAATGGAGGCATTTGCTGTGTCTGTAGACCACGGGGAAGTCGGTTTCGGGTCAAGGAGTCAGAAAAGTACCGGAACCAGTGACAATACGTCCGAAGAGTTGATAAGTGTTTCGAGAGTGAAGTCCACCTGGACCGCATAGAATCCGATAGACAATTTGAGTTTGCACTCCGAATACAATGTACGAGTTCATTCTTCTAGATGCTTGCGTTACTGAATTTATATGATTCGATATCGTCCGTAATGCCGGGAAACCGTTTCGTGCAGTAATGTTTTATACAGAGGAGACACTGTATAAAACCCAGTCGTTCTATCACAGCGAAAACGATGAATGTATTCAGTGTCGGATTTAGCGGGGGTACGTGGAGCGCAATGGACCAGGGCCTCATGTCGTTAAGGGTTTCTAAAACCAAAATCTAGAATTTAAATTGTCTGTTTCGTTATTTCGTAATTTTTTTAATTTATTTTTTTTTACGTTGTTTCTTTGTGCTCTTTTTTCATATTCATTCATCATCTTTGAAAAGTACATTTTTTCAATCGAAAAACTTCTAGATGTACATTCGAAAATGGTGCACAAAAAAGGAAAACAGAAGTGACTCGAAAAAAAAAAATGTTCTTTTCTATAGGATCTCTATTCGCATCCCGGCTTCATGAGACTTAGATCCGGCCCCGAATGTATTTTTCGTACGACGTCGTACATGTGTAATGTGTAACGGATACGCGCATGTGTTCGCTCAATTTAACCACGTGCATTTTTCGTTTGCTATATAATATTTGCATAAATTATATTGTATACACGTGCGTGTGCATCACAGTGACGCGCGATGATTTCCATTAGACGCGTGATTAATAGGAGTTAATATTATGTATTATGATTGTTATATAGCGATTGTTTAGATTGCGAAATATGTGGTCACGGTGATTAGAGGACCATATATTTCGTTCACGAAACCACCCTAAAATCTTCTAGAAGTATGAAAATATTTACGCGGGAAACAGTATTACGTTATGCTGCACTTCGTATATATATATATATATATATATATATATATATATATATAATATCCATATATATATATACATAATAAGGAGCCGGGTGAGAGCACGTGTACGATATATCCGTCAGCACGCATTCCTGCGTCCGTGCCCTAGTTGTCGAACCTCCGCCGACGGAAACGAATACTTTTACGAAAACCTGGGCGACTACGTCGATTGCTTATACGTGTGTGTGTGTGTGTGTTTTTTGTAAATTTCTTTTGTTTGTTTTTAACGCAGCGGGTCTTAAACTTTGGTAAAATTGCATTCGTTTATGGTGCTTTCGCATGCGACGATAACGTTATGTTGTTATACTATTGTTATAACGAAAACAAAAACTTATTATTAGGTACCGCGGTGCGTGCGCCCGGTGTAGTGTACATGAATATATATATGCATGTTAGTTTAGGTATTCTAACAATTATTACGTTTGCAAATGGAATTTTAATTTCTGTTAATTACACGCGACGGCGGTTGTAGTTGTACCACGGTCGTTAAACAAATCGAGAAGATACCTCTAGCTACGGCTGTTATTATCGCCATAAATCATGGAATATGTTTTTACTCCCCGGCGAACGAAAATCGTTATAGGGAGGGGTCGCGATAACGCGTTGTACCGGTCGCACGACGGTGAATACGCGGGCTTTGTTGCTGCACGGGTAAATAATTCTGTACGTATTGTACTCGGACTCCGACACCAATAAAAGTGCGATGGAGATTGTACGCATTACTAATTGAATTACATTCAGCAAAATATTTGTATCGCTGACAGATTTAACTAAAAGAAAAACAAAGCAATACTTTGGGGGGGGGGGACAGTAGTATTACCATTTTTCGTAAAACTCGATTTTATTACTTCCTCACTCATGAAACTAGAACGTTTTTGGACTAAATTCGAATTCCAGTAAGTTATTTATACGTTTTTGAGCTGTTCGTTTTCTAAAACGTGTGATACGTGTTTTCAAAATAAATGGTATGAACCATCGCTAAAATTAGTCAAAAACTATATGCCTCGATTTCAACTGCGCCGAATAAAGTCAACAACGCCGTACGTACGTTTGAATTTAATTGGGCCCTGAAAACAATGTATTCGTTTTTTTTTTTTTTTTTTTTTTTTTTTGTGTTAAATCACGGCGCGGAAGAGGGGGGTACTACACCCATGGTTGGGTCGTCCTTCCCCCTCATCCTCCGTATCGTTTATTGTTTATTGAAGATAAACATTACATTTTTCAAGGTATTATATAAAAGCTGTGCACATACAAAAAAAAAAAAAATGTGCAAAAAATGAACAATATATGTTCATATATTTTACTCATTACCGGTAATAGACTAATTGGTCTATAAGATTTTGGTAGTGATAAATCTTTATCGGATCCTTTTGGAATTATCACTAGTTCTGCGTTTTTCCATGGTTGCGGGAATGTTCCATTTTTCATTGATTCGTTTATAATCAATGTTAGATCATCAGATATTTGATGCCATGCTTTTTTCAAAATTTTTCCAGTTAGGTTATCGTATCCTGGTGCTTTATTAGGGTTCATTCTCCAGAGTGCAATTTTCACTTCTTCTTTAGTGACATTACGCTCAAGTGTATAGTTCGTTCTTTCTATCACTATTCGGGAATCTTCTCCGTCGATTGTAGGTATTAATGTGTCTGTTATCTTTTTTAATGTTTCTCCGACGGTAGTGGTAAAGTTTCCGTCGGTTTTTCTCACCGAAGTTGGTACATGTTGTGTAATGGTACCCTTTTTAATCCATTTGAAGGTTTTCCCCCAAATGTCTTTATTTCCTTCGGTTGTAAATTCTTTCCATGATTTGAACTTCTCTTTTCGTAATTGACTAGTGTACTGGTTTCTGGCAAAATTATATGCTTGTCTATATTCTTCTGGATTATTACTGTTACATTTTTTAATGTACAGTCTTTGTTTTTTCCTCATATATCTTCTTTTTTCGTCCAATTCGGGTGTCCACCATTGAGGTTTAATCTTTAAATTTCTTTTAGTTTTTGGTATGGAGTTGTCGGCCGATACGATCAGATTTTTTGTTAATTGTTTGATCATATTGTTTATATCTCCTGTGATTTCATTTTTATTAGTCTCTTTCTGAAGGGTTTTTGTGAATATATCCCATTTTGCTTTTTTAACATTATATCTTTTTTGTCTCTGGTTTGTATTATTGTTTGCATTAGTGTTTGATTCTATGTGCAATGTAAAACTTATAATGTTATGGTCGCTTGTGGTTTGTTGTTCTATTACTTTCCATTCTTTTATACGATCTGTCAACAAGTTGGTTAATGTTATGTCGATCCAAGTGTTTCCTCTAGGTCCTAAGTAAGTAGGATTGTGTGGAATTTGGTTCTCTATTTTTAAATTTTCTCTTGTTATAAAATCTTCGACAAAAATTCCTCTGTGATCGGTGTTTTTGCTTCCCCACATTGTAGAGAACGCATTTACATCTGCACATATTATGATTGATTTGTCGAGACCTATTTTTTCTATGATGTTTGTTAATTCCGTGGTAAATCGAATAGTGGGTTCTCTGAATTGGAAGTACGCTGATATAAGTACGACGTTTGTTCCATTTATACCGATATTAGCAATCGCGAAATGTTTATTCATATATTGTTGTAGTGCTACTATTTCTAATTTTGGGTTTAACACCACGATAGCTGTCCATGTAGTAATGCTTTCTCTACCCTTTATGTATTGTCCCTTGTGACATATAACTCTGAATGGATTAATTTCCAATCCAACGAGTTTATGATTTCTAGTGTAGGGTTCTTGTATTAGTATTATGTCTATTTTGTTAATGGTACTATAATGCAGGAGTTCGTCATTTACTATTTGACTCCTCGCTGCGTTTATTTGTATTATTTTTAAATTATTCATGATGAATTTGTGCCATAACTTGTCTTTCTGCACCTTTGTATAATTGCTCTCATGCGTGAGGGGCAATCAAGGTGATTCGATGGCTCATTTTTACCACAGTTCACACATTTTGGATTTAAACTACAGTTTTTCCAATCGTGGTTCTTTTCCTGTGTCGAACATATCATGCATGTCTGTATGTTAGTCGGGCAGTATTTTGCAATATGTCCATACCTTTGACATATGAAACACCTGGTAACTTGGTCATAGGGTAGGATTCTACAATACGACATACCGATGTAGAATCGTCCGTTGACAAGTTTTTTATATATGCTCGGGTGGACTTCCAGTAACCAGGATACTTTTCTGGAAGATATTTGTCCCTGGGGCGATCTTTTATTGATTGCATTATATTTTTCTTTGTCAGTATCTCTAAGTTCGGAGTTGAGGTTAATGAGATCCTCCACAACTTCTACTCCGGTTAACTCACTATCAACATTGTATACCAATAACTTTGGTTTCAATGTTTTTTGTTCAACTACCTCGAGATTACTTTTGAGCAAAGCTTCTCTTGTATTTCGATCGGCAGGTTTAATGTAAATGTCTCCTGTTCTTTTAATAGTATTTGTCATTACTATATTTGGTCTCGGATTATTTTTTAGTATCTCTGAATAAGCTTGTTTCTTTAGTTCCAGAGATGTCTTACTCCCTGTGTTCTTGACAATATATCCTAGTTCCGGTGTTTCATTTTTTGCTTTTTCAATAAGCTTTTTAGAACGTTGTTTTTTGTTAGTTTTTCTTGTAACTAAAACAAAACCATCTTCTTTATTATTATTCTCTGGTTCAACTCTACTTGGCGGTCTAGGTCTAGATCCCAAACGGGATTTGATCGTCCGAGGTTCTGTATTTTTCACTTGTTTGGTTCTGTTAAGTTTCTCTATGGTATTCTTAAGATCCCTTGCTTCATCGCGTGAATTAGAGATGATGGATTCAATTTTATTAGAAATCAATGTTTCCATATTTTTCTCCATTTGGTCGAATTTCATTTTTAGTATCTCTAAATCATCCGTTTCCTTTCTTATATTCTTCTGTTTTAGGTTTTCTAGATAAATTATTGATTCTCCAAGTTTTGCCATTGTAGTGTTATCAACTCCATGTTTATAAGTAATCTGATTGTGAAGGTCTTGCAGATTAGTTATAACTGTACAAATATTTATCATAGTATCGTTTGTCTCTTTAACGCATTTTGTGCATTTTTCGCAGCAATTTGATTTTAAAACTTCTCTTTGTTTTTGTTTTTGTTTTTCTCTTTCTCTTTCTGCTTCTCTTTCTTTTTCTTTTTCTTTTTCTTTTCGTTTTTCCAATTGTTGTTTTCTTATAGCGTTCTCAAGTAATGTATTCGTTTATATCGACTGTTACGTTCGGTTGAGGGGGCGAAGAGGTTTAGCATGCGATATGGGTTTACGATGCAGTGGTGTGAACTCTTAAATGTACAGGGTCGATGCTCGTGCTGGACGTTAACATAAATCGCAACGCGTTCGCGCTCGCGGAGCAAGTCGTCGAACGCGTTTGTTCGTTACGCGAATGCGGGTCACACGTAAAACGGTTATTCGGTAAAATATGCAAATCGCTAAGACGACGGTGTTTGCGTAAACGCGAATCGGAGTTATGGCAAAAACTCGGGGACGCGAAACTTGAAAACTTTGGGAAAACATCACGTGAACATTGCGCTCGATTTCCCGTCTGCAGCAACGGCGAACACCGTGCATTCCGTTAAAATCGCAACGCGATAATCTCCTCTCTCCGTGCGCATAATCTTGTCGAAACGCCGCAGTCGGTTGTACAGTCGAACCCTCCGTCTTCGTTGCATGCGCTCACGCATTACCGAATGCGCTCTTTGTTGCGCTCCGAAAGCGTGTGCGCACAGCGTGTACATCGCGTTGAAGCGTTTTCCGTTTTCCGAAGACCTTATCGCGTACGCCGGAAGACGCCGGGCAATTAAACGTCGGAGCGAACGGTGGTTTTTTTTTTTCTTTTTTTTTCGGCGCGCGCATAAACTTCGAACCATTATCTCTTCACGGGCAATTGCGTCCGAACAATCGTGTCCGCTGCCGCGCGACCCTGTCCCGCCGTCATCGCGTTGTCCCTTTTCCGCATCATCGGGTCGCGCGCCGTTTTCCGTTCCGCGACCGGACCGGATCTCGGTCCAAGGGCCGGGGATGTAGAAGTGTACGTGCGCGCACGTCGTCGTCAACGGGACACCGACGGATTCCGGGCGTAGCATTCCTTCCGCGGACCGCGCGCGCCGGTAAAATAATTCATTACGGAACATGTCCGGTGGGTCGCCGTCACCGCGGCTGCGAACGGGCCACCGATACTTACGCGTTGTGCCGCCGACGTGCTTCGGATGTTTAGAGCGGCGATCGTCGGCCGTGTCATATTGTCCCGTGCCGTCCGATCACGAGCGGGCGCGTCCAGCCGGCTAGGCAACAAACCTCTTCGAGGGCGGAAAAAGCCGACCGGCTTCCTTTCGATACCTACCTCCCAGGTGAACAACCCCTGCCCATCCCTGCCCTTCCCCCTAGTCGTTTCCGTCGTTTCATCTCGTTCGGCTAGGTTTCGGTGACGGGGAAGCGCTGAAAACAAAACGTTCGTCCGTACACTCACAATTACGGTGACTACGGTAAATTTGTCCGCGTTTTTCATTCTCTCTCTCTCTCTCTCTCTCTCGGACACATATTTATTTATCCTCGGCCGCGCGACATTTCAAACGCGATTTCGTCTTTTACTCGAAACGCCTATGATGTATCCTGCCGGAATTCGACGAGTGGACGAGTGCGCGCGATGTAATTGCATACTGTCCAGCTCTTCCAGCGCGACGCGAGAACACTATACACACCACGCACTGCTGCGACGGGTCCTTTAAAGTTTCCAGGTGCCGCGCGCGGCAAGTCTGATCGAATTACGTAACGCGGTAGCGAACGAACGACAAACACCCGAAGAGAATACCGGTGGTGAGTGCGTGCGTATTACTACCACTACTACTACTACAACTACTACTTACTCCTCTTCCGAATCGCTCGATAATTCCACTCGCTTAATTTTATTATTTCGAACGCGGTACGCGCTTGCAAGCACGCGATTAATATTTATAGACACCCGGGCGCGAGAAAACGTAATCAAATTCGGGTGCAAACAAGGGGTGGCGGTGAGGTTGGAGTGACGTATAGCATTCACACCTCCTTTATTCTGGTTGAAAACGACCGAGATGGTAATGAAAATGCATACAATTTTCATGCTAAAGATTGCTAAAGATTACCATGCTCGTCAGATCATCGACGAATTTATAATATTCACGTCCTGTTGTTGCAGCTGCGTAATAACTATCTCGCGTACACGCGTTTCTCCGAAAACGCGGTTGTTTCGAACCAAATCTCTTAATCGACCTCTCTTGTAGGATCTCATCGCACAATCGCGGTATTCGACGGTATCTTGTATATAATACCTATTATTATTGTTGTTATTATGGTATTGCCACGAAATTCGCAGACGACCCGTTTCTCGATCGAAACATATGGTTTTCACGAGACTTATCTAAGGAATAATTGATCCTCCGTTCGTAGAACACGCCTACCCTATCAACCACCCTCTCTCTCTCTCTTTATATATATATAATGGTATACGGTTGACCTGAGGTCGGTCGCGCCTCTAATATATATATATATATATATGTTATTATATCGGAATCCCGTCGGAGTCGACCAATGATGAATTATTGTTTTTCGCTCGTCCCGACAATGCGAGTGCTACGTGGATAAATCACCGACACACCCATTTAAATATTTGCACCAAGTTACAGCAGCTGTCGCGCATCGGGAAACGAGGGGGCCGTCGAAAGGCGATTTCGCGACTCGGGCGCGCGGCACCTCTGCAGCTCGAAACCCATTATTGTGTATTGCACGGAACGCTCGTCCGTGACCGTTTAATCGGACGATAAGAATCCCTGTCCGTGCCCCGTCTCCGACCGGCGGTGCACTGCGCGGTTCGCGCGCGCTGCGTAGGTCCTGCGTCCTGCAGGTGGCGTGCGGATGTCCTGCAACGCGGTGCGCGTATTCGCGTCGCGCTGTGCATATCGATCCACGGTCCCGTCTCCTTGTTCGGCGTTTCGCGATTTCGGGGCGCCGGCATCGAGCCCCGCGATACAGGAATGGAATTCGCAGCCACGCCATACCGCTGTACGTGCGGACGAACGCTCGCGTACCGTGACTCCGAACACTTTGTAAACCGACCGAGGTGTGCTGAACGTTTTACCGTAACGCGTTTCGACGTGTTGTACCGTACACATGATCGGTATGCTCCGGTGCGTACGCGGTAGCCGTTGATAATCGCACCTGGCGCAATCGCCTTGCGATCGTTGCCGGAGACAACGTAAAAATGTACGAGACAACGTAAAAATGTACGCGATTTCACGGACTTGGAATAAAACGTGTGTACGATTTACGCGCGTCGTATGCCAGCACCGCGTTTACGTTCCCATCGAACTGTAATGGGGATCGCTACAACCGCGTACGCTACGGCACGGAATGATAAGACCGTACGTACCGTGTCGGCACTGATAACGCGTTGTGTTTTAGTCGCTGCACACGGTCATCGTACCGCGATAGTCCTGTATCCTCCATTGCACGTTTGTTACCGAGCGTTCCGTTTCCGAGTGCGAAAACATCGTTTTATATAGAACCGTAACCCACGCTTTCAGACCGTTACGACCGTGACTTTCGGTAATATTATTTGCAGCCCCGAACGACCGTTTGTCTCAATTCGCTTCCGTCCACACCTTTTCTTCTGTTGTTCTGTGTCATATTACGATACACGGGCGCAAAAATATTTGTCTAGTTTCTTAGAAAAATGGTGAACCTCAAATCGTATAGATAAATACTCGGTTTGCTACGCGAAAAACTGAAAATACACGATCAAAGCAAACATTTCATGCGCCGTATATCTACACTCGTATACTCGTACCACGTTACAGATCGATTATATTTTGTAATTTATTTTTCCTGTACGTTAGTTTCCAAACCGTAAAACGCGGACGTGTTAATAAACGCTTGAACATTAAAGTTAAAAAATTAAAATCCTTCTTCTATTTAGCTTGATGATCTTGTAAATATTTACTGGATATTGTCATGATTTGCGTGAACGGGGCGAATTTTTTTCATTGTGATGGGTAGTAGACCTGAAAGACCACAAATAATACCGGATTTCTCTCGATGAAACAATGGTATTTCAATTCACATCCCGAGACACTACAAGGTGCATTTACACGAAATTATTTCCACATCATTTTCTTCTCAAGTACATCGAATGAACACACAATATTGCAATACGTTTACGAGAAGGCCCAGAATATAGTGATAATACGAGTGTAAGGGGGTCTATTACTTTTGGCGAAGACCTTCCACTCAGAACAATTTCATTTTTATTTTTTATTGAGATTTATTAATTTGTTATAAATATTTATTGAAGTAAGTATAGTATTTCATATTGAAGTATAGTCACGATTTATTGATGAAACAGTACTTTTTTTATATTTGCTATCTGACGATTATAAATTATGTTTATTCTAATTTCAATATAAATTTTTTCGGCATTCATTCATTTATAATTTTTATGCCATTTACTAACACACACATATATATATATATATATATATATATATATATGTGTGTTACGAGTAATATAGAATACCAAGTAATGTACACGTTGATCCTGTTCGGACAATTTGAACCCCGAATGTGAATAAATAATTAAAAAGTACAAAGTTTCTTAGAAAACATGAAAACTCGACTAATTAATCGTATTTATCAACTATTATTCATACACCGATGTATGAATGTATCGACATAGCTACATTACTTTTATCAATCTGATATGGGAAAATAATAGACATAAGAATAGAAGAGTATAAAAAGAAGTTTAAGAAATATTACACTGATATCCTATACTTTGTTCTATATTATAATGAAAATATGATAAATTATTAATAAAATATTGTACACTAAAAAAGTATTATTAATATTTATATTCGAGGTTCACATTGCTGGGGCAGGACCAATTTACCCGAGCAACGTGTACATATTATTCCAGTATTCCATATTGCTCGTAACATATATACGATGAGAACACATTGTGATCTCTTTCGTTATCGCCCCTTGATCCAGCCCTGTTTATGAGTACTGTGAATGTGTGTGTGTGTGTGTGTGTGTGTGCAGCTACAAATTCATTGAGTGTGGCTTTCGAATACATCGAAAGACATTAACCCCGATCCAATTGCTCGCCCGAATCTTCTCTGCCGCCATACATACGTCTCGCGCAGAGGACAGCTGCGACCGATTTTGGCCATTCTTCGCAGCAAGCCCCAGACTCGTCGACATCGCGTAATTATTCCACATCTCCTGCACGCATCGCCGCCACAGGCGATGAACAAGCACAATTATTATATATTTAACTATGTACGTATACAGGCATTGTCTACCGAATCCGTTTTGGCAGTCGTCCGTCCGGACGTCCGGTTTCCACGGCCGCGGCGGGGAGCTAAAACCGTGCGGCGTGGCTAATTGTAAAATACGTGGGACGCACCATTATCGCGAAGATCATTATCGTCATTATAATTCATTGCGGACCAGTGTGCCCGGAGAACACTAAAAATTATTACTACTAGTATCGTTGTGAAAATCTAAAACGGTCGCGAAACGTAAAAATAAAACAACGATCGTTGAATACAATATCATTATTGTAGATCCACGTCGTCAATGATAGTTTGGCTGTTTGAATGCATATATAAATAAATAAACAAATAGTTTGCATAAAGAAATAAATAACTAAATACATGCTTAGTCTCGGAGTATTACTATATTTGTAAAGTACGACCAGTTCACGATTTTATTGACTTTGTACATACTTAACGAAGAGTTTATAATTTGAAAACTGTTATAATTTATAAGTACAATAATACTCCAGCCAAACATTTACTAATTTATTTATTTATTTCTGTAGATAAAATATTTGTTTGTTTATTTTTATACGAAACTAGGAGTATTTTTCATTTATTACCGATATCAACTGTTTATTAATTTTTAATTTCGATTTTATTTATTATTGTTTTTAATGCGTTTCGAAACACTGTAGAGAAAACGATTTGGATCGTTCGTCTATTTTCATGATTTTATCACAAACTCCGGTAACATTACAATGTTACATATGCGTTCTGTATATGATACATATATGATGTACGATTACGTCGCTGCGCTAAAACACATTTCGCATCGAACGATGGACAGGGATATCGAAATGAGCGTGATCTAAAAACATTAATATATATTTTTCATTATTTAACTGACCCGTTTTTTCTTTCGATCGAGATAGCATCGAAACCCTATACTAGAAGCTATTTATTGGTTCGCCACGCTTCCATTCGTTTTAGACGTATACGCGTAAACCGTATATCGTGTACTAATGTGTTCGACTTCCTCGTTCGATCGAATAAGTATAATTTTGGTCCGGACATACGAGCCAATATCGTAACGTGACGTAACCCAACAACGTTCACCCTGTACACATATATTATGTATATTGAACGTATGCAGATACTCAGCAGTATCAGAATCGATATTTTCGGA
The DNA here is from genome assembly GCA_034509805.1 of Sipha maydis. Classification (NCBI taxonomy): domain Eukaryota; kingdom Metazoa; phylum Arthropoda; class Insecta; order Hemiptera; family Aphididae; genus Sipha; species Sipha maydis. Next base: position 340,219 of record JASXSY010000570.1, read on the forward strand.
ACAACCGTCAAATCATCGACGAAATCTCATACTTAGTTTGTTATTATTATTGTTTTCCCGCGCGATGATTATTAATATTCCGCGGCGTTGAATTATATAAACGTAATATTATTTTGCGCAAACGATGGCCGCAAACTTTCCAAACTTTATACACATCCACGCGTTGCGTATAATAATATTCAATGTTTAAATATATATATATATATATATATATATATATATATATGTGTGTGCGTGTCAGAGTTTAACACTCGCTGCGGTTACCGAATCACCGAAAATAATATTACGGTAATTCGCGTGTTTCCGCAGTCGTGCAGATGCGTGTCGTTAATTTAATATCACGGGCGGTGCAGTTTTTCACGCCGACAAAGAAATAGCCAAGTTGTTTAATATGCAAAAAAGATGCATCACTCGCTGTCTTAGACGTCTCGGCCCCGCCTGACAACACTTGAGCATACGAATCCGGTACAATTATACTCGTGTAAATGTATCGTACTGCGCGGTAAAGTTTAATGTGCTACAATAGGTGTACACAAAGTTAAAGCGAACGACAAACATTAAAATTAAAAAAAAAAGAAGAAAAAAACATCAGACGAAAAGGAGTTGTACCACTCACGGTATCCAATAATTATTATAACTTTATAATGTTTTGTGGACGCTCGCTAGAATAAAACCATTATGCGACGAAACATTTTAACGGATAAATACATTAATACATCTATAAGTATACGGTCGTCAAGGATATTATGCCGAATATTTCACGCTAAATTTATATATATATATATATATGTATCGTTATTAAAACTATTGAATTTTCTTTTGCTGTTTTAAGTAATAATTTACTGTTCATCTGCAGGCTTTGTTTTATGAAAAATACCATTCGCGTTGAAGTACCGCGCGGTACGAAAACGATTAAAACAAAAGTTAAATTCACATTTTAAAATTGCAATCGAAATCAGACCGCAACTCGATTAAGCTTTGTATAACAATCATTTCTTAGCCCTAACTCTATACTATTGTTTCGCCCTCCAATAAAATGTAATGACCGAACTGTTATGACGGTGAATATAATCCACTTTGTCGTCTCAAAATGAAATGGCCTAAAGGGATGTTTTCTACGACATAATATATATGTAACGTATACAACTCAGAAAAAAGTTAAAGTAATAAAAAATAAAACAAAGTTTAAGTTTAAAATAACATTAAAGGACACATTGTCATTTCCATCAAACCATCGTGCAGTGTCGTAAGCCGGCTCTCATGGAAATTATTCGGTTTTTTGTATTATCCTCGTTTACAGATTTCAAAAATGTACATTTCGTCTATAATTATGCGCAATGAAAAGTAAAATAATAAATTTCAACGCGCGATAAATGTTGAAGAATAATAAACAAAAGCGAAATATTGCGTGCAATATACAATTTCCTACGGGCGATTGAAATGTTTGTTTCAGATCATCTCGTTGCATATTAATTGTAATTCGCTCGCACACAACGAAGCTGCAGATAATACGCATCGATAAACCCATACTTAGAATAACTTAAGACTGAAGTATGCACTGTACATTAATGTATATTTTATTCATAGACTATAGTTAAATAACTATTATATTAAACTTATATATAGGTACTTGTACGGTTCGTACAATAATAAATCCTATAAAAGTCTAAAAATTGGGATCGCTTAAAATGTACTATTAAGTTCTAATCTATTACTCGTCTACTGCATATTTAGTGCCACCTACATATGTTTTTGATAAGTAGTACTCATTATATTACACATAGGTACTGATGCAGTTAGTTATGACAGCTTGTTACGTAGAATGACACGGAAGAATCAATTTTAATTTTGTAAAAAATATGTCATTGAGGGTTTTATAAATATTTTAAATTAAAAACTTAAATAATAACTAACGTGTAGTTTACAATGTGGATTTATCAAATTATATTAAATAATAAAAATAAAAATAAAACGAGACCCCAAAAACTCAGACCCGTAATGTGATGTTTTAAAATATATTAAATAGAATTTATTTATTTATCATTTTTTATCATTTTTCATTTGATGAAAGACTGCCTTATCTTCAAGTTCTTGTTGTCTTTTAGAATGTTTTGTACTTATATGTGGCAGCATTGCATTTAGGCTATGTATAAACATCTGTACGTCATAAATCAAACTATGGTAGTTTTGCGTTTTGTCATTACGTAAACACATACAATACTGTTTTCCATTCAACAAATAACATATAAATTAGTTTTCATTCCACATAGAAATGTCACCATCGTGAATCGAATAAAAGCAGTCTTGTGCTCTGATTGTAATGAATAGTTGGAAACATTAAAAATGTAAACTCGATGGATCTACGAATTGACTAAAAATTTGAAAAAAAAAAAAACGAAACACTTACACATACTTTTAATGGATATTTTAATAAGACGTTTTTGTATTGTGTAAATCCCATTTCGAACCATTCGAAAGTTAGTAATATCTAAATATTTGTTCAAATATTGAGTCGTGTCACTTTCGTTCCGGATGTGTATACATGACTTCAATGAAACACTTAGATACATACTATTGTGAACGTATTAAAAAAAAAAAAAAAAAATTTGAAAATACGTCCGTAGAGTATGGTAAAATGATTACCGATTCAACACTTCTTTTTTCTCGGCATATCTATCAAACAACATATATATATATATATATATATATATATATATATATATATATATATATATATATATATATATATACACACACGTACAATATGGACACACGCGATGGGTTCCAATTTCTTCTGATATACATACATATATACATTTATAAAAATACGTTGCAATAAATATATATATATATTATTATAATCGTACAGATCGATTCGTTTTCGAAAATGTGATCAAAGCTTTTTCGAATAATTGACATTCTCTAACGTACAGTATATGCGAGTCCCTTCCTAACCTCGTACGCGCCCTTTTCACGAATTATTTTCGTCTCCCGAATCGCTTTGATCTCGCGCCGTCGTTTATATCGAGAAATTATTATTACTCTCGCGTACAAATTCTTCTATATAATGCACATGTACGCTGAACATGGTTGTAGTAATGCATCTCTTATAGCAGCTCACTAATCTCGATCGCTGTACCGCCGCTGCGGTCTCGTATAGTTCCTGTAACAGTTTTATCACGTATTTAATTTTTGCGTACAATAATGTGTACTTTATATTCGCCCCCTATATTCGTTCGCTAGTAGGTAACCGACTACGGTTGCTATGGTATAAAACCACGCGTAATTGTAACCATAATGTAAACCTCAATGCACTACACTAGTAGAATCTTTCCACGGGGGAAAGGGTAATAAAACAATCGGTACATATACAACGAAGTCACGGAAAATATGCAAAAACATATTTATTTTCAAATATCATAAATTCAAGTCCCATATCCTAGAGGATCGAGAAATTGTATTGATAAGGAGCAAATGTTTATGCATTTGTTATATTTTTTTTACAAAGTTTAAATTAACGTGGAATAGGATAGAAATGTGTTTCAATACTTGAAGATTTAAAATACCAAATTCATTTTGCATATTTTCTCGATTTTAACTTGTTTTATTATATTTTCATAATTGACATGCTTTTAGTACATATTTGAGGTTTTTCATAATATATTACGTCTAATATTCCTAACCGATAAAAGCACTTTTAAAGTCTCCATTATGAATAAATGTTTTTCTAGCTATTGCACCGGAAATTTCTTAACCGCCTTTACCAGTAACTACTCGTTGGGGAAAATGATTGGACACAGCAGCTTATTATTGTGACTATTTTGATACATTTTATACAGTTGTGCAATCATTTGATAAAAATTATGATGACGTTGATTGATGCAAATATAAAATATAATTTGAATTTCATTTACATACATTTCGAATTTATAGTGGATAAAATTATTGGCTTAGAAAGACATGGCGTATTATTGATTGATTTTATATTAACAGCCGAATGAGTAAATATCAACATTTTTCAATTTTCATAAAATATAGAAAAATCAATATAAAATAAATAAAGTAGTGTCTTAAATAAAAATCATTGATTGAAGACATTTAACACAATTTCAAAAATTATAGAAGGTAAAAACGACACTAATTAAAACTTTTAAAAAAAAAATAACAAAGAAAGACATTCCATATTTTTAATATGCTCCTGTTTCATCTACAAGAATATTACACAGATTTTTCAAATTCAAAATATCAGAAGAAAATGTACTTTGATAATTTAAAGAAAATATTAATCGTCCAGTGTAATGTCCAATTGTCGGGGAAGTTTTTAAATTCTTTGATTCTAAGTTGCTTCTAATATTTAGGAACGCATATTTTTTCAGATTAACAAAGATTTCAGTAACATAAACATTGCGCATAATTTTATAATAATTAAAAATAATATTTCATATAATTTAAATTTAAAATACCTTTTATTTAGAGTTATAAATTTGTAATAATAAAATCACGAATAATTAATTATATTTTTTTTTAATTTTTTTTTATTTAATATATAAACGGACGTAATTCCTTAACAATATTTTGCACTTATATACATTAATAATACAATGATGTCATAAGAATGTCAAATTACAAACTAAGATATATTATACATTTATGAGTAACAAATATAGACAAGAGAACAAAATGTAAATAACAACAAATATAGATATAAGACGAGACATGCTAAACAAAGTCAAAGGTAATGGAATTACCCGCAGCCATTAGAATATTAGAAGGACAGTTTATCATATATTTTGTTTTATAAGGGACGGGATAGAATAAATCATTGCATCTTGTGTTATGGTGGTTAAATTTAAAACGGACGAAGGAAAGGAGCTAATCACAATTGATATTCCCTAAGAGTAAATTATGTAAAAATTTGGATAGTAATAAAGTGCGTCTAGTTTTGAGTGAAAGGATATTAAGAAATGATAATACTGAATCATAGGAACCATGAGGTGGCCTATAAATATTAAAGTTAAAGGAGATGAAACGGAGGAAGTTATTTTGAACTGACTCGATGGCATCAATCTGTTTAAAAGTGTCATTGGACCAAATTAATGGGCAGTATTCTAGGTTTGAGCGGACAAGGACACAGAATAAAACTTTTAGAGATAGAGAATCTCTGAATGATCCACAAGTTCATTTGATAAAACCCAGGTTGCGCATTGCCTTATTTTTTATAATTTCAGTATGTGCTGAAAAATTTAGTTTTGAGTCGAAGATGACGCCTAGATCTTTAAAGTATGTTAATAATTCAACATAAGAATTGGAAATAGAATAATTATAATCGATGACAGTTTTGCTTAGAATAAATCGCATAAATTTGCATTAATCGATATTTAATAACAGCTGAGCACCAGGATTGAATATTATTAATATCGGTTTGTAAATTAACCGCGTCATCTTGATTGTTAATTATTTTTACCAGTTTAAGGTTATCTGCGAAAAGAAAGACATGAGATTTTTTTACGAAATCAGGAATGTCGTTTATAAAGATATTAAAAAGTAGAGTAGAGAGGTGATCACCTTGCGGGACACTAGATGGCACATTAAATTGATCAGATTCAAAGTTTAAATGTTTAACAACGATAATACGGTTTGAAAGAAAAGAGCGAAAGCAGGAAAGCAGAGGGTCAGAGAACCCAAACAGTTTTAATTTCATAAACAATATTTCATGGTTTATGGTTTTAAATGCTTTTGACATATCAGTGTAAATTATATCGATTTGCAAATGGGCTACGAAAGAGTCAAGTATTATTTGTTTGGTGATAGCAAGACTACAATTAACCGATCGTTTAGGTCTAAAACCATATTGATGATGAGTCAGAAATATGGAGCAATAATTATTAATTTTAGTAGAAATTAGTTTTGAAAAAAGTTTAGGAATTACAGATATTTTAGATATTGGCCGATTGTTCGAAACATTTGTGGGGTCACCTTTTTTAAAAACCGGGTAAATAAAAGAGTTTTTCCATAGGTCGGGGAATATACCAATTCGGAGCGATAAGTTAAAATATAGGTTAGAGTTGGAGTTAGTACGAATCTACAATTGTAGAGGAAAAAAGCTGGAATGTTATCGGGACCTACGTTAAAATTAATAGGGAGAGAGGTAAGCTTGTTTAAAACTTCGACCTCCGTAAACGATATAGACGAAAAGAAAAATGAATGATTACTACTTGAGGAATTATTTAAACATGGAGCAATAGTGATTAGTGTATCTGGCTGAGGGTAATTTTTAAAGAAAAATTTAGCAAATAAGTTAACAATATCGTGTCCATTATCACCTGACGTTGTGTCGAGCGTAAGGAGATTTGGTATTGAATTATTATTTCTACGATTATTAATGTATTTCTAGAAATACTTTGGGTTTAATTTGACTGATAGTTGAACTTTAAAGTTCTTAAAATCCAGTTTAGCAGTTCCATTACATTTAGCTCTCAAGCGGGAAAAATAATTATAATCAGAACGGTCATTAAATTGTTTATACAATGAATGAGCAATTTTTTTTTGTGTTAATAATATTTTTAATTCAGTAGAATACCAAGAGAGAAAGCTGTTTGACGGAACATGCTTTTTCAGTACAAAGGTACTAATAGCTTAGTTTAAACAATTATAGAGGTGGTTAATTAATTAAAGCTAAAATTAATAAAAGTATTGTAAGATAAATTATCAGCTAGAAATTTAAAAATATCAATATAATTACAATGTTTAAAATCATAAAAATAATCGGTTGGCTTAAGTATATTAAACTGATTATAATCAATAGTAACATTAAGAGCCGGATGATACTTATCTAATGGTAATAGTGGATCGGGGTCCTCAGAGACATTAAGGTGAACATTTAATAAGACTAGATTTAAAGTTACATTATTTTTGTTAAGAACTTGGTTGAGCTGATTTAAGTTAAAATAAGATAGCATATTTACAAAATAAGAATCCACTTGAGAAGTGCAATTAATTGGAAGCGATATACGAGTCCAGTGAATTGATGGTAAATTAAAATCCCCTAATATTATAAATTTTGCAGGGGGATAGGCTAAGTAGAGGTCATTTAAAGCAGAAAAAACATTTTCGTATGTTATTAATGGGGAATAAGGAGGTATATTAACGGAGCCAATAATGAAAATTGTTTCGTCCATCTGTAAATGTACCAAAAATAGAAGTATTTAAAAGTTTACATTTGATTGTATTTTTTTACTGCAATTATGACGCCCCCGCCATAAGAGCCATTACTGGTTAGTGGCGATCTATCACAATGAAAAATTATATAATTAACAAAGTGCAATTCAGAGTTCCATATATCAGGTGAGAGCCATGTTCCAGTAAATGTAATTAGATCAAAATGAGAGGTATTCAGTGAAGGAATTAAAGTATTAATTTTAGAAACTAAGCTCCTAACATTTTGATAGTAGAGTAGCAAGTTTGAATTAGTGACTAGTTTTTTTGAACCGTAGAGGAGACAATAGTTGGTTGACCTTTGAAGTATTTCATTGTCACGTTTGACTGGCCTTTTGATATTCGCACACTTAACTGGTTGTGTAGATTACGAAGAAATTGTGGCTGATAAGGTAACTTATCAATCGTAATTCTTACATCTTCTGATCAGATTTCAGGATACGTGATAATCCGAGAATTTTAAATACTTCTGAGGCCGCTTGCAGTTTAAATTTCAGTGGACGCGACTTGTTGCTGGGTTTACCTAAACGACTTATTTGTATTGATTTTATGTCCGTTCCGAGTTTATCAAAAATGCCTGTTATTGAATCAGTATCTGAGGTACTACTCGTATTGTTTCCAGATTGTTCTGGCACAATAAAAATGATAATATTTTTAGAACGATTTTGACGGTCGATAAACTCAGCAAACATGTCTTGATTAGCGTTGGACTTTGGAATAGCTGATTCCAACAGGACACGATTTTTAATAGCCGTCAAATCGTTACGAAGCACACTATTTTCAGTTTTGATACTTGACAATTGAGAGAAGATTTCATGGAATTTTTTGTCAAAAGAATTAAGTTTTTCATTTTGCTCATTGACGAGATAAATAAGTTTGGTTTGCTCCGTGCGTAGGTTATCAAGTTGACTGATCATTAATTTTAAGTCGGGTTCGGTAGTAGAGAGTGAAGGAAGAGGTTTAGTAGAGTTACCGGCGACAGAAATAATATTTTTAGATTTTTTCGCACAGGAAACACAAGACCAGGATTTATTCAAACTGTTTAAATAGTCAACATCATCTTGTTTTAACGAAACACAAATAAGGTGGTATAATTTAGAGCAGGAAGAACACGTAATTGAGTCGTTTTGACCGCGTTCAATACTTACGGCACAAGTATCACATAAACCCATGATATGTAATTGATGTGGCGATAAGAATTATTAGTAAATACTTATAGACACACGGAGTACGATTAAATGTAGATAACACACGTGCGTACGCTATGGCGGTTAACAGTTGACTGTTTACTTTTAATATATAAAATATATAAAATATATATTTTCTATACGTTAACTTTTCGTTAATTTTTGTTGATGCATATTTTGAATACATTCTAAGCGTATTCCCTTACATTATACTGTATAAATGCATGTATATTTTTCAATATTTTAGAGCATCAACATTCGCTCTCTAGTTATTGAGTAATAATTCATCAGAGGATCGATGGATTTGTGCAGTCTGTGTCCCTCATCCCTTTCGCCTGTCACGGAACACTGAAACGGGATGACGGTCCGTATACATTACGAACGGACGGTTTATCGTACGTTGTCGGAGCACCAGGCTATATCGGCATAAGAATGTTTTACAGACAATTAATTATAATCCTTCGAAATGGTTAACGTACGAAAATTCTACGAAAACAAATACTGCGTCTGCCGTCTAGCATCCGAGTGAAAAAAACTAAATACACAAAACACATTTGACCGGATCCAAAAACAATGCTGTGCACACTTGCACGCTTGTAACGACGGTTCGTTTGACGTTATTTGATAAACGAATTTCTCATTGCGTACGAGTTATTTTAAAAGTTTTACGCGGTTTCGTCGGAATCGGACATTATTCGGCGTATGGTATACTTTCAACTCGAAATATTCCTACGCGGGAACGGGGTATTTAGCGGTCACGTCTAATCGAATTCGGCTTACAGGGAATGTCGAAAGAGTGCAATCGTAGGGGACGGAAACCGTTTCGAAATCTATGAGAACGGCGAGGGTGCAAAGTTATTTTGTTTTAAAGCCACGGAATTCTCGCTTCGCACGGTTCGGGAGTTCGGGTTCTCGGACAGCGCGACCCGCACCGGGAAAAACTTTTATTTCGACCGCGTGCACACACCGTCAACGCGATACGTTAAACTCGTATGTGTAGGTTCGGCTATTTGGCCGTAGCGGCGGCGTACGTGCCAGCGTCCGTCTGTATAATCCGTTTTCAAGTCGACCCGAGCTCAAGGTGTACACGTGCCGTGTTACGTATAAATACATATATGTGTGCGTGCGTGCGTGCGAGACCTCAGGGACTGTGGACCCGGTAGAACGGGTAAAAGCATTGCGCCCACACACGTTGGTGTGCACGTAGAGACGCGCACACACGCACGCGCGCGGAACCGACCAATTGTGAAAATTGGCAAACCGACCAGCCGATGTACAGAAGTAAAAGGTCGTTAAAACGATGCCAAGATTTTTCGCGTTCCCCGGGGAGAAATGCCTCGTCCGCGCCGCCCCGTATTAATACACGCCCGAACGGCGAATTGATCGAGAGTCGGTCGCCAAAGTACGAAGTGCACGTATTTCCATCTCGCTCATTATTTCTTTTTAATTTTTCTCGATCACGCGCGCACACGTTATTGCGTTATACACGTGACTCGTACACCGCATCCTGCACTCGCGTATTACGTCTATTAAGCGGTTAGTCTCGAGAAGCCTTGTTTGTACACGACCGTATACGATTGTACTCACATAGCTGGCAGTCGGCGTGATCAGAAATCGTGTGTCACCATGCGCGACGACGAGCATCGGTACCTACGTTATTGCCGAAGCCCTGTAACTCACCGTTAGGCAGTCACTCCATTCCTGTATCTACCGTACAACGCTGTATTGGCCCGTACCGAAAAAAGTTAGTCGATGATCACCTCGAGAAGTGATCAAGCACTTTAATCCCTCGAAAAAATGTTACGCGAAGTTTAGTTTTGAGGGAAAAGTTTTTTTTTTTTTCCCCCCAGCAATTATTTAACGTTTGAAAACTGATTTTGATTTTTCGTTAACATTTTTAAACACGAATATAATGTTGTCTTTACCAAAATGTAACGTCGGCACTGGTGAAAGGATCGTATAGTTTTTAGCGTCTTAAACCTTGGGAGCCGTTTTAACCCCATCTTATTTTTATCCATACGGTTATTTAATTAATCGATCTTTCAAAGCTTTCACCCTTACACCTTTCAAGAGTCGCACCTATTGCGATCGAACGATGAGACTCCCATCGACTTTGTAACATCAATTTCTGTACTTGGACGTATACTTAAACGTGTTCCGTGTGCGGGTCTGTAAAGTAATTGGATATGTAAGGATACGACGAGCACATGACGGTTTAAAAGGAAAATCAATATTAACGGTGACGGCCATACCGTACTGTATATTACATACGGCCGCTACAGCTTTATTTCGAAGACCATTCGACGTGCGGGCGGAGAAGTGGTCGTAAATATAGTCGTATAAAAATTGTTATAACAATGTATATACAAAGGTCTACTTATATATTTTATACGACGTATGCCGTCGGTTGTATGCTTTTCGCGTTTGGACGATCAATATGGAATTACTTCTCGCTGCCATTCGGTCGCATAAATTCCTTGTCTCGGAATTCGACCGTTTTATCATACGCTAATCTTTAGAAACCCTGTTACGGACGTGTCTATATCCGAACTCGGAATAAATATTAAAAAATAAATTAGGATAATCGAGACGAAATGCGTCCTGTTCTGTTGCACGCACTGTTCAACCGGATCCTTGCCGCACCCGTAGAAGTATTTTACAATGTCGTAAATAAAATAAGGATTTTACTTGGTATCCTGATGCGCGCGGACGCTGAATCGCACCGTTTCTGCAAATGACGCAACCGATGAAAGTATCAGATCTTTCGAAGAAACGGTGGCAGGTGTTCGGTGTGGAAAAAATATCGTCGATCCGATTGGAAAAAACCACCGGGTTTCAATTGAACTCGCTTCGTGCGTGGAATGAAAACCGGTCGAGATAAATGCAATTTAAAAATCAACAGCAAAAAACTACATCCCTACATGGATAGGAGATTGCTGATTAAGCCTTTTGTATTTGCGGAAAGAACCAGCGGGGATGGTACAACATAAATTCGAGGAGTTCCCGGCCTACACAATGGGTCCACTAAATATCTCAGTCGGATGACCTTAAATCGAAATGTTGTTTGCCATGATAGATAAGTTGGTGTACTGAAGTGCATATTTTGGAAAAATGTCAGATCGATAATTCTTTTGGTTCGAGCATGCGTAATAACATTGAAGTTATTTTTTTTTTCTTTTAATATTAATCCTTATTTTTTTCACCCGTTATGGATAGACTTTTTTATTTGTTATTTATTTCTTATGTCAATTTGATCTATTGCCAATTGACCGTGTACCTAAATCTAAAACTGACTAAATTATAGCTAATTAAAAATATTTCAGTAATATTACCGCATCGAACCTTGTCTTATTATAATGTATCCGATAAAAGTTATCGAATTATTATATTATAATTATCCTATATATTCCAAACTAACGAGCCTCCTAATACTATAGTTAATAAACCGTTACCTGTATGTTGGTATTGTTGTTCGATTTTGTTTAATTTCCACAGTTACCGTATTTTTTTCATTTATCTTTATTTTTAATTATATCACTTTGCCGCAAATATATTGTACACAAACCATATGTAAAAATACGTAAAAAAAAAAAAAAGAAAAGAGTTTATTTATGTATTTGTCGGCATTTGTTGTCTATTATTATACACAGAAATATAAAATTCATCATTATGCACGGATTTAGTGTTTGTATTCGATTTTTTTTTTTTTTTTTTATTATTATTATTAATGTTGTTTTACATCAAATCAATATGATATGTTACTTAATGAGAATAAATATTACGTTTTATAATTGTTTTCCCGCCCGTTACGCACAAGTCAAATGTATCGCAACGAAAATCAGTACCTACTCGATTCGTAAGTACTTAATTTTTTTTTTTTTTACGACCACACTAATATATTTTCCGTATAATGTATTATCGCCGTTTTATCGTAGAACTTAGATCTACATCTCATTGTCATATTAATTAGGTACTTTATACGTAGAATCCATAGTTCATCATATCGTGCAAAGATAAACCTTTTTTAACGGACGTAATGAACGTAAAAAATAAAAAATCGTCACCGAATACTGTTCAGCGAAATGACTGTTTAATTAAAGTTTCGTTATACTAATTATGAGTTCAATGGAGTTTCCTCGACGTCCCCGGTTCGACATAATACTGTTTAATTAACATCGTAACACAATCAATGTGCGCACAGCGATTCAATGGCCGCGCATATTATTGTGTGCATAGTACACTCGCGCGCGCGTCAGCGGGTCCTGTGTTTGCATTCAATGTACGACGCGCGCAGGGTTGCTATTTTTTAAGCGGTCGGTTAATGGAAACGAAAATTAGCATACCGTTAGATTCCGAGCGCCCATTGTGAACCGTTTGGATGTTTGTGTAAATCTGGTCGAAACCCGCGGCAGCAGCGATGACATGCATATATTATGAAACGCGCAAGCGAATTGGATGGGTTTGATTTTGTAATTGATGATTGCGGTTCCCGGCAAAAGTCACCGGTAACGGCTACCAATGCAACGCGCCTACGACGTTACACCGCGGCGTAAAGTGTCGTGGGCGTTTGGCTACGATAGAAATACATATTATTACGGCCAGGTTTGCGAACAATAACTCATCGGTTTCGCGAATTTGTAAACTTTTATACGTTTCTATTCCAATTCGCCGAAGTACAGTTCGCGAGGGTTGTGTGTCGATAGTATTCTACGCTCGGTTCGGCGTTTTAACTTCCACGCTTTTGAGCCTGTCTATGGATTTGAACGGGACACCGATCAACCATGCGATAATTAACTGACAATGAATAATGCACTTTTATCGAGCTTTTAAATCCAACGGTTCCAATGTCGGAAAAAAATCGGTGTGCGGCGGTTTTGGAAATATGATCTGAAAATCCATACAAACCTGTATTTTCATCGCGTTCTGTTCGGATCTAACTCAAGTGCAGTAAGAAATATGGTGCAAGTACCTAAGTTCAAGTAATACGCAAAACGGTTAGAGTACATGGTGCACGCCACGTTATCACGTTGGTTTGTTTCGTATTGAGCACCAGTTTCGTACGAGCTCGTATAATGTTCAGTGCGTTGTAACTTCGTACACAGCTTTGCGTTACGGTCGCGTTGGATTACTGCGCTGTTATAACCAGGCCCGGCTCAAGGGGTAGGCGATATAGGCCCACGCCTAGGGCGGCATTTTTTCTGGACAATTTTTATGTATAAAAAAAAATATTTTATAAAATATTTACATGTAAGGGGCGGCAAAAACTAAATTTCGCCTATGTTTGTTTAAACACTCGGGCCGGGCCTGGTTATAACACAACTTCACAGGAATAACCTAATTACATTTCCGAACAACGAAACGATAATCGATGTTGACCTGCGTGCACAGGCGTCTCGGCGAGGTGCGACGGATATTTGACGTGTAGGTGCGTCGACTGCGCGTACCATAACACGAACATATTTTTTGTATTTATAGTCGTTAAATAAACGTTGGTCCGGGACAAAGTTTTTCTGTACACAGAGTACGTGTTTTATCTCGCGAGGAATCAAAAATGCGACCCTGGTCTCCGGGTGCACTACGCGTGTAACGTAGGAACGACAGACACTTTTATTTTTCTTTCTAACCGTGTTTATTTTTTACCTGCACACCGTTTTCGATTCACTTCTCGTCCGGCTTTCCAACGTGAGCAACGTTAATCGTATCAGGCGGTTCCCGGGCTCATTTGTGACAATGACGTAGGTAGTACTGATTACGGAGTGCACGCCTCAACCGTTGGCTGTGCTTCCCTTCTGCGTGCGCACGTCGATGTTGACTCTCGATAACGTTTTACGTTTCACGCCGATAGCAATTATAGGGTCCAAGGGGTAAACAGAAGTCACTGTTCTCGCGTCTACACCGAGTGCTTCTGCGTTTACCTCGCGATAACATTGCGATTGAAGGCCTCAGTGGAACAACCGGGCAAGTCCATTTTATCAAAATTTTCAAGAAACAAAAAAAAAAAGTTTTTAATAATAAATTAAGTAATATTATATATAAAAATACGAAGATTGTAGTTTATATATCAAACTCGAGATATTTTTTTCCAATAACAAAAAGCCGCGAAAAAGTCATTTTTTCAAAAATGGACTTGCCCGGTTGTTCCACCGAGGGTTTCTGTTGTTGCCAACGGTATTGGACCACTGCGCGGAGTACAGAAATATCAAAGGCAGTACGTGCGCACGCCGAACATCGCATAGGGCTGTGCACTCGAAAATTTGTTCCCGCTAAAACGTCGACAACGTTCCGGAGCACGTCTACGTCCAAAACCAACGACCAGAGGACGTCGATCGAAGAACAAAACGAATCGTCAAGAGTTCGGCGCGAAACCGACGGAAAAATCGACACCACAGTGTACGGGAAAAATAATATGAACGACCGCCGAACGCGTATTTTCCTCTGAACGTTGGTCTTCTCGTCGGTCATCGTATCATTACGACCGGATACGTTGAGAGTCGCACGGCTGTCTGCGAACGCTCAATCCGTTTGGCACCCGCTAAATTACGACACCCGTTGCGGCAGCTGTCCGCGTTGCATTTCTTCGGAAACCTCTCTCCGCGTGCCGGTAAAAAATATGTACATGGTTTCGTAACGACACACCGCGACGGGGACCCGGAGCGTGCACGTCGCGTTTGTCGCCAGCGTACGCGTATAATTTTCACGACGATGATTATTGTTAATCAACGATAATTGCACACCATTGACACACTGCACTGTGGATTCCGCCACCGCGGGTGTACGGTATACGTGTAGTTAAACGCGCTGCAGGGACGTACCGACGACGACGTGCCGTTGCGATACAATACTCGGTCGTCGGTCGATTAAGGACGGTCGTTGTTATGGCTTTAGATTACTGTTGCTTCGCGAAACCGCAACTCGAACCGGACGCCGTGTGCGCGACATGTAACGTACCGCGTGGAAACGTTGACTTATTCTAAACCAACCGTACGGCGAAGAGAAGGAAGCACTGGCTGCGTGAACTTATCATCTCAATGACGCAGTCGACAATTCTCAACATCTAATCTACTGGCACTTTTGCGCTATTGATTGTTGTGAATTCAATTTACATCCAATCGATTAAACGTCAAAACAACTACTCAACTACAAACGTCAACTTTCAACAGCCACCCGCCCACCGTTATTTTTCGTAACGCGGCCGCGTGAAATCGACTCCGTTCACGCCGCCGCTGGGAGGAAGTGTATTCCGCGATCCAACGATATTTTGCTAGATTCAAAAGGGTTTATTATCGACAACGGTTAGGCCGGGGTCATACTATGCGTTTTCTGCGTTTCCGAATACGTCGTGCACCCGGTACTCGTTTAATTGATTCGACGGGTTTGCGGCGTGCACCGCGTGGCGTGGCCAATCCCACTGGGCATGCGTGTACGTCAAAATCGCATTATCGAATTCCCTACAAATTGACGTTGAATGGCATGCGTGTATTACAGTTGATTAGTGTTGAATGATCGCCGTAATTAGAAATTAATGAATCTATATTATTCGTCGCCGTACAACATTGTGTTCGATATGCGCCACGCCGCGGGGGGAGGGGGGTTGGGGAGTATACCGTACGCGTATCCCGTCGTCTTGGCGACCCCGCGCACGTGTTGTCCGTATCGGCTAATGTAATTACTCGTATCCTATTATAATGCGGCAACGATGAACAGAAAAGAAAAATACGCGAAAGTCTCGGAACCCAGAAATCGACGCGGTGTCTTTTAGAGCCGAGTGAGCGTCGAAAAAAAAACTAAACATTTTCAATTAACATTATACGACGCGCTAATCGTTTTCGGTACACCAGACGTGTGTGGTTACCGTAATGGATTGCCGACACAATGCACGGCTCGGCCTAACTATTGTGCATACGTTACGTCGACGTAATAATGAAATTTATAATAATTATATTCTATTATTTATATTGTAAATTATTTACATTGTATTATTTAATTACCGATCGTGGTCACCGGCGTTAGGTTGAACTCATTTTCACAGCAAAAGTGTACACACAGAACATTGTTCCTTGATTATTTACACTGAACAATTGTACATTGTGTTTTGTACACCGATTTACGTTCCACAGGGTTATGTCCGCGTACCCGTACAACAGATAAGTAAATAAAAAAATAACGCGAATGCGGTTCTAAAAAATTACGTAAAACTTGATAATAATGAACTGTCGATAATAAAATTAAGAATGACTTAACGTTTTGAACACTTCTTTACCACTCGATTCACAAGAATAATGGAGTTCGTGTTCATTTGTAATTCATGCGGACAATAATAATACGCTAGATCCTATCGTACAAGAACAAGTAGGTATTGGTCAATGTTTTGAAGACGGAACTATTACTACGGCGATTGCGAAAATGTTAAATTGTTCGAAGGAAACAATACTTATAATGGCTGAGTAATTAGTGTTTTATTACACTTAATTGTGACGTGTATTAAACTTGCACAGCAACGATGTCGTATTTCCAATGTTTTATACTTTGTTATCGTATTGTTAAGTTAGAATACATATTTCGGAAAACAAGAAGTACACTTAAAGTGTTTCTATTTGTACAAATACAATATTCTTGAGCCGGAATTAATGTAACGAATAAGTAGCCACCGGAAATCGTCCTCCAACTGATAAACTCCATATTGAAACCCCATCGCTGTTCTTGTAATAACATTTGAGGGTTAAACTTTCGACCCGGTGTAGCTGAAATGCTTTTTTGGCCGATGAATTAATAAAAGCTTTGTACCAAATAGTCGTTGATTTTGAATACGACTTTGTGAACAGTACTTACCTATTCCTGGGAAAATAGTGTAAAGTTCCACATCAATATTACTGTTAATCATAGAGAATCGATGTTCAATGTTAAAGGTACAAGTTTTTAACAGTAATTTTATCGAAAATTAAATTGATGTGTGACAGGAAAAAAAAATGAAAATTTTATCCAGCATTTATTCTTAGTTTTTTTATTTGAAGTTAATTGTATTGGTAAATGGTACCACGTAATGATTTTAGATTTTAAAAAATAGCACAAAAAAAATGTTTGTACCTACATTAAGTGTACATATATTGTAAATAACTAGTTATAAAATACTATAAACGAATCATATTAAAAATGGAAATTAACGATTTGGTATTATATCAACTCTCCAAATTTAAATCACCGCATCTAGAATTCCAAGAACTACGTATACAATTGAATTATGATCCCACCTCCCTACCCGTCTTTTTGGAATTCAGTAGACTTCTTTTAGTTATTCTCTGCAAGCTATTGGTTCATACCGAGGAAGTTTGCGACACGTCCGCATTTCAAAACTTTCTGTTGCGTATACCGATTACTTTTAAATTAAATCGTATAAACTTTTTGCAATAATGTATTTACCCGAACTATACTTTTGCAAACAGAAATATTTGCGACCTGTTATACGACTTGGATTCCGAACTTGTTGATAAAATAATCGATATTGGCCTTTTTTTGCAGTCATAATATTATTATCTACTGCAGACGTGAAAGGAATATTCTTATAAACATGTAACAATTGACAATATTCTAGTCTTGGACTGACGCAAGTGAATAACTGAAAAATTATTTACCTTCATCACAATCTTTCTTTTTTTCAAACTGTTTATTCTTAATCATTTTTCGCACACTGCTACAATTTTACAGTTTGTTTTTACGCGATAGAAATATTTTTGCTCATTCACTATCTTCGAATGCGACTTGACGTATGTTTTTAATTTCGTAACACGCCAAAGCGTAGTATATTATTGTCTTGGACATTTCGATACGTAAGACCCGTAAAATCGAACGGATCGAACTGTTATGCTAGTTTATATAGTTGTGAGGAGCAGGGTGGAGAATACTTAACTCGCAATACGTTTTTATTTCTCTTCGACCGTTCGACTAAACTTTAAACGATTACGAATAAATAACTAATGGTCTGACATTTGATTTTATGCGGTCCTTGATTTCGAGAAAATTATCCTGTTTCGGACGGTATATATTATGCATTTAAAAATAAATGTTTTCGCTTAAAAACAGAGAATAGCTAAAAAATATATTACGTAGTTGGAACTATGTTGTACGAACACATAAATTAACAGAAAAATAAGTGTTAAACGTTAAAAAAAAAAAAAAGTAAGTTCATCCATTGCCAGTAAAAGTCATGCAAGTCGGAACTCGAAAAACACAATTATACCCCTAAACGCCCTAAACCGTCAACATCCGGTTTCTAATACAATATATTTTATGGCGCGTGCGAATGATAATACCATCGGACCATGACTTTGCAGTGGAAAACGGAGAGAAAAAAAAAATAATAATAATAATGAATACGAACAACGGTGGGCAAACGCTGTGTAGGATATAATAATATATACATACGTACAACATTATATTAGTGCGTGAGCGTGTACTAATGGATGGAAAACTTTCCGAGCAGTAATATAACATTTCAGCTGTCCGCGCGGGTAAACGTTTCCGTTTAATTTTGATCCGAAATGGAGCGCGAAACGTTGCGTGCGTGTTCAGAGTGCTCTACGAGATATAATGTTATTACGCGTGTTTGGATCGATTTTTTCCGATCAACCCTGAAATCCAAATGTTCGGTTTAGCCGTATACACGCGCTCGGCGTAATAATGTAATTGCATTGCATTGCGACCGGAATTGAGTGCGGACAATAAATAAATCGTATTTCGATCATGTGTGTTAATTGATATTGAGGATAATGGGTACGATTTAGTGTTGAGTTTTTAATCTTATTTTCTATACCAGATGAACGTCAACGGTTGAATCTCTTTTGAATTTTTAAAATATTCCAATTCAAACGGTAGAGTACTGGTATACCAGTAAGACTATAGTTTTCGCGCAACAGCAGCATACGTAATACGTAACATTACATTTCGAAAAAAACCATTCGGATATTTAAATTCCGAGACTTGCTATCGATTACATACTTGCTGTCCGTCGCTCCTGAAATTCTTCACGAACAATGATTAGTCATCTTGAAAACTCGGATGCAAGTCGTTCTCCACAATGGACTCTGTTCAAACTTTCGATAGCTGAACGTGCTTATCGGAAAACTATGTTTTTAATTTAACGCTCTAAGTATCATCGTCGTACGATTGGTCGATTTCACTCGAAATGTATAGTAACAGAAGTTCAAGAGAATATTTTAGGTGCTCAATTCGAACCTTTTTGAGCGAGCACTTTTGAACTAAAAGGCATTTTTTCACATCAACACAATGCAACAAATCGAGAACTGTATTAGAATACTGATTTTTAGAAAACGACGAGTTTTACAGTAATTTATATCATTATGACAATCAATCGAATGGTTTATACTTCAAGTAAATATGAAACATAGTGTGAAATTTCTAATAAATAGAAATCGAATCAAATTTCTAAAATTAAAGTACAACGATGTTTGTAATAAGTGATAAAATATGCACAATATTTAACATCGGAAAATCTACTATTATAGATTAATTTTAAATCACAAATTTATTATTGTCGATAAATAAGTGCTATTAGCCCAAATAAGCTCAAAAGTGTTGTAGGACAACTAAAAGGTCCGCAGTGTCATTACATACAGCATAAAACTTCTCAAACGCAATCGGCAGGGGTGGATTTAACAATTTACCACCTCTATCTAAAAAAAACTTACTACCTCTTTAATAAAATATCCTCAAATAAATTAATTTTTTCAATACCTACCTAATATGCAATTTTTGCTTATTATAGTATTACGAGACATTTCTTAAACAATAAGACAAGCTATAATACAATACTATCGTCGTTGTCGTAGACGAGTTCCTGGGAAAATATAAATATTATTTTGCTAAAAATAAACAAATACAAAATCCACAATTTCAAGATTTTGAAGTGATAAATACAATTTTAAAAATAATATACCTAATTTTACAAAATCAAAATAAATTTTCAACATAATTTTGACACCCTCCAAAATTTGCCGCCCTATGCGGCCGAATGGTTCGCAGTGCCTTAAATCCGCCCCTGGCAATCGGACAATTTACCCAGTTACATATCAAAAGCTACTTATAAAAAGGTCAAATTGACGGTATTTCCGATTGAATTATGGTGGTGAATTGATAATAATAACCAAAAACATGAA
The DNA here is from genome assembly GCA_034509805.1 of Sipha maydis. Lineage (NCBI taxonomy): Eukaryota > Metazoa > Arthropoda > Insecta > Hemiptera > Aphididae > Sipha > Sipha maydis. The sequence continues at coordinate 360,791 of JASXSY010000570.1, forward strand.
TTGACATAGTTATTGTAATCTGTTATCTGCAGCTTATCATAAATTTGTATAAAAATTCCCTCTATGATCGATTTCCTTTCTTTCTAGTTGATCTTCATCATATTCCTCCATGTTCACATCATTAATGCCTCTATTCTTCTTTTATCTAGTGTACTCATGGTCCAATACTCATTACCAATTTTAATAGATAAGAGTCTGCTTGTTAGGAGACTTTGTTTCTTAAAGGAAGCTTGCTTGGCTAAAGCTATAATTTTTGTTTAGGTTATGTATTTGTTATCATGCATAACATGGTTACCTTGGAAACAAAATCATTTGATTTCATCATTTCGTGTACCATGTAAGCTGACAGTTCTTTGCATTTATTTTCCATATTTGGCTACTGTAAGTAATTTGGATTTTTTGGCATTTATTTTTAATTGAACATGCTTCAGTGCTGTTGAAATATTTTTAAACATATTACTCAAATCACGTTCGCTTTCGGCTTCTTCGGTTATGTCGTCTGCGAATCTTTTGTTGTGTATTTGTTTCCAATTTACTTTCACTCCTTTCGTTTTTGCTATACATTTTTTGATGGTGTTTCCAATAAAATATTGGATAGCAAGGGTGACACAATGTCATCTTGTCTCACTTCCTTCCCTAATCAATGCGCGTTTTATGACGTATTTTATTTAAATTTGTGCTTTTTGTTGTTTATATAACTGGAAAATAATATGTCTATCCCTCCAGTCTATCTCTATTTATCTCATTGTTTTAAATAGTCTTTTCTAATTGACATTATCAAAAGCCTTTTCAATATCAATAAACGTAGTATAAGTATTTCTATTCAAACATAATCGTTTCTCCAATAATACTGTGATACTCTGTAAGTAACATTTCCCTTCATACAGGTTGTAATAAATAGTTCTAAATGTAAGCTCTAACACTCTTAGATTTATTAGATATTTAATTATTCAAAATTAATTATATTAATTAACTTAATATTTAATTGATTTTTTTTTCTCTCTTATACAATGTTCATAGAAAAAAAAGCAAATTTACTCTACAAGTTTATATATAACTATTGTTAATGTTCTCTAACTCTTATTATTAACTTTATACCTATATATCCTATGTAGAAATTTTAATTTGAAACGAATCGTGTATTGAAAATATAATAATACTCCAGAATAAGCATATATTTATTTTTATAAATAATCTATTTATTTATATATTCATTAACAAGTATTAAAATATTACTATTTTTTGTTTTATTTTAATATTTTTTTACATAAATATATTGTATATTTCCTGTGACTAAGATTAAAAAATAAAATATGTTTAGATAAATATGTAAAGATTCAAAGTATAGAAACGGCTGAAAAATCGCTAAAATAATATTGTCGATTGTTTAAACGAATTTCGGGTTCGAATCGATGGTCTTCAGTTACCAACACCTTCGTGTCTACAATCCTAATCCTAATATGTAGAGGAATAGTAAGTTCCTATTGAAGAGTAGCAAATAAATAATTACAGACGTTACTTCCTACACATGTGATGTGTTAATTCCTATATGAATATAAAAATGATTTAAGTTTCTGTATGGTATAAAAAAAGGTGCGTATGATGGTTCCTAGACGCCGGGAAAAAATTATATGCGCAAATTACTACACAGTAATACAAATGACTTATGCCCGTAAGTGTATACATATGCATTATATGTTAATATTTATCATTAAACCATATTTCATACATTAAATGGATCATCGTTATCATTGTAATGTTTTTTTAAAAAAATAATAAAAACCGCATTGCATTAATGTCGTAAAATATAAATAATGTCTTTAGAAAAACTTTATTTATATTTTATAACGTTTGTTTCTGAAACTTACAAATTTAACACTATCGTATTGATTAATTTATAAAATCGAATTTAGATGTTAGCTCCCTAGATAAGCTGTCGTCATACATTATTGAAAGAATTTACGTTAAATTAAATGTTTTCTGCCGTGTAGGAATAAATACTACGCAATTTTATTTTACTCCATAGGAACTTACACGTCTAATCTTTCCGATGTATTAGCATATATATATTTTTTCTATCAGTTTTCGCATAGGAACAATAATCACCTGATGAGTACACCTGACCAACAATCACACGCGAGATTCACATGATCAAACATCCTTCCCCAGCCTATCATCGATAATTTGTACGACGAAAACCGACTATATTACTACAATTAGTCGGTTTCGGTACCAGCTTTGTACATCGAAGTGTGTTATTAAAACTTCTTTTTTTTTCTTTTAAAAATGCAGTACTAGTTATTAGTACTTAAATAATATGTCATTATTTACTGAGGTCGATATTAATTAGCCACGGAACGGTTGCGTGGTAGTGCTAATTAAACATTCCTAATTATATCTACGACCGTGTAATTACCGGGTAAAAAAATAAAAATAAAATAAAAGAAAAAAACCGTAACATATGAACTATACAACATTTCATAAATAAATGAAGCCAACGCGTTCGACAGCTGTACACGAGCGACGTAAGGTCGAAATTCGGGGTACGAGCGTAAGTATAGTGACTATACGAAACTTTCCAAGAATCTACCCTTTGGGTGCAACGTGATTTAGTTCGTACGCACACGCAAACGTTACGTAACAACTGAAGTATTCATTTGTAAACGTAACTGATTTGTAATTATCGTTCCCTCGGAAAATGGATTGTTCAAAATGACGATTATTCGCGACCCGACACAAATAAATAATAACTTTTCTTACAGCGGTTCCCACGAAAAACGACCATGGCTGTCGGGGAAATCAACAACGCGATATATTATTAGCACAATACGGTGTACGGATAACGCGACACTGCGGGATTGAAATACATCATGTATCGCTGTACATTGTCGTTTGGCTCCTAAGCGCGGAGATATCGCGCATGCCTTGGACCCGGTAACGCAAGCGTAATGAAAGAAAGACAACAAAAAAAAATAAAAATAAAAGCACTACGAAAGGGCATCTGCAGCGTGTGTTCGTCGAATGCATTTAAATTAAGAACACGCGTCTGTTGTGCGCGGCACATAAATTTAGCGTGTGTGCGTGTGTGTGCGTGTAACTTCCTGTCTGACGTTCTGAAGATTTCCAAGCTTCATTGTCTTTGCGCGGGCTAGGCGGATGGGCCGAGACACTGATGATAATATTGCGTAAAATTCCGTCGTCGTGGATTGTTGTCACGCGACGACGACGTATTGTGCGCGTATGTGTGCCGCGCAGATAGAAAATAAAACAATATTTTCGAAAAACAATTTAAGCCAACACACGACTCGATTTTTGGCATCTAAATAAATTATCTCGTAACGCCTGCGGCTCCCCTGCACCGCGTCCCGAAGCCAGACGGTCGTAAAAGTTACGCACGCGTGTACTGGCGCAAGGTACAATGGAACAAAGACATCGGGGCAGGAAGAGTCTGTGTATATTGTTGTTATCGGATTTGTGATTTGTGTTTTTTTTTTTTTTTTACCTACACAAACGTAATTTAAAATATGTGTCTCTGTACGTAGGTTATTTCTATGTCGCTTTTCATTTTCGTTCATTGTTGTTATTCCACATTCGTTTGGATGGTTTTCTACACCAGTAATATTAATGTTAAAATTATGAGTAATCACTAATAATTGATAAAAGTTATGAAACTAAAAATATATTATCTGACCCGATGTTCAAATGATCCGTTTCTAATCGCTTGAGGCGTTCGACAAACAATAAAATATGCTAGTTCGGGCGATCACATTGAGCCCGTGTGTGTGTGTTATGTGTTTGATTGAATACGAGTTTGATTGATATAGCAGCATACTTTATACGTATAACATGTTTCCTAGAGGTGATATTTCTAAAACTGAGAAATGTCGGAAACGAAAATAAATAAATTACAATATAAGTTAAATGATTGAGAGAAAAGTTTTGTTTTAATATTATGCTGCTGCAGTGTAACGAAAATACTTCAACAAATAAAATTACTGCGTTTGTCGTTTGTTGATATTTTTAATAAACTCGATCCTTTTACTTTTAAAATTTTGGAGTTGAAGTATTTTTCGAAGTACGTTTAATAATTCGACGAGCTGCTTTCTTTTCTTTTTGTTTACCCGTACGGTTATTACGCGTAAAAATCGAGTTAGGTGTTGATTCACAGTTGATAATGTTTCATGAATTTTCATGTACTTCTCGAGTACGAAATTGCTCAAGTTCGACAACACTGCGTTCGCAACGAATGAAAAACAAACGTAAACGTATGCTATGTATTTGTACGAGTGGTGCACAATCGCAGAAGGTTGTGAGTTTAAAAGCCTATTCTACGCAACATAGGATTTTACTCAGAGGACAAAAAGTGCAGTCGTCCTCAGCACAGCCAATAGTTTCTGACGTACGCGATCAACGGAACAGACGGGATGCAAAAAGGTTTATGCGATATTTCAATTTTAAAACGCCGGACCACTTGAACCAATACCATGGGTGAATGTTTAATACTACAGTTTTGCCGGTCGCGTGCAGTGGATTTAAATAAATTATTATTTTTCGCCCCGCAGCAGGACTATAACACAGTGTACGCACGGTAACGGCGGCGATGCCATTAACCTTTGTTCGTCGTATCGTTTATACAGTGCATGCTGCGCACACATATACACGCTTTTACCGCCCACACGTGGCTTGCAACGAGTTGAAAATGTTCGCCGAAACAATGTCCACGAATTTTACTGCATAACGACAGTGTTAGATCGTATACACTGATCATCACAAAGCGCACGGTGTTTTTCGCGACCACGCGCTCGCACCGTGGTCTCTTGCGGAATCCATAACTACGTGGTCCGACTTCACTTTGGGACGGGGATAGTGAAAACTATGTTCGACTGATTGGATCACTCGGGACAAAGATGTACAAAAGAAAAAAACCTCATAGAATTTCCCACGGGAAAACCGTGTTTCACGCCTTGGTACGGGAAATGTTTAGTATCGTCCAAACTTCGTCGCATGCCCAGATCCTTTCAAAGAAAATATTGTTGCATTTTCTCACCCTCGTCTTTTGTTCTCGTAACCCATCAATGCTCGTTCTTTTTCCGGTAACGAGGTCAGGTTGCGACATTCCCCATATGTAAATGATGTACGTCTATGTGAATTATTATTCAACCGTTAACGTTCCTTTCACTTGTAAGTGGCTTTACTACTCATCCGTCAGATTTTATTTGATGTGTGCACTTCACCACTAATACAATCATATAATGTACTCGTATTTATCCGTTTGTCCGGACTGAAGCCGTCTAAAAAAAAAACTATCAACGTATTTCCATCCTAGGAACAATATTTAACATTTTTCTAAGTTTAGTTTTACAGTTTCTATTCTTTTTGAAAAAAATTTCAATAGAACCCGTGAAATATGAACTTTAGAAAGCTCCGCCTGTATCAATTATTGCCCGTTTGATTTTACTGTTACGTAGATCGCAGATAACCGTTAAAAAAAAAACTATTATTAGAGAAGCAACACTAATGTATTCGAAAAACCAATGTAAATTTATATACATAATCTAAGAAACGACCGGAAAAACATTTAAGCATGTGCTTGGTCGGCTTACAGAGTAAATTTTTCCAGAAAACGCATTGCATTTCTTTCAGCTACCCCTAAGATCATACGAGACTGATAAATTCATATATGTATGCTCGTATACATCTATGCAATGTTTAATATGTTGCACACCGTCCGCCAATCGTTTACGCGGCTCACGTTCGCAATCATTGATGACACATAAAGTGATAATATATCGTATGAAAGTTACGAAAAGGCCGACGAAAGTGGCGTTATATTAATGTTAGCGAACTGTAAGTGTGTGTGTGTGTGTGTGTGTGTGTGTGTGTGTGCTGTGGCAAGTCTAAGGCGAGCACGAGCAAAGGAGCAGCAGGATCACAGCGTGCGTATTAATCCTGGACCGGATGATACTGCGACGCCGAGGGGTGCGATGATAGATCGGGACCGAATGCAATTTTTCGACCAAAGCCGTGAAAAATCGCCCCGAATATATTTTGACGTTTTATTTAAAAACCGAACAGCCGTATATTAAATCGCCCCGATTATATTTTGACGTTTTATTTAAAAACCAAACAGCCGTATATCAAGTCCAGACGAACGCGATAAACATAAATATGCATATGAACGATAACTACTGCGCCGATCGTCAAGTACTGAAAATGTATGATACCCTTTATATAACATTTAATTCACATCGTTTAACTCCGATTATTTTGAGAATATATATGACTTTTGTGAATAATCAAATGGAAACTAATTATGCATATTCTCGTACGATATAGTTACGTGCAATATATATATATATATATATATATATATATATATATATACATATAATTATTTTCGTTTTCGTTGTTTTCAGAGAAACGTCGTTATTTTTCATGGTAATCACGTCGTCCATCGGTTTCCACCGTAAACGGATCAAGGTGCACGTACTACATATGATTGCGGTTTTGTGCGACCGTGCGTACGTACCTATCTGTGCCTATTGCATGTATTGCTACACTCGTATAATATAACGAAAAATAACGAGGTTGCGGTCGAAAAACGTTTGTTTGACTCGTTTCCAGCGGTTTTTGATTGTATTTACAACACAAATCGTAGCGTTAGTCGAAACTTTTCAACCCACGGTTCCTCCGTCTCCGCACAATAACGACGATTTCCCTGTAATGACAAAAAAAAATAGGTATCAGTGTTCATACGTGTTCACGATACACGAAACTATTGTCTCGTTTTGTGTTTATCGATGGTCAGGAATAGAAAAAATGGTTTTAAGGTCGTCCGAACGCCCAACGTATCACCGATTATATTTGTACTACAGTAACGATTCTCGTTTTCATTACCGTACACCATCAGAATATTGTTGTCTTCGTCATAGTTTCCGAAAAATCAATACTGTTAAAATGTCTTCTTTCACGTAGCTAACCGCGTTCCCGGGTGGTCTTCGGGTACCTACGTGAAATACGGTTTAACGACTACGCACTGCGTACGGGCACAACGCACGTTCTGATCCAACGTTTAAAGGCCTCCGGTCGGACGGATCCTGGTCGTTTACCGAACGGAAAACTTTGAATCGATATCGATCGTTTCGATATTTTCAGGGTCCGGAACTCGACGGGCTGACGGGGCACGTGCACGTGGTTTACGAATCGCGTTTTTCGCGAACGAACCTTAAACGGGGAAGTCGGCGGCATGTGCACCGCGCTCAACGTTGGCTCGCGGCGTTGACGTGACGACGAACAATTCGAATCGACCGACCCGAACGCGCAGTCGCCGGACTTCGTTTGCGTCGCGAAAACCCGGAACGGACGATTGATCTTCGTTCGTGCGCGAATGTTCTGTCGCACCGGGGACGAGCGTTTCCTCCGCGTGAAATACGCGCGACGGAAGAACTCCCGGTCGAATTCGATTGCCGTCGGAAGACCACCCCGGGGAATGTCCGTTTCCCTCCACCGCGCGCTGTTTGCCGCGGCGAGGTCGAAGGCTTCCGGTTCGTACGCGTATTGACATGGATTTCGGCACGAGATCACGATTGTTCCTGCGATCTGCGCGCGTACGGTGCACGGCGTAGTTGACGCTCAATGTACACCGTGATCGACTGGCACCGTACGGCGTTGTGCCGGCAAAACAACGTATCCTAAACGAAAAATCGAATGCAAACAATTTGATTTGACTTTCTTACGCGTTGACCGTGGTTCAATATTACACGGTGTTTTTTCCCGCAATCATACCGGTATTAAATAAAAGAACATGGCTCATTCGCGTAAAAAAAAAAAATTATTTGTTTCAGCCCGATTTGAGCCAAATTTACCTGATATGATAATAATATAGGTATATATATTTATATATATTTCTCAAATGATAATAAAAAAGAAAAAATAATAAAAATAATTATCAATACTGTAATGATGTGCGATTAAGCCATCATAAAATGATATATATTAAATTTAGAATATATTGTTAAATTATGAAAACATTCAATATTATTAACAATTATTATAATTATATGGTTATAATAAATATTTGTAATGATGTGCGATTAAGCCATCATAAAATTATACACATTATATATATTAAATTTAGAATATATTGTAAAATAATTAGAACATCAAATATTATTAATAATAATTATAATATAGTTTTTATAAATATTATAATTTAACATTAAGATATTACACACACACACATACAACACCATATTATATAAGAACCCCAGCATGCTAGGCAAAGGAGCGTGGTGTGATTATTGACTTATTGTACGGACGGTCAAAAGCGAGTGTAAAAGACAACGCAGATCGTTCAAACCATAAGACATAGCAGTAATAGACGTTCATATTAAGTTAAAAGCATATTTATTGAATTGTGTTAAAAAATGAAATTAAATAAAATTATAATAGTTTAACGAAACAAAAGAGTCTTATTATTTTAATATATAAATCGAACACCTCACATTGTTTACTGAACGTGAACTGCAAGTTCAACAAGCAAATCAACCCAGGAATCAGAGAGGTAATATAATCAAATTATAATTATTTAATAAGTAATGAATTTAGAAATATATAATAGTCCCCGATTAATTATATAAAGCCTTTTTTTATTCATTACAATACGATGATAATCAATTGTGAATAGTCTATCAATACGAATCGTTTCTGACTTGCATAAACATTTTAAATTTTCGTGGCAAGTAAAAATAATTATATTTGATGATTCGTCATTAATCAATATTTAGATTGAGGATATGAACGAAAAGTTTTTTACTGTGCGTAGGGTGCTGGTTTTGAGTATTCTACCCCAATCGTAGATCTTTTTATAAACATTTCTATTAAGAATATAATCTTCATTGTACAAAAGTTAAACTAATTTGAAAACTCATACACAGTGTTCTATTTTAGTCTTAACAGTATCATTTTTTTTCGATCTGACGCACTTTTCTTTTGAATTTTCGCATCCTTTGCCTAACCTACAGTTGATCACCGTTATGAATGCAACCAACGATTGAACGCATTTTCACTGGACCGTCAGCTGTTGAAGCTGTTCAACAATTTGTCGATATTTTTTAATTTTCGATCCTGATATTTTTAACCATGGATAATGGGTATGCCTTCAGTCACATGTGATAACAGCGACGAACGAACGTTCGTTCTCAACTTAGTGCGTTGAAAATCGGCTGAACGGTTTACCATCGCTCAATATGCGTTGCGATGTTGAGGTCGACGCATAAAGAGTTTTGGATAAGTTTTTTCCCGTACCTGGCAAAATTCACTTATCGAATGGCGTAGTAACTGAATATCACGTCGCGGCATAATAAGATGTCGTTACTCGGAAAAAGGTTTTCTATATATTTTTTTCATCGACTTCACGACCTAACACAGCGCACATAATTTTGAAATAATAATATAATTTTGCCGAAAACGTTTACGATTCGCGATCCTCGCAAGAGTGGCGAAAACGTTTTCGTGAATATCGAACACCGCTCAGCCCGTAGCCACTTACATAAATAATGTATACGCATGGTCATGTTTCGCACGGTTTTTTTTTTATCTATGCCAACAACTTGTTTAAAGTTTCAAAAACCACGTGACGTATGTGACGTTATAGGAGTACGATATCGCGTGTGCACACGGATATCGCGGACAAACGGGTTGTATACAGTAATATTTACGTGTAAAACACCACGCTGGATTCGCGACTTGGTGACAATGGAATCCTCTGCACGAACAATCGGTACACTCGAAACATTCTGGTTCGATGAAGTCTCGCAAACTCATTACTGTCTTTCAACAGAAATCTATAGTCCGATTATTGACCAAAACAAAAAATATTCCTGATTCGATATATCGAGTATTTTTTTTGATTTTCATTATTATTTTTTACCGAGAAAGATTTTCAAACTAACTATCCTGCAAAACGCAAAACAGGAACAAAAAAATCGATACGGAATAATAAAAAAAATTTCTCCGAAACATTTACATTCTAACTGCAGTTTTAGCCGTCGGATCTAATAACACAATATATAATACGATGCATGCACGTATACGCATGTATATACGGAAACCAAACACTTATCATCAGCCTGCTTGTATACTATAATACGTATACAAACGTGTATCTTTTTATTGTTATTTTTCCTCGCGTAATTATGTACGCTTTGTTCAATAGATATATAATATGATACATTGTAAACGGTTTACGAGAACGTATATAAATTTATATGTATATTTAGGAATTAAGAGAATCGAGGTCAACTTAAGACATTAAAACTCGGGAAAACGTCCGTCCATTCAGCAGGCTTAACGAATTATTTAATCGGAAAATATTATCTTAGTCTGCACAGGATCCGTGCTGCGTTCGGCTGTTCGAGGAGCACGATCGGCGACGAGGAGTCGAATAATGTATACGCATCGGATGCGCGCGCGTTAATAATGAAAATAATTAAAAAACAATTCGTCGAAATTTATTTTCCGTCCGGATGCGAACAGTCCACGAACGACAACGCATTAACGACTGTTTTGCGATAAACCCCAATGGCACGAGGAGGATTAAAATGGTAATGCAATATTTATACGCGCACATGTTTCAAACCGGGACTCGTGGTGCTCATACCGGCGGTGTTACGCAAGCAGAATACGAGTGGATTTTATATTGATTTACATATTATGATATCAGTAGACGTATCAATATTGTTCAGCCGTACACATACAGCTCACACGTGTTTTATAAGATATTCGACAGGAAACGCCTTTATGTGTACTCGGTATTTATTAGTGTAGGCATTCAAATGAACGCATACGATATTATATTTATACGATTTCGTACGTTTAATAATATTTTTGTATAATACCAGGGGTTATAATATTAACATATAATGCGACATTAAGCGATCAACGTAATACGCCGTGTACACGTTAATACAATGTATAAACATTTATGGATCGTAACATTAATATTAATACGTACAATTAAACGGATGACATAAATATTTATGAACTTTGTGTACATTATGTTTGCATTCGTCTTGTCTGTCATTTTTTTATGCGCTACTGCAATTATATTGTTTGTCCGTAATAATACACACACACACACGCACACACGTATACATATATAAAAATATATTTGAAATATTAAGCGTGTACGTTTTTGTATGTGTGTGTGTAACGAGTTTACCAGAAAAAAATACACTCTACGTTTCATAAAAATCGCTTACGGCGCTTTCGTTTAACTTATTTATTCAAGAAAACCACATTACGAACTATGTTTTTACGATGAGTACTCTATGTTTATATATATATTTATATCTTTACGCTGTTGTAAATACGAGTGCGCGCGCAAAACTTCGAGACAAAACAGAAGTACAGTTGAAAAAGAAAAACGCATTTTACGTAGTTAGTTTGCCGCGTTCCTGATGACCCTAAGGGGGAAAAAGTTTTAATTTCTCACCCCACAGGACCTTGATTCTTCGGTTTAAAAAGAAGAAAAAATAAATTGTTGTTTATCTTTTGCCAAGTAAACCCTGTACATCGCACGACTCGTACCGAACATACACTACAATATTTTTTACGCAGCATCACCACCACGAGATAGATTAATCTACTCCGTGATTCAGAGGTATGCATACGCGATTATAGTCTCTCTCTCTCTCTCTCTTTCTTTCTAACACACGTCAGTTTCTCTCTAGCTCTGTTTGCGTATACGTCCGGTAATGATGGGTTTTCTTTGCTGTCCCTAATTCGTCGGGCCGTCTACTGCTCAGGTAAACACTATCCATCGCATACGTGTGCAGACACGTATTTTTCTATTACATGCGTGCGTAAATGTGTTATTGCATAACACGTGCGTTAAATGCGAGCATTGTCCTACTTCGAGATTTACATAATCCGTGCAGGTTTTTCTGCAGGACGAGCGCTTACGGTCTTAAAAGTGGATTATATCGCGGGTAGCGCGTCGCCAACCGCAACGGGTTTTCCGGTCCACCACTGCGATCGCTGACGAGCGGTTCAGTTATTTCGAGAACGGCGGTGAAGCGGAGAAGACGTTGACACAACATCAGCACTGATCGAACGATGTGAAGGAACCAAACGGGTTGAAACGAGGGAGAGAGAAAGAGAGAGAGAGAAAGGGAGAGAGAGAGAGAATGAGAGAGAGAGAAGTAGAGGGAGAGAAAAGGAGAGGGAGAGAAACCGCCCGATCGAGTGCATCGACCACCGACCGTTTGACGCGCACGCCGTCGTCGATCCTTCAACCCCCTGCGTCAACGCGACCCCCAGTGGATAATAATTGAAAGCGTACCCGCGCGTGCACGAAACACGTGCGCGTGTCCTGTGCACACGACGTGCGCGCTTGTGCCCAATTAATAAAATGATATCTGCAACCGTGAGCCGGTCTGAGGGTCGTCTTTGTTCGTGTTTCCTTCTCCCTCCCGTTTTTATCACGCGCGACTATAAATATAGGTAAACGTGTATTTTATTGATTCGAAATGAAAGGGGAGGGAGAATAGAAACAGTCGTCTACGGCCGTGATGATAAGACGTTTACGGTTTTCTTTCCGATTCATAACAGTGGCGTAGCCGAGGGTGGCTAAGAGGCTATAGTCCCCCTATCCCTTATGGACCGTGCTTCTGTGTATGTACCAAACTAGTTTACTACTATTTGGTATTCAAAACTTTGGTACTGGCTTAATGTTGACGAATGACGGGTGTTTGTCATTGGTTACGCAAAAGCGTATAATTCTACCGTGATCACTGCTACTATCATCCTGGTGGTTATCATGAACGTTGTGGCGACTTCTTTCTTACTCATATATTTTATAACCACTATACATGCTATACCATATTATAATCATGTTGTATAGTGGCGATACTACCGCAGCTGACGACTGCTGTTAGCTAATGATTATTATTAGCTATATTTTGATAAATGTTATTAAAACTGTTTTGAAATGCTGAAAAAACATTTTTAAATTTGATGGTGGAGAGGTCTCCAGAGTTATGGATTAACTCTCAATGCCTTTCTTAGCAATGGCATGTGATGAGGGGGAGGGGTGAATGTAGAGAAAGCTTATTCGTGCCGTTAGAAAATAATATTCGAATTAGGCTCATGGCCACCAGATTTCGGTTTGATTTTTGGAATGCTAGATTTAAGCCGACTAAGCAGTAACATAATTAATTAATGATATATTTAAATAAATCGTCTGAAGAAAAAATTCCTATTTTCGTATTCAGCTGTTTTAACGTGAAACCATAAAATGTACAAGATTTCCGTAATGTGAAATAGGAATAAAAGACGCGAAAAATACTGCGATTTCCGATTTATCTTTCAACGATCTCTATAACCGCAGTGTCAAGAGAAACCTTAAAGCAGCGCACGCTTTTCAACCCATTTTTCGCACTCGGTTATGTTATATAATCAATAATAATTTATGACTATAACAGTTTGATTTTATGAAAACGTGGCTCGTGGGGTCAGAGGCGTCCTTATAGGAGGATGATGGAAGCAATTGTTCCCTTCTTGAGGTACATTGACATAGTTATTGGTAAATTTTGTAATTTATATTAAATTACTTGATATTTTCTTCTTTTTTATATCAGTAGAGTAGAGTCCGGCTATCTTGTTATAAATACGTGTTCGCGGTTATAGAATATAATATATAATATAATTATAGTATATTACATATACACAGTAAAACTAGCTTAAAACGTTTTCCTGCATAAGACGCTGTTTTCCGTCGATCCCAAGACATTTCCTATACTATTCAATGTAAAAATTACCTGTCAAGACGCTTGAGTTTCCTCTAATTAATCGGATAAGACGGTTTTTGTTCGGCAGATTACGATAAAGTCCTATGGTTGTGTGAAAATAAAAATAGAATATTTACTCATGTTTATGCATTTATCGTATTTATCGATTTATTTTATCGTACTACATAAAGTATTTTAACGAGTAAGTACTTATTTCATCATGTTATGAAGTTAACCACTATCAAAAAGAGGAAGATCCAAACAGTCCAAAAATTCAGAAAGTATTGACTTTTTTAGAAAATAGCGATGAAATGTTGTATGATGTCAACAAAATCGAAAAATTTTTTTCTGAAACGCATGACCAAAAAAAAAAAAAAGATCATTTTTTTAATATGTAATAAAATAGAAAAAATACATATGTATATTGATAAATATATCTATATTTTTTTTAATTCAATTTTATAGCAAAAAATGTATACATTTATGATTTATACATTTCTTACCTGTTAAATTATGTTTAATAATAAAATAAATATATCCGATATTTCAATCACTTTATTTATTTTTTCAATTCCCACATAAGACACTCTTGTGTGGTGGTCCCTTAAAAAGTGTCTTAATTGTGTTTCACTGTATATTTATATATATATATATATATATATATATATATAATTCTACTGTACGTGTGTATGTAATTGAACTCATCCTAAACGGCTGGACCGATTTGAATCAATTTTTTTGTATGCGTTTGAGTAACGCCCTGGATGGTTTAGATTCACAAATCAGTTTGAATCCGTTAAATTTAAAACAAAGTTAAGTTTAGAGAAAAGAAAAATGTATAAAAATTGTGTATCATTATTCTTTTTTTGCTATATTTTTTTTATTTTATTTTTATATTGTCTGACGCTGTAGTCGATATCTAGGTTATTTATCTGTACTGCAACTGAACGGCTGGATGGACTTGAATGCATTTATTTATGTATTCATTTTTGTATATGTATTCATTCATTTATTAGAAGATGACAGCCATTGAGATATTACACTTGCAGATACAGCATTGAGTTCCACTCCTCATCAAATTCGGAATTTATTTGCACCTAAGCTGTGCGACGATATCAGATTAGTCATAAAAAAAATTATGGGCAATGTTGTTGAAAGTACAATTTTGAACGGCAAATTTGAAGGTCGAGTTTTTCTCCTGCCACGAATCCCAATGATTCCTTCAGACTCACCCATTCCGTTCAGACGTCTGCAATTTCCAATTCGCTTGGTATTTGCCAAGATTATCAATAAGTCACAAGGTCAAACAATGTCAATTTGTGGATTAGATCTAGAAAATTCAGTCTTTTCAAATGGCCAATTATACGTGGCGTGTTCTCGCGTTGGAAAACCGTCAAGCTTATTCATACATAGTCCTCAGGAATTGACTAGGTAAAAATATTGTTCATCAACTCGCATTAAGATAAAATTAAAGAAACATTATTCATTATACCTAATTATTTTTAGAAAAATGTATGTTATTTCAAAAAAGAGAATAATGAAATTATTATATTATTTGTATTTCATTTCATACTATGTTTAATATCCTAATCACTTGAAATATTATGCAGGACAACGTCTGTCGGGTCCACTAGTACATATATTACAAACTATTGAATAACTACTGTATTTTCGGGTAATTTATAGTTAAAATTCATATTTTCTATAGCGAGCAAGACCCATAAGGAACTAAACACTCACAATTATCTTACTGGGCAACACCAAGTAATTCAGCTACAAATAAATAAAAATAAATTTAAAAAAAAATGCAAATACCACTCAATCATTAATCATTGGTGAAACTCGAAAACGATAAAATGTACGAACTTGAAATTTGATATGGTGTTCTCTCCAATGCACTCTAAATGTGCAGTAAGAAGGGATTTTAAAATAAATTAGCACCGACAGTAACGGTTCCATAATGCAAAATCGGGTGATTCAGCGCACAACCAAAATTAACATACCGATTCGTTTTGAATTTCGTTTTATTTGTTTGATAACAGTTACATCAAACTAGTGTAGGGTAATAATCAATTAAAAGCATTGTCCTGGCTAAGACATCCGTGCGAAGCCGGGTAATTCAGCTAGAATTACTATAGCTACTATCAAAAACAAGTAAACCGGAAAATCAGTTTATTCTATTACCAGATGGTTTGAAAAAAAAAAATGTTATTTAATCTGAAGTTCTTTAAAATAAATATTTCAAAAAATATCATATTTCACACTTCAAGTTATATCCAATTATAATACGCAGGTGAGGCTTCGACGAGGGATGCTAGTATATATAGTTGTAGAATAATTCATGGATAAAAAGTGAGATGGACCGAAGTAGATTAACAGGTTTGGCACTTTTGCATATTCACAGACGGATGGCTAGATTGCATCAAATGTGGAAAAAATAATAGACTGCGTTGCTAAGAAAAAATATAAAGATATTTTGTTGTGTGAACCAATACAATTAATTTTTATATTATGCATGCTGACCATGATGATTTGTTTTTAATAATCTAAGATTTCAGTGATACAAATATTTTTTAGAGGAAACTAATTCTAAATTCCAAAATATGAAGAAAAATAAATAGTTATACAATCTATATCTGAATCCTATGTAATTTTTTTTTTTCATTATTTCCTCCTCCCTCCAATAACCGAGTTCTAGAGACGCCTTTACGTGGGGTAAAGTAATAATATATTCTCAAGAATCCGTAGAACGAAAACCGCGGTTAGACGGTACTAAGTGTTTGATATGACTAAATTGGCGCGATTAATTATTTAAGTTAGAAATGAGACTAGGTTTACCATTATTATTTTTGGAGAGATACTACGAACTCGTCAACGAAACTATGTCAGTTGATTTCAATTTTTTTTTCTCAATTACTTCAGCACGTCATGATGTATTATACTGCACAGTTTTTATTGTCTGTACGACTATACGTTCGAAAATATTTATATGAATGGTTAAACTATGCAAGAACATCAAACGTGCAGGTGATAATTATTTTGGCAAACTTGTATTCAAGTTATTTCATGAACCATAGCTGGAAACGTATTCCACGCAATGCGATGTGTCGTATACGAGATACGTGGGCACAGTTGGATTTGTAACATAAATCAAAATATGTGTAATGTGCACACGGTTCGTAACGTTACGAAATCACCGCGAGTGCCGTATAGATAAAAGGTTTTACGACTAGGGTACCACGGCGCATTAGGGTGCTTTGAACTTGAATTGAAGGTAATGTGAAATTGTTTCAAATACAAAGCAATTTGTACATATCGTATTTTTCACATTAAAAAATAAATAAATAATATGTTATGAAAGATACAACGTGCGTTTAATGTAATAACGTAGTGTTAGACCTAAAATTTACCTATTTGGGATTATTAAATTAATGTTAAAAGTACTTAATTAGTTTATAAAATATAAATTATTTGTTTACTAATATATCAATTTACGAGTGTTAACCTTTTAATAAGTTTTAATTTTTATGAATAACATTGAAAAATGAAATTATTACTATCTGGGCCGAAACATGTAGTTATTTATTATAGTCTTTGTAAATTTAATTGTATTATATTATTTACAGTTTTATTATTAATCTATTTGAGTAATAAACGACTAAAATTTCATTATTATCTCATCGGAGGTAAGTTGTATTCACAGGGTAGTATTTTAAATTGACAATTTTAAGATTTTCTTCGAATCAGAATGGCTACCAGTGATATAACAAATTATATAAATACTTAACACTCGTTAAACGATCCTCTCTAAAGTGTAAAATAGTCGAATGTAGTATTTTCATATACCTTTATTATAACTTTGAAAATGTCGATATTTATATTAAATGTATGAAAATGTTTTCCGAGAATGTGAATTGTATGTGTACAATAAAGTTGATGGATCGGTAGAACTTCTATATACTTAATATGAAGCTAATAAATCGATTTGAAACTTAACCATTAAGCTATAAGATGTATAAGAATATTATAAAACAATGGTGTAATTTGGGGGTTGGGGCCTTCCCTCCTTTGAAGTATGTAGCTCAATTAACCTTATCCTATTCTCCTTGCCGAACACCTTCTGAAATTGAATTTTTTTCAAATGTATAACCCCACTCCCTTCACCATTCTCGAATATTTTGGTTATGCCACCGGTGTATAAACTATTCGTAAACACGAATTTCTCGTGTAGTCAAATAGCTAAACAAATATGTCCACGAGTGTGACGAATAAATTATGAAACTCATCGAGATAGTTTGCAAAAATCTTATTATTCTAGGGAAAATGCTACGTTTATTAAATTGTCATTAGTTTGGAACATCTATAAATAATTATCATAAGCTAATACATTTTTCTTTTCAAACTTTTATCAATAAAATGGAAAATATTATTAGTGTTTTGTTTTATGTTTTCCTGTACACGCGTAGATTGTCGGTCCTTGTTCCCTGCGTTTTCCTCACGTTGATCCGTTATTATTTTATGATAATAACCCGCAGTTTTCCTTGTGTAATATTTTTTTTTTATACATTTCTTTGTCACGGTTGGCATTTTTATTTTATTTTTTTCGTATTTCTTTCCCCCCGTAAATTCAGTCATTTGTATAAGCGATTTTCTTTTTTAGAACAATACGACTGAGCGATATAATGATAAAACTATAGGATAATACTCCGTAAAATAATAACTCGTATTCCGAGACGAGAAATGGTATTCATGCCTGTACCGACGAATATCATAAATAATAACATATAGGTAGTTTAACAACACCTGTGTGTTGGATGTGTTTTTAATGTGCTCTGTTATATTATGTAGTGCTTTATACCGTTTGATATCTTACAGATAATATATAGGACTAGTATCGTATAGGAGGTGGTATTAGGTAAATACGTATTATGCATACGGATACGATACATTATTATACGTATACATACGTAGCTTAGCCGTACTCTAAAAGAGTGAAGAAACAATATAATTCATCGTTCTTCTCACTCTCTCTCTCTCTCTCTCTCTCTCTCTCGTCCTCTGTCTCTCTCTTTCTCTCTCTCAAAACACGGTATTTCATTGTATAATAGCAAACTGTGCACCATTATCTAGATAAGGTTTTATTTTTCGTGCGCAGCTAACCAAATACGTATTCTATACACTGTTCTGCACTCGCTTATAATGCTTTTGCTGAACCATCTCGCTAGTTAAAGTAATGTCGTAACACGTGCTCTGCAACAACACCGTGTAGTATCTGAGATCACTTGAAAACTGATTCGTGAAAACGACTGTATAATGATAATCGAGTACGTTTTACCGTGACAATATTAATTAGTACACGGATATTATAGTGTGTAGCAAAAAAAATATTATGTACATAGTTTATGTGAACTTGGAAGGAAATCGTGTGGTTTTATTATGGATTTTTTTTTTTTTGGTTTTTTTTTTTCCAACCTATATTAGATTTTATAAATATGTGTTGTGCGCAATGCATAACGTTCAATTTCCATTTGGTCGCCGCATTAAAAATATGTCGGCACATGCCAAATATAAATAGAACAGTTCGACCCGTAAAAGTCGATAATTTTAACGTTAAATTACGTAGGCATGACGTTCCGCCGCGGCGTACACGACTGTCTTATGTACTATATACTTTTTTCCACCCGTACACCTTATCCCGATTCAATCTGTTAACAGTGTACAGGTTTAAAACGATAATATTACACCGAACCTAACGCGTGCACAACGTATCGCGATACGCATTGATGTTGTGTGCACCAGTGTATGGTTACGCCGTTGAACGAGTAGGTACGTTATTTTTATTATCTTATGCATTATACGCTCGGCAGTCGAATGTTAAAGTAATATGTCCCTGGTTTTTTCTTTATTTTTTTTTCGCCCCCATCCCCGTCGAACTTAATTCAAACGACGAATAAGGTTATAAAACGTAACGTAGTGACAACAGTAGCAATAATAATACGACGGCGACGTTGGTGCGACTGCGAAATCATTATTGTGTTTCGAAAAAAAAAAAAAATTTGAAAAAACCCCGGCTCGTATGAATGCCGTCGCACGCCGAGTACCTTGAGCGTCGAGACTTTATTACAATGTGTCTTGTCATGTTCTCGAGTGTCTGAATCCACTTTGATAATCCGTACCGTACGTTCGTACCGGTATTCGTGACCAAGGGCTCTATGGAATTTACACGAAAAGTGAGCGCTTGTGTGTGTACCTACCTGTATGATATACGTGCGGAACAAGAAGAATCCTTGAGGTAAAAAAAAAATTTAGTCGCCAGTGCATTTTACGACGGTTTCGAATACAGGACGACGAAACGCGCGTACAATACGAGTATGAGCTATAATTTATAATACACACGAGCGCATTATATTGTATTGTTATACTTATTATGTGCATACACATGTGAAATGTCTGGCGAGAACGTCCGTACAATGGCGTGATACTCGGACGTGTATCGCTGAAAGCGAAGAGATGTCACGGTGTGATGTATACGTCGCGGTCGTACAACGTGTACCGCTCGATTCTATACGCGTACCTGTGACCATTTTCAATACGTTTTATGGTCAGATGAGTTTTGAAAAAAAAAATAAAAATATTATGAAAGCGATAGAAAATTCCGGGCTCCTTCGGGCCGAAGGACACGCGCACGCATAGAAAAGAAAACGGAGGGGAAAAAAACCACTGGTTATTTGGACCGTAGTTAATTACGCATGTCAGTTTAGATTGAATTCAAAAATGGATAACATTATTTCAGTCGAGTCAAAATTCGACTAGATGAAAAAAACGAAAAAAACGTACACAATCATCGCGATGACTGGTATTTTCAAAAAACGTAATCTCATGACGTATTATGAAAATGGGTTTTACGAAAATAGAAGTTTTTTTCCCCGTCCTAATTTCAATTGTGTCCTCTGTACACACTCGAAAACGGGGTGTTAATTCGTTTTTCGCCTGACTAGACACTTACAATACAAATAATAATACAATACGCGCTGCAGGCACACGTATACACGCGCGTACACGCCCGAAACCGTGACATTCCGTGTCGGAAAAGTTCACAAAAACTTTAGTCCACACACCCACGCACATACACGCACGGAGTGTTTAATGTAGTGGTTACGCTATAGCGTTATACGGGAATTTTTCTAACAGTCGGGATAATGGATTTTCCGTGTCTAGCACTTACAAAAAAAAAAAAAAAAACACCCAATCATAATCCGGCACCCCGGCGAACAGGGTAAACTATACGTGTATGTAATCAGTGGGCGCGCGTACTGTACACATTGATGATGTTAAACATATCGCATGAACCGTACAAGTACGCGTGGACTTGATATTTTATGTACCACAGTTCCGTCAATGCGCTCCATACCGGTACATCACATTATACCGAAAACCTTTATTTTAAATCGCGCCACGACGAACAGCGAAAAGGATCAACTTTTTTTGTCCGGCAGCCGAAACTCTTTGTTAAGAACGAATATTAATCGTGATGCAGTGTTCTGTGCTGTCGAATGTTTTGAATCCGTCCGTTTAATTCGCCGATCGAAGAAAACCAAAAAAAAAACCACTTGCACGCGTTTCAAAATGACGACCGTTTCGATTATCGCGTTCATATTAATAATGCACCGTAAACATTATATTATACGGAATAATAAACGAGTTCATCTGTATAAATCAACCTCAGCTACAGCAACAACGGCGTAATTATAGGATTAAAGTGCCGTGTACTCCAACGGTTGTTCGTCGCGCACCGAACGAATAGCCGATTCGAGAAATATGATCTCATTTGGACGGCTGCGGATAGGAGTAAAAACACGATCGCGTCCGAGGTATTTATAATAGTGTACATTTCGCATCCCTACTCAAGCGGTTTTCAAAATGTGGCCCGCGGACTGTTTCGTTTCTTCGTAGTCCGTGTGCCGTACACGACGTTTGCTTAAAAACTGAAAAACAAGGAAAACCGTAATATTAATATCAATGTGAACCGGATTGTGATCTTTATCTTCCATTAAGTTGCAAAATGTTTTCAAACTTCAACACTTGTTTTGGGTAGAAGAGACGGTCGAACGCGTGCGTCTGCCTACAACTTTTACTCGTGCGTGGAAAAATTTCAACTCGTACTCGTGTCCGAACTCGGAGCGGTGCTTCTCAAAATACGGGCCGTTTCGATATGTTAAGGAAAAACATCCTATTAGCTCAACGATTATCCCGTAAAATATTCCACCTCAGGAGCCCGTGACGGTTTTACGTTGAATCGAGGATAGTCGGGTCGCAAAAACTGTTTGAGAAGCACCGCCCTACGTTAGTCACACCGACACCCAGCGAAGCACGGTTCGAGGACCGCCGTTCTGCACAAACGTTTAGCGTGACGTTTTTCACTCGCGTGCTAATCCCGTGTTTTTCACGCCGGACCACCGTCGCAAACTGCAACACACTAATTCGGGACCGCGAGCAAATTAAATCAAAAACGCCCTTAGCCGCTTCCGCTGCGGGGAAACCGCACCTTCGATCGATTGTGACCAGTAGCGGCTCGTGAGTAAATATTCTGGGGAGACTTGAATTATATAACATAAGTCCCACGTATCAACGAACAAGAAAAACCTTTTTATCGAAAGAATTATTTATATCAATACTTCAATCAATATTTAGTTAATATTTTTAACTTAATTCAATATTAAATTTGCTAATTCGATTCTGCGATCAAATGCAGTTGCAATGCTTAGAAAAATATAAGAAATAATAAATATCAGACGGATACACGTTTAACAATTGTTCAATAATTAACGAACCGTGAATAAAACGTCTAGTAAAATGATTTGAACGCGGGCTACAAGGCGCAGCGGCACGGCAATTACTGTACTGAACCCAGGTTCAATAGCGTCTACGATACGCAGCTTTTTCTCCCCGGCACCCTCCGACCGACCAGCCTTGTCGTTGCATGTACGATTGCAACTGACGCGGACTTCAGAAAACCGGCGATGAGCCGTAATGACTAAAATAGTTTCGATTTTGTGACTCTCGATTGATAACCATAAACAACGAAAACGATATGCGTATTATACCTCAAACTGAAACAAAAATACTTCCGTACATTGTTACTTTTAATTAATCACATAATTTACAAGTGGACAGTTTATTTTTAAGGGGAGGCGCAGTGTCAAAGCGTCCCCTGATCGTAACCGAACAATTTCGACATTGAATGCGGGGCCGCGAGGGCGACGGCGCGTACGGAACACGATCAGCTTTTCATTGTTCGTTCTCCGTACACGGTTCGATGTCCTATTGTTCTGCGTGATTTTCGACTTTCACCTCTCGGACCACGCGTCCGACGCACACGTAACGCGACCGGCCATCGCGGCACCGGTCGCGACGTACGCGTTTAGGGTGTTTCGGCGACGCGCGACGGGTGATCGTCCGCGTACTTAGTGGTAACGTGTACGCAAATTTCCGCGTCGAATACTCGCGGCCACGGTCTTGCGGCGTGCGCGCAATATAAACGGGAATCGAAACGATATATCGCGTTACCGCTTTGCCCGGAACGAGCGAAACGTTAACCGATCCTACTCCCCCCTCCACCCCCCCCCCCCGGATGATAAATGTCAATTTTGATTTATAATTTTCGACGTGGGTAGTACGTGCATACGTACGCGCGCGTATAAATGCCACACAGAGCACATACGCCGCCGGTTCTATACACATATATATACATGATAAGGACGTAGATTATCATTGTAATGTTATGTGCTCGAGCCGAGTGCTTTATTATGATTATTATTATTATTATACGCGAGTGTACATTAGTACATTAGTATGCAGGTATATGGTGTATTGTACCGAAACGGAAATGACGGAAATATAACCCACTGGAAACGTATGAATGTATCGTTAATCAGCGCGGGTGTGTGTTGTCGCGTACAATGCGACTAATTAAAAATAATAAACACCGCGGCGCTGGATACGGAACACTGAATAATAATAATTTGTGCGTAGCCAGTGTATAAAACCTTTACGATGATACGAATACCGGTTAAACACTAACCGTCGAGTGCACGCCAATACTATACTACTTACACACAATCGTATAAATGCGTGCGACCGCGTCCCAAGCGAAAATAAGAAAAATGAATTATAATTACGTCGTGACGACCGGTTTTCACGTCCGAGTCGCGGCCACAGTTTTTCGGCGACAGTTCCGATTTGTGTCCGCAATGATTGCTATTCCGTTTCGATTAGTTGGGCGATGTAATTTACTCGTAAGTATCAACGCAACTGGACCATCGATACCTAATCTGCAAGTGTGACGAGCGCTAACATCGGAGTTTCGTCGATACTGCTCAAGCGATTGTTCGAAATAAAAATAAAATATTAAACAACTCATCGACGTGACATGATGTTTTGCGTATATAGTATTGCGTAACATAAATGTTATTTTCCCATACATCCGTACAACAGCTAAATCAGATTATTTTAAATAATACATTTTCGTGTGATAAATAATTACAAATCGTTAAAAGTGAGATGGAAAACATGGAATTTTCAATGAATGTTTGGGACGAGAGTATCAGAACCCGTTGTTGATAACCCACGGGCGTAGTTCGGGCAAAATATCATTATCGGACGAAAATTCGTATTTGCCGATGTACAGTAAAATCAAGCGTTTCGTTTAATGTCCAAGCAATAAGTACTAAAAGCTTAATAGTGCATTCCCTCTAATCATTTAACTAAATTACTCACTACGTACGTGATTGGTAAATAATAAAAAGTAAATTTTAACTGTAATTTATACGAAACTATATTTCCATGGTATTATCTATCATTTCACCGGAGTTGCAACAAAGATAAGACTAGTACAACAAAACTTGAACCTTTCATTTTATAAAGTGAAAACCTATCGGTGTTTTGATTAAATGGGGTTTGATTATTTATAAGTATTTTTAATTACGTTAATATTTATATTTACATTAGAATAAAGATGGACAAACAACAGTATAATGTATGAGTAAATATAGTGCAATAATTAAAATAAAATGTTTATTTTTATTAATTTTTATTATTAACGTAGGAATTTATATGGAAGAATAGCAAATAATCATTATACACAATCCATTTGAAAATGTGTACATTATACATGCGTACCATATACTACATATTACCGTCTACTATGCACTGTAGAACAATGATTAAAACGTACTAAAAAATTTATAAATATGCTACATGTCATTCACCGACTATCGAAATAAATAAAAGAGTAAATTATTGCGAATATTCGATTTCTAATATATTTCTTATGTTGTGGTGCGTGAGTACAGCGAATGTTAGCGATGGCTTTAGCTCGACGAGATTATGTTTTTTATACATACATATATATATATATTTTAGCACACGTAGGTACATTGCATTTTCTGACGGCTACGAGGACGCCGATAGGCGCGAGCTGATTGATCGTTTCTGGCGTAAACGGTTTTTTTTTCTCATCCTTTTCATTTTGGATTTATTATTATTATTATTATTCATCGTGGGGCCGCGCGTCAATCGGCGCGTAGACAAGCGTGTGTGTGTGTGCGTGCACATCGGCGGGTCGACGAATGACGATAACAATAGCGCCGTCAACGCCGCAAAGGGCTGCGAACGCGTTCACGGGATAGTAATACCGCGTTTTCAAAGGATTAACGGCACGAAATCGTCCACCGAATAATAATAATAACGTATCAGATCGGTTCGTCGGACCCAGAAAAAAAAAAAAAAACCAGCGCACATTCGTCCCGTCGTCGAGCAGGTCTTACACGTGTGCGCAGGCACACGGACATCTGCGCGTTTGACGAAAAACACGAGCCCGCGGTGCAGCAGCAGTTGCTCTCGACCATCATGTGTCGTCCGGTACCGTATGTGTTATGCGCAATACGGTTTCTCGATACACTTGTACACCTGTGCACACGGATACGAGTTTTGTCAAACTGTCAGATTTCTCCGATTCGACTCCGATTTCACGTTTCATTTCGTTTGTACATTTAAGCGCACGCGGCTACGCAAAGACGAGTGTTGTTCTTTCCCCTTGTCGAGAGGGCGCAGAAAGATACGCGCGCCCGGGGACGGATCCCGCGAACGTATACAGGTGTATATATAATGATGACGCGTGCGTGAAAATGTTCTCGGCGCAGTGGCCGTCGTCGCGATTATTGTTTTCGTTATCGCTGCAATGGACATTGTTGCTGTTGTTGTACGCCCAACGATTTTGCCAATCGCCGGAAACGTCCGTCCGGACGGCTCCATAACAAGTTTTGTGCGGCCCGCGTTTAAAACACTACATTTACGTTCTGAAATTCGAAATCGAACCGAGCAAATTGAATACGTAATGTACGTACACGTGATTTATAGGTTTTTATACTTTTGAAAACGTACGCGGTCCGCAAGTAGTTTTCAAGGTAACGTCGTTCGATCCTTTCCAAAATCCTAGTGGCGACCGCTGCCCCCAAGCCGTTCGACAGTCGCTCGTACCGCGGCCACGACGAACAACGTTTTTTCGCTCGTGCGTTAATATCTCTCTTCACGCGCGCGTGACCATCATATTATTATTGTTATTATGAATTACAATAGAACGCGTATACGCATAGCAGTGCCTACGACCGAAAAGCACTGAACAATACGTGCGACGCCAAGACGCGAGTCTCGTCCGCGGTTCTTTAAATAATTCGCGGACAGGACAAGCGTGCGTTTCCTATTATCCGTGCACAAAGGGGAAAACATGACGTGCGGTTTACGTCAACGTTATACGGGGAAGTATACACGTACGAGACGCGATCGGTCGCGACGTCAATGGGGTTTTTTTTTTTTTATCGGAAAACGTTCTCATAACTGTAACTCCGTGTTCACTGGTTCGCGTGTCACAGCTGAAAGAATATGCACGCGTACCACGGATACATGACTGAGACAGAAAAAAAAAAATCAAATTTAAAAGAACCGAACGATTTTTCATTTTTCTAGTTTTTACTACCAAAATGTTCACATGATCATTAAAATCGCGTGCACAAATCTTGGTCGGATTAGCTTCGAAGACGTATTGTGCGCAGACTTCGTCAAATATTAAGCGCAACGACGTCAAAACATGCCATAAGTGAAGGTCATTTCCCAAAACGTCCGATACTTGTACGTGTAACGTACGAAGGAACACAACAAACGCACCCTTCTTCCAAGCGGATAAACTGAAATACGTTAATTAATTAATTAATGATCGACAGCGTGCGCTCTCACACACACACATATATATGTAGTAGCTACTTAATTTATTTCATTACAACGTTGCAGCGGTTTCTCTACGCGCGGTACACACCGGTAACCGTATAATATAGCGTTTTCGCCTAAAACCCGTCTCGATAATTTCATGTATTTATACGTACATATTGAACATACTCTCTGCGAGTGTATAATTATATAATATTAATATAATACGCGTTAGGCATGTCGGTATAATGCGTGTAATAAAAGTATGTTTACGGCGTATACACCCAGCGTATCTTAAACGCTTATGGAACCACGTGTTTTAGCAGCGGCGGGGTGTGTCCCTGACGAAGACGGACCGATTACTTTTTTCTCGATCCTTAAACCGATAAACGTTTCATTTCATTTTTATTTCTCAACGGTGCACTTTCTTTTACCGGCCAACAGATACACGACGATTGCTTTACCGTCCAGGTAATCCAGGTAATCCATGGTACCTAATCCATCCAGGTAATGTTTCCCGCATGTGAACGTCGACGGACTCAGTTGAAAACGTAAGAATAAAATATGTAGGTATAGTTAATATGTTTTCAGATAGTACACCGCAGTACTCATAAGCTGTGGTATCGCAAACACTAGCTATACAGCTAGTTAATGGCTTCGATTAAAAACAAACCATAATTATTACTAAACCGTGGGTTGTATTAACAAACATATTGTTAATTGTTATTATTAAAATAAAAAAAACCAACAACAATAACAATAAACAGACTATACCTACTATTTTAATATATCTGTTACCATATTATTTAACTGCCCGTTTAATTAATTTGTAGTTATTCTTTCGTTTACGTTATTTTCAATGTCTTATGACTATTATTTACCGATTATACTTCACGAAGAACAATAAAAGTATACTGTACACCATATTATTTAACTGTCCATTTAATTAATTTGTAGTTATTCTTTCGTTTACGTTATTTTCAATATCTTATGACTATTATTTACCTACTATTATTATAATCATACTTCGAACAATAAAAGTATACGGAAAGTATACAATACCTGAAAGTCCTAATGTAAACAAATATTGTAGATCATATGAAAATTAAACAACATACGTAACCGATCACGAAACAATCGAGCTTATTTAAAAATTTGTGTTTTAATTTGTACCCGTCGACCGGTGTTTTTATACATCGAATTTAAATTTTTCAACGATATAAAATACATAATTAGGTATATATTAACCGTATAATATACTATCCTGTGCCCTTAATTGCATTTGTTGCCGAAATGGCTTACGTATATAAAATACACATTATTTATGTTCATAAATGTACATAGTAGTATAGTTAGTCATAAATATTTAAATATTATTCTATCGGTTTTTTTTGCAAAAAAACATAAAAGGTCACGGGTACGACGAGTCGAATAATTATAAGGACTGGAACAAATTAACAGTGAAAATATATTTTAAAACGTATAGATTAAAATAACGCTGTTCATAATTTGCAAACGTAATGGGTCATTAATAACAACGTAATACTCTCGGGTGTTCAAAACGCCTATACGAATATAATATACGAAACATTATTATTGTTGGTATACACACACGCGTTATGCACATAATATGTATGCAAAATTATGCGTTATAAAGTTGATAAACACCATTTGTAACATACACATACACACATATATACATATACAGTTCCTTACGTTTTTTCAAGTAATAAAATAATACATACTGGGTACATCTATACAAATTGGCCGAGAGAAAATGCAAATCGTACAAGAGTAACGTGTTTCGGGCACATACATTTTCGTCCGAGTAATTATAGTAATATTGCAGCACGTATGCAAGTGTTTATGTTATACGACTATAGTTGTAATCCATCAAATGCAATATACCGCAACGGTTTTTGTTTATCCACATCGTACATTATTCCCTCAGTGTTAACCTAACCCGACTGATATGTCGATTGTTTGGAACAGGAATGATGGTCATGAAGCAACGCCAAGGGTTTTTGAAGCGAATATCGAATATTTAGCGAGAACGAAAAACGCAGTAAGAACGCATTATTAATGAGTGATTGACGAAACAGTGGCAGAGAGATGCCCATGTCGAAAGACCATCACTTCGACCACCATCCACATCATCCTTAAGTCCACTTCGGTCGTTTAACAGGTCGTGTAATAATCGTTGCCTACTCACTACTCTAACGCATGCTGCATCATACTCGTATTTATACTATTAAATGTTAATCGGTTGTCACCTTTGTATTTCTATATAAGGTAACTTTGTTTCTCAATAGTCAAATATCACACACCGAGTCTAGTCGTCTCGAGGATTCATTAAAATGAACTTTTAAAATTATATCGCTCATACCACTAGGTAATATTAAGGAAACGTTACAATAACAATCAAAATTACGATAATGAATTGGTCATTGCAGGACTAGAAGATATACATCGTGTTCGTCGGTGATTCGTTAATTCTAAGAATACTGTATCACGTGTATTTATTAATACGCGCAAACAATGCGCGTGATATACAGGATCATAAAAAAAAAAAAAAATAAAAAAATAAATAAAATAATAATAAAACGCCGTTCCGCAGGAGTATCTATTCGGATTTGCGTATACGGTAGCCCATCGACTATAACCTCCAGTCTCCTAAAGGGTATATGAGGAAATTCGACGAGTGGTGTTCCGAAACGCACAGTTGTCACCGAAAACGAACACAATTTTCAGTGACGTACGGATAAACGGGTTTTCGACCGTTTTTCCGGCGAAACAAACAAAATCGATTGGCGCAAGACCGTATGGGAACCAATTCGCCCGTACGATTCGGTAGAAAAACGTTGTGTACTGCTGCCATTGCACCGTCACGAAAGCAATGCACTCCGGAACCGGTACCGGTAGAAGACTGATTTTAAAAGGTTTGTTAGTTAATCGCGTGTTCGGCGTATTCAATACGATCGTGGCGTTAGCGCGTTGGAACGATTTCGCTAATCTCGCAGCGACAACCGTCTCGTCGTGCATGCGTGTTGTACGCGGTTAACGGATGGCAATAGAGGTGCGCGTTCGTGCACAGTGTGTTTTGGACCGCGTATGGGAACGCGTGCGACATTCCAATCCGGTGGATTGCGTGGAAACGATGTGGACGGCGCTCGGCAACGGGTTCCCTAGGCACGGTATGAGCTACGGTGCTCACCATAGGAATCGCCGTTCGGCTCAGCGGTTGACTCCGGTGTGCTTGTGTTAGCGACGCATTTCGCGTTTGCGCGCGTTGCTCTCGCAACGACCACCGAGATCGGATCGACGTGTCCGACGAGAGCGCGTAATACGATCACAGATGTCTGGCACTTGAGATGCAAACGAAGCAATTCATTCGGATCATCATTAACATTGTTATTACTGTTATTATTGCATTGGATTAGGACCGTGATGGACCGCGCTCGGTGGTTTTTATTTGTTTGCAGACTGCTGGCCCGAGAACGACGAACCCAATAATAATATATTGCATGTTATACGACAGCGCTAAACCGATTTACCATCATGGCAATGCGACATTAATAGGATCCATAGTCTGCGGGTGAAGGATTATCGTACAATACATCACGGGATATGCAATTGTTATAGTAGCTCTACGTTGTATATAAAATACAAGACAAGCGCACGTCGATCAGGCGAGGTTCGTTTGATGGGTTCTGTTTTGCTTGTAATTGGTGCAGAAAATACATATTAATCCTATACGTCCAGTTCTTACAGAGAATAAACGTATTCGCATAAATAAAGACAGAGAGAGAGAGAGAGAATTGAAAGTTTTCGCAGAAAAACGTAATAATCATTAGCTGTAAGTATTCGATCGATAATATTATTATCATTCAAACTTGTTAACGAATTGTAGACTATAATATAATTGTAACACAAGTAGCGAAATAACCAGTGTTTGACTTGGAAAAAAAATAGTGAAGGTATTTTAATGATACTTGCGAATTTTGCGTCCCTATCCAATTAAAAACTGAACATAAACGTATTCACTCCCTTGTGACACCCTCAAACAAGTAACCCAAAATCAACGAATATTCCACAACTTATTGCACTCATTTTCAAAGTTTCAACCATTTACATATACATTATATATCTTTTGTCTAAAAAGGCTAAAATCAGTCTAAAATTCTAAGTATAATAAAAATAAAATAATCAAATAAAGGCGTTCTATATAATAACATTAGGTACGTAATTGATAATAAATATTTTTGTTTTATCGGTCGATGTTGATGTTTGATTATTATCATTTTTCATGTACCATTATATCAAAATATAATAGATATACCTAACTCTAAACATTTTGTAGACTTTGTTTTTTTATAAAAATATTAACTTTTTGTAATTTTGTAAATACTTAAGTATCGTTCCATGTATGCTTTTTTGAAATAAGAGTAAGAGCTGGCTAGAATATCTGATAATTTAGTTAGGGTACTCAGTCCCCCAACATACCTCCCTTCCCTTCAAGTCAAGCCCGTCGATCTAGTTTAAACATTTTCAATTATTTCATAATTGTACGTACGTCAAGGCAAATGTTATTAATAATAAATAAGTCGCAGCCGAGGTCTTGTTTCCTCCAGTTCATTAAACATAAACCGTTAGGTATAACACGGTATTGGGCCCCTGTTCCAGGATGCCAGCACAACACGTCCGACAGATGGTCAGGAATCGTTGACGCTAGTAGAAATATGGAATGGTCCGGATGGATACGTGGTCCGTCAGTTGCACATCCCTGGTATAATATAATTTTTGGACTATGTATGTATTGCTAAAACCAGTATTTTTATGTCAAACGAATTGTTTTTCAATATCGAACACTCGTGAAACGAATAATGGGAATAGTTAAACAATAATAACTACCCAACTAACCCCCAAAGCTAACTCATTCCCCAGCTAACCTAATGATAGTATATGTATATGTATATGTATATGTATATGTATATGGCAATACATATGTCTTTTTCAAAATTGAATATACTATATTTCCTAATCCAGGGATTCTCAACATTTTATTAACACCAGGGCTTGCAAGCGTTATAATAACGTTATATTTGACAAAAAACGATTGAAATTTGTAAACGTAATTATAACGGAAAATGATAAACATAAATAAACAAATTACACAAAACAAAACGTAACGTTTAAAAAAATATATCATTAAACAAAACATAACGTAAAAATGGTATATATTGTATTCCATTAAACGAAATAATTAATTTCCAATTATTCAACAATAGTTATAAATTATGGTACTGGTTTCGTGGAAATATTTAGACTACGCGATCTATTTTTATTTAATCCAAAAATTAAGTAAAATAAATACAAAATTTATATTGTCAGACTTGAGAAGTTCAATTACAAGTGATATATTAGAAGACATATTAATTATTAGATAAAACAATCAATAACATATAAAATGTATAATTTATTTTGTTTTTAAGTGTATTCATAAATACAATATATTATATTGATATTAGACATAGGTATTTATTTTGTTATATGCGAATGTAGTATATACTATTTAAAAATGGTAATATGGTAATAGGTATAATTTAGAATCTAAATGATGAGTACCCCCAAAGCGTATGTGTATCACAGTTTGAGAATCTCTGCCCTAATTAGTAATAAATTAATCCTCCAAATAAAATCTTCCATCTTACAATACTCTTCAATAATCCGACCACTAATTACTTATGTCTGCCAATATGGGTTGCAATCTCTCAACCAAAATAAATTAAATCCACATCCTCCAGAACAAATTTCTGATAATATGTCCAAAAGCACCATGGTATATGAGTAATAGGTAAATTCACAACGATACAGGAATACCATTCCTCAAAGACAGGATAAAAACCAAATTCAAAAATGTCCACATCAACTCCGATGACGGAGTAAGATTCTACAACTTTGATACCAAACAAAAATCAGCGATTAATACCACGACTACCACTAGACCTACTCTTATCAGATGCTAGCAAAGACGAAGATCAAA
This sequence comes from Sipha maydis, assembly GCA_034509805.1. Lineage (NCBI taxonomy): Eukaryota > Metazoa > Arthropoda > Insecta > Hemiptera > Aphididae > Sipha > Sipha maydis. Next base: position 393,884 of record JASXSY010000570.1, read on the forward strand.
TCTAAAATTGAATCGTTAATAGTAATTCATAATAACTTTATTGAGTATGTAATAAGTTGTAAATATTGAATAAGACAATATATAACGATAAGATATAACGCGCACTCGTACATACGTACACATGCATACATACACAAACATTAGATATAAGGAGGCCGGTCGTTTCCTGTCGGCTTTTCCGTTCCGTTCTGTCACGATCGACAAAAGACGCGATAGTAAAAGTGAACTGTAGCAGTATTAAAAATTTGTTATAATAACTTTGAATATGAATGTTAGTATGAGTTTCAAAAAATTAAGGAAAATATCAGTAAACCAGAGATAAAAGGTTAAATTACTTTAAACACAAATCGACCATCCCATCCTATACTTCGGACACTGACTACAATTTCACAATTTCAACAAGGAAGTCGCTACAAGGATCGAATATTTAATATACTAATTTATAATATCTTCTTCTTCTTCTTCTTCTTCTACTTCGCCTTCCTCCCAACTATTTGGGGTCGGCCACCCTTGTCCTACACCTCCACTTCACTCGGTCAATCACATCTCCTTTGCACACACCGACAGCCCTCATGTCATTCTCCAAAGTCTCCAACCATCTCTTTTTTGGTCTTCCTCTTCCTCTTTTCCCTTCAACGTCCATCTTCATAACCACTCTTACGGCATTCGTTTCCTCTCGCCTTATCACATGCCCAAACCATCTCAGCCTATTTTCTCTCATCTTGTCCACAATTGGCGCTACACCAACACTACCTCTCACGTATTCATTCCTTATTCTATCTTCTCTTGTCACTCCACTCGACCATCTAAGCATTCTCATTTCCGCGACACTCATACTTTGTTCTATTCTCCTGTTAACCGCCCAACACTCTGAACCATACAGCATAATTGGTCTCACTACACTTTTATAAAATTTACCTTTCAGCCTAATTGGAATTCTCTTATCGCATAACACGCCCGATGCTTCTCTCCATTTCATCCACCCGCACTTAATCCTATGTTTTACATAAATATACTAATTTATAATATAATTAAGTAATTGATTTAGAGACACACAACCGTCCCCGTTAATTTTTTGATACCTTTTTAATCATTACAATACCATATCCTTGTTAGTATATCTTAAGATTTGCCAATATGCTAAAATTATTGTATATTATATAATAATACAATAATTGTATATATTAGTTGTACATAATATATTATATGAATAGTCAATGATTAACGAGGTTTTTTTTTCAAAAAAATATATTAAACACCTCGATCGCAGTGCAAATATATTTTTATCAAAAAACGACTATGCACACTATGTGTGCATGTACGTTACGGGCAATATGGAATGCCGAGCAATGTAAACATGGCTCGGGCTATTTGGTCATGGCATAGAAATAAATAATTGTTAAACTTATAATAATATAGGTACTGTAAAATATTTCACAAATAATTTTTTACAAGTTTCTTACAATACAGAACGAAGTATAAAATATTAGTATAATATTATTACTCACTATCATGGGCGTAGTTTGGAATAATTATTAGTTGGGGTTATATAGGACTAGAAAAAATTTGTTTCAAAAACTTTTGATGTTTAACTTGAATAAAAGGGAAAGAGAATATTTTTTGAAAAAAAACAATTAATATTTGACCCCTTCTTAATCTGTATTTTATTTTACAGTACAAAATAGATAAAACGATCAAAATTAAATTATTAAATCAAACTTATATGTCTGTGTTTATCTACAATCATATTATAAATATTTTAAGATTATAAAAGCATTTAAAACTATAATTTCAGATAAAATGGAAGTAAATACTACGAGAGGGGCTATAAAAATTTCTCTGGGGACTCTATGGCCCAATGTATACTACGCCCATGCTCACTATTTATATTATTCTATAGAATATAAGATATACGTTATGTCTATTGTTTTTCCACATCAAATCGATTGAAGTTAGAACTATACCGATACAATCAGACAAGAATATTTGAACAAAGATTTATATTTACGATTCGTCAGTCAGATATTGGTGATCTCTAAGACACTTTATAGTTTGTAATTACTTATTTACGTTCGAGGTTCAAATTGTCCGAGCAATGTGTCCATTGTCCGGTGTTCCATATTGCTCGTAACGTACATAAAAGTATCGCGGTATATGATATCGTGTACTATAACTTTATAAGTAACAGCGATCGATATTCCAAAAAAAAATTCGATTAATCGTGGAACTACATAACAAATGTGTTTCGCACCGGTGAACAGAAAAAAATATTGCAAAGCTTTTACCTACTCGTACGTCCGAATCATGCAGCAGTCGACATGATATATTACTTATTTTACCAATTTGCAACAAACCCATTGTCGATAAACGTTGTGTACGAATCAACATGCAATACTCGTGTTATCATCCCATATTCTTTAAACTCAGATTTCCGTCTGAATCACATTGTCGTACGAATCGTTTGGATTTATTCCGTCGTCACGTCGTGTCGAATTTTAATACGCGAAGAATTTAAGAAAGTCGATATGTATCAAGTTTTATATAAACTATAGTTATATATAAAATATTTACATAACTATTAGCGTTATCCAGAAGACAACGAGGACTTTGTGGCTATATATATATATATATATATAGTTATCCAAAAAATAAGTTTGAACCTATATATATATATATGTCGTTCGTTGTGATTAGCATTTAAGAGAGCCTTGATCGATTTTCCTATGACGAGAAAATAATTCACGACTTGATTCGCCCAACAAAAGTTCAGCGAAACGTTTGTTATAGGTATCTATAGATACAATATTTGCAGCAAGTAAAAAGCGATGAACGGTTTATTTAAGTATTTTTCAACTTCCCGAGTTACTGAAGATATTTCAGTAAAGCTTTAAACACAGGATATTTTCAAACCAATTTCGCTGTGTAGATAGTATGATCACTGATATTTATATATATCTGAGGAGTTGAGAATGTGACCGAATAAAAAATATCAAAACAATAATTTAGTTATCCACAAAGTAAACGGTCCGTAACGTCAAGAAAGGAAGATGAAAAAAAAGTCAAGAGACTATACTTGATTCTATATGTTTTTGTAAAATGTCAAAAATCAAGTTTTTTTGAAAAGTGCGTCAGTTAATAGAAACGCCACTACCGATTCAACGGCATGAACATATTTCGAAATTACTGCCGCAACGATAATATAGGGTGAGCCCGAATGTGAACACGCACGTCTTAGTCTTCACTATTTCCCGCCGCGTTTGGAACATAACATTAAACTGATGAATAAATTGTGATTTACAATGGCACGAGTGGATCAAAAAGTAGGTATTCAATAACTCACGACTTTAAACCGTTTACTCGTCGGAAATCCCTGAATAATTCTATACACCTTGGAACCGGATACGATTGTGCTGCACGTACGCATAATACGCGCGTTAGCTTGGTATACACATACACATAGTACTCGTGGTTTAGTATATTACGATCAGTGTTGGGAAATATCTAGATAAATGTATCTAGATAAGTTATCTAGATAAAAATTATTTATATTTTATCTTATCTAGATAATTTTATACTCAGTTATCTTTATCTTCATCTAGATAAAAATCTTGTTATCTAAGAGTACCAATCTAGATAATTTATTTAAATTAAAAAATAAAATTTGAAAATTTAAAATGTTTTTATATTTTCATTTTTACATTTTTCTGTACATCTATATACCTATTTCACAGATAATAACTGGCAAGATGACAATCTTCTTATAAAGTTTATTTTAAAAAAAATAACTCTTTATATTATATGTTTATTTTCAAAATGTTTGAAATTTGTTAAAAAAAAGACAGAAATGTATTGTTATTTTATTTTTCAAATCTAAGATTTTTTTAATATAAGGTTAGAGAATGATTTGGCATCTTCTTATGAAGTTTATTTCAAAAGAAAATTATTCTATATTTTATGTTTATTAATATTTGAAATGAGTTGAAAAAATTATATTTATTTTAAAATATTTTTAATTATGAATTTTTTACCTAATATCTGTTGGCTGTAGTATCCCGAATATTTTCAAAATTAAACATAAAATAATCTCATATTTATCTAGATAAAAATGTACTTATTTTTATCTTTATCTAGATGAAATTTAGTAGAACTATCTTTATCTGTATCTAGATAAGAATTAGTATAGTCATCTTTATCTTTATCTAGATAAATTATTAGTTATCTATTCCCAACACTGATTACGATACGATTTCCACCGCGAATCGCGATCGTTTTACCGCTGCAACTATGACTTCGTGGTCAATCGTGTGCTACAGGAAGCAATACGCCTATTCACGCATTGTCATTGCGATCGATTGAATGTAATACGACCGAAGACCTAAAAGTTCGATCAGAGACGGTTCGAGTGGGTTGATCTAGCCGTCGTATTATTTGCTAAACGGGTTTGAGTGTCCAGATGTGTGATTAGCGTTCGTACGGGGAAAATTAAAATCGAAGGGACTCTCGAGCGTCAACTACTGTGCGTGGATTGTTTAGAAAATCGATATTATAGCAAAAACTCGATCGTACATATATAACATCTAACCCTCCGATGAAATCAAAAATAAACCTTACTACGTATTCAACTTAATTCGCATTGAAATGTTATCGTACGTTTATATTTAATCTATGCATCGTTCTCCCTTAGTTCCGATGAAAATTATCAACGGTGATATTATTAAAATTTAAAAAAATGACACAATGCAGAATAACTCTACTTGCTCTGCATCGAATTGTAATATTTAATTTTGCACTGCGTGTGGGGCAACGGTTACGGTTTTTATTGAGCGCCCGGGTTTGGGATTTTGACTGCAAGGTGCAGAAATCTTCTGATCATTTTTCGTATATTTAATATACATAATAAGTATACTTTATATCGTACAAAAGGTACGTGTTTTATTCTTCAACTGTTTTCATTAACGTGATACAACACCGCCGGTAACGGATAAAAGTTTCAACGAACTGTTATATACATTGTATGGATGTCTGAACAAATTATTCATATCAAACGCCATGATGTATAATTGTATAATGTAATATAATGTATAATTAATTTATTGAACGACAAACTCACGATACGATATTAAGATTTATTTTTTGTTATAATACTTACTGTTTAAACATTATGTTATATGTGTTAACTGTATAATTATTAAAACAATAATTATTAGTATGCATATTATAAAATATTTTATGTGCACACACGCGCGTGTATTTACCGTTTATCCGCTCTACTGTGCACGCCGGACAGGCATAAATCCTGCAGGCTACGCTTCACTGCGTCGCGTTGACATTTTAATAATAACAATAATTTAATTGCAATTTTCACCGGAAGTACATGAACATATAAAATGTCATATTTGTATACACACCATGATATTATTGTTACTCTCAGCCCCTTTAGTGAAATGCTAAATAAATACGACGTTTTCACGGTTTAGTTCTTCGGGACAAATGTATTACGGTTTAACTACTTCGTTGTATTATTATTTATACGTTCTTTTAATGTGTTTGTGTATATTACGGTGCAGCATACAATCTAAAAATTTTTAGACGGGTTTATATTTATTTATTAATATATATAATATAATATAACTGTCGATATTTTAACGATATTTTCCACAGATTGACGATCGACCACCGAACACATGTAGTTTTAATTAGTTCGTTGTATTCGAAATGGTAAATGTGATGGTGTAGCTAATGTTTGAAGAATAAACATACAATTTTTCAACCAAGTGAGATTATAGATGTAAATTATTTGAACTGTTAAAATGTTGCCAATAGTGATCCGTTTCCGATTCCATGTGTGCGCTTTATACTCCAACTGATGTGTATTGCAGTGATGGGTCTATGCTCCTTGACTCCCGCACAAGTCCATAACATCATTAGTCACCGGATTGCATACTACTGGTGGTAACGTCATCTCGATCTGAGTAATAATAAAATATAATTAATAAAATAATTGTTTGTGTTCCAATACCATGGTAATTAGTTTTTAGATTTTATTGTTTGATACATGTTATTTAAATTGGTAATTTTAGACAACTCAACTTCTGCGCACGCAGATTCCCATACCTCATTCAGGGAAAAATTTAAAATTAAATATTATATACACGCTAAAGCTTCGTAAAGCCTCACTTACATTGGGCGAGTTTACAAGCTGCTAGTTGGTAAATTCACTATCTGCTAAATAAACTCGCCCAGTTTAATCATGTTCACTAGCCAACTAGCAGATTGTAAACTATCTGTGAGTAAATTTGAAAGCTAGGCTACTTTACTCGCTACTCGCTGGCGTTTATGGTTTCAGTGTTTACAAAATGTCGACGGGAATAGTACGGGCGGATGTCATTATTTTAGATCATGCTATCAAAAAGGAGTTAAAAAAAAAAAAAAAAAAAAAAAAAAAGCAGAGAAATATATGGGTGAAACAATGGCTACTATGGTAATGCTGATATAATATTGTATAATATTACTTGTGTTCCACTTCATTTTAACAGTAGTTACACAGAAATGTCGATTAAAAACTAAGTATTATAGTTGAAACGTACCTAATATTCACAACGGCAAACCGCGTCGGGGTAGTACACGTGGTTTTTACTCGCTAACTAGTTGGCTACTGAGCGAGTAGTACACGTTTTGCGTGTAATCATTACAATCGCACTAGTCGACTAGTCCGCTTCTAAAATAGCCAACAAACAGCTTGTAAACTCGTTCAATGTAATCGAGTCTTAATGTTATTTGTTCCAAGTAATTTTTCATTCGTACTACGGTTGAACAACATTATATTGAACACGACGTTGCACACTAAGTTTCAAATTGAGATATAGGTTCTTTTTTCATCGTCAAGTTTTGTATGGGTATAATTTATTATTTTAGAAATACGCAAAACCATAAATTATTCAAGAATATCTGTTTATAGTTTATGTTTATAAGTCTCATCCGATAATGAAATCGTATGTTATAACTGTGTCCATCGGAAAAAACAAATCGTTCTCTAATCGTGTATCAATAATAAATTCCTATTTTGGGCGTTTGAAAACGAAACATGTTTTTTATAACTAACAGTAAATCTAAGAATTGTTTCGCTATATAATAATGAATCGATTTTTCCATTAAATATATGTTAATTAAAACAGAATGATCAAGAAAAATTAAAAAATTCGCTTCCTTTCGTACTTAAATCAATTTTAGTGCCATTCTACACGGTGACCACCTTACACAATGGTCCGCCTGTCCTGGTATTGTGATTAAATTTATTAATTAAATTACTCTTCAAAGTAATAAATGCACGGAGTTTTTTCAATTCATTGGCATTCGATCAAACATTGTTCGATTAAAACATTATGTTAAACCATTTTATAACCATCTATTATCATAAGACAGATAATAATATAGATAACTATTGGTAGCGCGGATTGGCTGTTTTAACGTAGATAGAAAACATATAGATGAATTAAAATATGTTTTTTTAACCGCAGAAATCATCAGATACTGGGTTTGTATCGGAAATATTTTCAAATTCGACGGACCAATAGCAGTGCCATACGCAGGGCCGACGAGAAATTTTGAAATCCCCGGGGCTGATCGATTCCAAGTCTCCTTTACTTTCACTTGTTTGACCAATATATACTCACTACTTGTACATAATTTAGTACAATTAACATATTGAAATTTGCATCTTACGCTATGGCGAATGGGATTGTACAATAGTTTTGCATAAAAGGCTGAGACGGAACGTAAGCCCTTCCGGTCCTGGACATACGTTCATGTATTTATGAGGCCAGTATAGGTGTTGCGTATAGCCGTTATATTATACCGCCTACACTCTGCATTGCGCAGTGTAGAGACTCGGTAAGTATTGGAAATGTACTATAACCGAGAAAGTTATACATATTTCGAATAATAAAAAAAAAAAAAATTACCTAAGAAAATAAATAATAATTGAAATAAATTATTTTACGGAACGAGAAAACTTTCGGGATCAGTATGAGGTATAAAACAACGAAGCATAATACGCAGTACTTCGCGAATGGCTTTTATTTAAAAATAACACAACGTATAATAATTATAATATTTTAAAAAGATGCATTTACAGTGCTCGAACGTTGTTCTATTTAATATACACGTACATTGATGTGAATAATTCATTATTATTGCGAGTTATACAGTGTTGTTTTTCATTTTTCATTTATTATTGTTACTTTTTTTTATTGGACGGCTAAACAATGAAATATTGCAGACCGTGCATTGCAACGCCCGAAACAATAGTTGTTATTTCTGCGTTGATTTTTTGTGTTACTCTATAATAGTGTACATAGATTACACTAACTATTATAAACGCAGAAATCAATAAGTTCGGTTTGAATAGTATAATTATACGTGGACGATGTATTGCGTAAACTATTCGTCTGAGACGTTGATAGATTAATCGCTCGTAAATATTGTTGTCACAACATTTCACGCACTCGCAGTCTATCCGAAAATAATAATTACGTGTTGCCGGTTATTTTTTGGTCTCCGAAATTAACAATTAAAAATAAACAATATAAGTGCGTTACGTATTGTTGTTCGATAACGCCGTACTTCGACGAAACTGTTCATTAAATAATTATCCGCAAAACACCAAGAAAATCATTTTTAATTTTACCGTATCGCGCGGGATTCGCGAGACCGAAGTTTGTGTACGGAACTGCCGAAGAACAAGAGAAAATTAAATTTCGCAAACGTCGGTGCACGCTCTGCTGGAAATAAAAGATTTATTTCGTTATTTTTTATTATTTTTAATTACAAGAGCAATTTTTTCCAACCCGCAGAAAACGTATTTAACCATAACACGGAGAAATCTGCATTCAGTAAACGAACGATTGTTAGTCGTCAGAAAAGAGCAGTCGATTGTATACGAGAAACAAATCAAAACTCCAATGACGTTAATTTATTATAAATTTATAATTATATTTTTATTTTTTACTTTCGTCGACGAACGGCCGACAGTTGAGACGGTAACGGTACATTTTTTGTTTTAAAAAATAATCCTTTATATTGCACTGCATTGTCAATATGGTAATTAACGTTTCGTTAAAATGTTTTATAAAAAAAAAAAAAAAAAACGGAACGGTCCACGTAATTAGTATATCGGGCGTATTGTCGATATTATTTATCGTACAATCGCGAAAACTGTTGTAAAGATGACGTGAACTACAACAGTGATGGACCAGGTGAAAGACGAAAAAAATAATAAAATTACAAATTACTCTTCCGTCGTAAGAGCATATGGTCAGATACGGAGTGAAACGATTCGTCACCAGAAAAGCGTGTGTGTGTGTGTGTGTGTGTGTGTGTGTTGAGCATACGGAAAACGGTTAACGCGTACAGTGCATGGGTACTGAAAACTTTTTCAAACGACTTTTTTATTCTCCGGGACTTTCAGCAGACGCTCGACAGAACACTTCGCTCACAAATATACGCACATGTTCACATAATAAGTATATCATGTGACTCCAAAGCAATACGCAGACGACCTCGTTTCCCGGATAAAAGTATTAAGCACTTCGCGAGATCCTGTCGTACCGCGTACATCTATTATGTATTGTCGACTCCGAAGGAACGGGACGAAGATTGTATTTTCGCCTTCTATAGGTGCACAGCGTTAACTTACAAAATACAACCGGCGATAATGTTACGGAGAAAAATACTTAATCCTGTACAACGTTGAAACAAAGTGCACCGGGAAAAATTATGCAATACGATGGAAAATAGGTTTACAACGAAAATGTAAAACGCTTTATTCCGGTCGACGGAAAAACGTTTTTAAATAAAAACAAAACAGTTTGTTTTGTTGTGTTGTTTTATTTTTTTTTATTACGTTTCCCCCCCCCCCGCTCCCACCCACAGCCCTTTGTATGTAAACAATGTAATAGACCCTATACGAAGAATAGTGATTGACGAGGGAGAAATGCGTTTGCCAGGGGTGACGCGGTGCTTGACGACGACTGCTGCAGTTAAGTTGAATTACATTACGGATGTTACGCATTGCGCACGCGCGTTGAACGTCTGTATCCGTGTACACCCGAACAGTGCCAAGAAACGAAAAACCGACCAGAACGTAACTTGAATCCTTATAACTATGTGTTGTGCGTTTCGTGACGACTCGCCGAGGTCGCGGACGAAAGGATCTTTTTGTCTGACCGATTTCCGCGTGATATTATAGTTTACAATGTTATTCATGCCGTACACACCTGCTCACATTATTAATACGTTACGCGTGCAGCTGTTTCGACGAGAACTTTAATCAGCTTATACGGTTCAACAAAACGATATTGGTAGCGGTGCCGGTCATGAACCCGCGTCGAAGTGTTTGGATCAACAGCCAATAGCTGCGACACTCACGGGGTTTAAAAACGATAAACAAAAAAAAAAAAAAACAGCTGCGTTTCTTCTACTGTCGGTATAGATTTGATAAAATCACTAATTCCGGTCGGGACGGTCGGGTTATTGGCTCATCGCAGTAATGGTTAAATTTTATAAGAATTATTTCACTGTTGTTCTCACGGCATTATGCTATAAATACAAAAATATAATACCTATGTTTTTATCTCAACGGTAACAGTTAGGTTTGAAAGTAAATATCTGTTCATAATTTATTTACACTCGAATTTCAAAGAGCTGATCAACTAGTTTCAAACTAAACCATTTAAGTAGTTAAGAATTCTTGTGCACAACAAATTTATTTATGCGGTTGATACGCGAGTAACGCAGTCAGATAAACCCTACAATTATACCAGTTATAATATATTCTTTCGTTAAACCACGTCATTGAGATCGAAGAATTTTGGTGAATGCGTGTACTACGATGTGATGATAAATCAGGGAGTGGCATAATGGACTCCCGCGTTTCCGAGGTGAGAAAAAAAATAGTACATGACATGAAAAAAAAAAAAATGTAAATAAATATAATATAAATAGTATAAGGTTTTTTTTTTGTTATTTTTTAAAAACTATATTGTCCAAATGATGGTCTTAACAAGGCATAAGCAAAGTACATACGAAGTCGTTCTCGAAAGTTTTCCATCACTTATATTGAATGGAATCAAGGAGATTTCCTGGTGGATAGCCCTTTCAATTTTTCAATGATTCTAGATCTATGTTTGAAAGGACCTCTTTGCAGTCCCAAAACCAGTTTAGTGTGCTTTATTCTCGGAAAGCAATGTGAACGTATTTTATTTATTTTTTTATTTTTTTTAAGAGAGTCTCGTTGCTGTTACTGTGACTTCCAACCGGTTCTGCGTGATGTTGCAAGACTTTTTACGTCCGAAAATAGAAGAATACGGTAATAATGACTTTTTTTTACAACAAGATAGGTCACAGCTCATACGGTCTGTCGTTTAAACACCACTTTGCAAGGAATATTTACTGGTCACCTGATTTTCTACGAGAAGACGTCACTCGATCTTCACGCTCCCCTGATTTGAGCCCACGTGACTTTTTCTTATGGAAGTACCTCAAATCTGAATATTTCAAACATCCACCAGAACCATTTAATAACAAACTAAAGAAGACTATCCGTCAAGAAATCACTACGATTCCAATCGTTATGCTAGAGTGATGGAACATTTTTGAGAACTTCATATGTGCAACGCTCGTTGAGGCCATCATTTGGATGGTAACATTTTTAAAAAATAACAACAAAAAAAGAAAAACCTTGTATTATATATTTTCTACGAAATACATTTTTTTCAATATCATGTAACATTTTTTTTTAAAATTCACCTCGAAAATTCGGGAGTGCATAATACCGCATCTTATACCCGTAGTATGCCATATATCTAACAAAACGATTATAACTCCAATGATTAATTAAAAAGATAATTGACTATTTTTAACATTGATTAAATCTAGTTATACTTTTTTTCGTGTCAACTCGATTTATGTTGAATTTATTATTTGCCAATTTTATTACTCTTGAGCGAATATGTTCTTCTGCGTTGACTTTACCGACTCTAATGAATTGCCGTGTCTCGATCGCTTTTCACAAACAAGACGTGCATCATTGTCTTTGTGTTTGGAGTGGGATGTGGGGAAGGGAAAGTATTGTTGAAACGGTCGGGTTTGATGATTTCGGTTTAAACTTCGAGAACAATAATTGTCACATGACGATCTGTAATCGGAGAGAGGAAGGAAATACATTCAGCATGGTTTGATATTGGTCGACATTTGAAAAGTGTACACCGGACGGTTATTATTTTAGTTATACACATACATGCCTAAGCGATCACTCTGTACGTACTACATAAAATATATGAATTCGACGGGCAATGTAATATGCGGGGTATTCTCGGCGGGCGTTTAGCATACATACGGGCGCCCTATACTCGTCGTCAGCGATGCCCGTTTTGCGATGCATATCGCATACACGTGTGTATAATATTATAATACGTACTATGTTTCTTTTCACATTTGACATCCTATCGATTACCCTAACACACACACACACACACACACACACATACACATAACATTGGTTCTAATATAACACGATTATTCTACTCTTCTACTCCTCTACACTGCCAACTCACACCATGGTACCTGAAAAATATAATCGAGGTTCGAGTTTAAAAGCTTTTCATATATTATTCACACACACACACATACAAACACACGTCATAAAACAGTCTCGACAACAATTATAGGACCTATACAACGCGCATAAACATTATCTTCTAATCTCGTAATTTTACATTTGACGTGCATACTCGTTATGCGAGCGAGCGTGTATGTCTGGAAATGTAAACACCTCCGCACGAGTAACAATAAAATTAAAAAAAAACTTTCGTTTCCACAATCGTTGTTCAATGTTACGATTCGCGTCATTTTTGCCGTCACAAACACCCTTGCTCCACTTACTCATAAAATAATAATATTTTTATCGGTATAAATGCACCACATGTTACCACGTAACAATGGCCGTAAGTTCTGCGTGATTTGCTAATATCCCACACCAATGATGCTAATGGTGCACATCGCCGTATCGTCGTCCTAGGTACGATTATTAATGAGTGATAATATAAATAATAATATTTCAAGTATAAAATACATATATATATATATATGTGTGTGTGTGTGTGTGTGTGTGTGTGTGTGTGTGTGTGTGTGTGAATTGCATTGTACTTGTTCAAAACCGTTGTTCCGTTGTTCGACCACGAAACGCGCAGTTCTACGTTTTTGCGTGCACTTGGCCGTGTGGTTAACTTTGGTTCGGATCCCGCGTGCGCGAGGACGAATGTAACAATAAGAATGGTTATAATCCTATCCGTTTCTAGACGTCTTGCGAATACGTTACGTTCGTATGCACACTCGTTATGTACAGCTCTTGAATTAGAAAAAAAAATAGTAGAGGTAGTCCGATAATGTATACACATTTTGCGTCCCTACCTGATTAAAAACTGAACAAAACCGTGTTCACCTGCTTATGACAACTAAAAACATGCTACTACAAGCCAACGAAAATCCCATAACTAGTTTTACCCACCTTTAAGATTTCAAACATAACCTCAATATAAAAATACTAGCTGAAATACCCGGCTTCGCCCAAGTGCCGTTTTTAAACGAAATTCTTAAATCCAACTTACATTGTTGTATTTTAAGCTAAGCACTGGTTATGAGTCAATTCGCTTATTTCAATATCGAATCTGGTTCACCGCGTAATAGTGGTTAGATGGTATTTCTTTAATACATATTTTGAAAATAAAAACAAAGTTTGAGTCTTGTACTAACTGTCCTGTCCTAACCGAGTCATGTACGGGCTTAAAAATACAATTCTTAAACTAAAACTTTCTTACTTAAGCAATATTAATAATCTCACACTAGAATTATGCATAAATGTACATATTTAATAATAATAATAACATTACTAAATATTATGCGCTTACAACAGCGTTACACGTAGGCCGAATACTCCATGCATACGAGGACAAGTATAGGTGGTTTCCGTGCGGCTTGTGGTTGGACGTGGTTAGATTAGCGGACAAGATATGATTCTATGTTTTGTTCGCCGTAATAACCATGTGCAAGTGACGATATGTTACATAATGCATATTGAATACGGTACCGGACGGTAGGTTGATAAGCGACACGTCGCTGGTTGCCAATTGCATACTAACAACGCTCTACAACATTAATGAACACAACGCTGCTGATGCAGTGCCGGATGCAGATTCTAGAGTTTCTTAATGGTTTGAAATAAAAAATTATGATCATATCATTTTACACCGAACACTGAATAATGTTATAGAAAGCTATAAAAATAAAAAAAAATAAATAATTATAATAAAACTGTTCGTCGAGTATTGGTTCAATTATAACTCTTTCGTACGACCATTATTTAATTTAACTAATTATGTATGGACGAAGCAGACAACACATATATCGATTGATATTTTTTCTTTAATGCACACTTACCTCACAAAATTAATTGAATCCAGCACTGAATTATAGACATTAAAACGTATTTAATCTATGGTAATTTATAGTGATACATTTTTATACATAGATATAGCTACGATGGCGTGTACGATATCGTAAGTAAATAATTACACCAATCCCTTATCGTGATGTAGCACACACAACATTAATATTATTATTTGTAAACTTGTACATGGATTTCATGAACGCGGAGAGTTTAAATTATAAAGGTTACCCACCCGCAGGATGTTGTACCTTCTACTACCTCCTGCAGTTAAAAGTTCGTGATGAATACAAATTCTAAATCCATTTGCAGTGGGTATAGTCACGTATACATATATATATACACACATAAATGATACGTGTGGTACATGAACGGAGATACGCGTAATTACAACGTATTATACTGCATAATAGAATAACATATTATTTTATCATATACTTAAATAGGGTCAATTTGGGTTCATTGAAAAAACAATTTCATACGAAATGGAAAAATGATTAATCCGACGGAAATTGAATTATTTCGTAAACGGCATAAGCGTGTTGCCATTAGGGTTACAAAACGCCACAATGTCAGTACATAGTAGCAGAGTAATAATAATAATAATAATAATATTAATAATAACCATAATAATAATAATAAATAATAATAATAATAATAATAACGCGAGTCGCGGATTATAAAATATCGTATTGGTGCATACCAGTCTTGTGAATATTGTTATTACGGAACACGTATATTAGTATGGTATGCTCGTAATACTTTGTGCGTACAACTAATTCGAATTATTTCACTCAATATACGTAATACGCGCCGGACCGATGGAATATCAATTGTACGCCTTGCCCCCCGTTACAATAAAATTAATGCACGCGGTTTTAATAAAACATGTGCACGGTGCACAACATTTAACGATATTTATGCACGTTTTGTCATGTTCGTGATGTTAATCGTATACGTTACGCGTGTACACCGATATTGTGCAGCAGGTATACGCGCGCTCGTCTACCGGTACGTGCTGCGAGCGCACGAAATCCGTAACACGTAATATTATCTGTACGGTATTTTTAATGAGTGTTGTATTATTTAAAACACGTGTCGGTTTTGTTCAATGCGAACCAGATGCGCTGGGACTGCGTATTGTTTTCACGACGAATACGAAAACCGACCGAACAATGGTGCTCGAAAGAAATCCATAAACCCATTGTGTGCGTAACGATTTTATTGTCTTTCCCGAGCACATCGCGCGCAAATACGAAAGAACATTTCGAACGTTCCGAGCGAATCAAAAGCTGGCCGAATAGCAATCAGCAGCGCTCCCCCTCAACCCGTCGGTACGGCAGGTGCGCGCGCGTGTACATGCTTATCGGGGCGTGAAAACCGTCTAGGACTCACGTTCGGACGGAGAAAACCCGTGTCGCAGGGTGGATATATATATGTTTGGTCCCGTAAGGGAGAGGGGGTGCGATTCCTCCCCCCTGCGAATGACCTATTTACATGGACGGCAGTCATCAACAAATATTAAATGCTTTATCAATGTTGCTGAATTTTGTTTTAGAAAGAGGTCGGCAAATTCGTGAATTTATAACCCCCTCTCTCCCATCGATATTTGCTAGCGCCGGCCCTCATCGCGCATTTGAATCGAAAACCGACAATAATCGCCTATCGCGCAGCCGAACGATTCCTCTTGGACAGTTTTCGTTGCGAACAACGTAACAATATTCGAAGAATTCGTTCCCGCGACTTCGCGATACCTCATTGAATTGAATGTTTACGGGAACTGCAACGATTGTCCAACAATAATATAATACATATATATTACAATCAACGCGGATACCGTTTCGTCTTAACGCGTAGTTTCCATTAAACAGTACGAACGACCTCCACGTCTTCCCGCGGTACAGTTTAAATCCGTCCGGAGACTGGGTATCGAAAATCGGGACGATTTCTGTTGTCACTATTTAACCAGTGCACAAAACAGCATAGGTATACGTATACGTACGTGCTCAACGGCTGAGCTCGCAGCGGTTAACGATTACTGCACGTCCGCGGGATTATCAACGAAACGGTGTTGCCGCAGTGGCATGCGCCGGATGTTGAATAAAGCGGAGACTGCACCAACCCTAAACCGTGCGGTATTAATCATACGCAACGTGCAGGGTTGTGGATTCAAGGGACGGTATTCCAGAAACGTGCGTCCCCAAGATTGTTAAGGGTCGGTTAACCCTTTGAGTGCGTTGATTAAAACCCGTACGGAATTAATACGTACAGATAAGAGTACGTTATAATGGTTCTAGGATCGGTCAAAAATATTGTAATTAGTTGTGTAGGGATCGGTATAGTGCAGTACTCCGTCGGTATCGCGTGCAAGTTCGCGCGAGGCCTGTTCATAGCAACGAGAGTGTATTCATACGTGTACCTATATTGGTCGATTATCGGATGGCTTTGGGCAGTTGTTCGTTTCGGATTTAACTGTTTGTAATAAGACCACGCGGTACGTCGGAGACGTATGCGCAATCGAACAACTTACGAACTGACTTTCGGTAACGCTGCTACGGAAACTATAGCTGTCGCCGACCAAAATAATAATTTTATTTTATTCGACTTTAATGAATTACGGGCGTCGACGCCGTAATTATAGGTTTCGGAATATCCCCCTTACCCCATCGATCGTCACACGCATGCACTCGCATACATCGTTAGTCGTTCTTATACTGTTTTGTTTGTGAATTATACCGTACCGTCTGTGGGTCTTATGATAAGTTGATTACGTTCGATCGGTCGTCCCATGTTGGCCGGAGCGCGATAGTCAACGCGGCCGCCCACATTATGATGAGTCCGTTCAACGGTGTCAACGTGGAACGGCATTATATTTTACGCGAACGCGAATCGCCGTTTTTTAAATACTCGTATATTATTGTATTCGCTCAAACACCAAACAGACAGCGTGTTGACTTTTTTTTATTGTTGTTAGGGGCGCAAATTGCCAATTTACATCATATTTACTGAACTCGTTGTCTGTAGAAAATGTATACCTGTATACTGTATTGTGTGGCTCTAATAGCCGGAGCAGTCGCATCATTATATTATTCAATTTGTGTTATTACGTGCGCGAATCACCGTCAATAATATTTTCGTATTTAATCATATCCTTTTTGATGTGCACATCGTATCTGTTTTGTTTAATAACATAATAGATCTAAGCGAAAAAAAAAAGATAGAGCAAAGCACATAGCAAGAATATAATAATAATAACGTGTTTTTAGTAAATAAAATAATTGTAATGAAAATATAGAACCCATTTGATGAATGGTTATGAATAATTAAAAGTGTGATCTTCCTTAGCAAGAAGATGTCAAGATAAATTTCAAACTTATTTATGAAAAGTATTAAGGGTATCGAATTAAAATAGACACGAGCTTAGAATTCATAAAGTATACTGTCTTTAATCGGTATAGAATTCAGGTAAATTTTCGTACAGGTTACAATAATCGTAAATATATTATTATTATTATTTTTTTTTTTAACGAATATTAAAATTATTATTTTCGCTTGAACCGCGATGGTTATATTTTATTCCGACCAAAGAATAATAATTTATTGAGAAACGAGTTACCAGGGAACACGTTACAGGCAAATTGTATTGCATAAGTGTACGGTAGTGCAAATGACATGTCATGAAAAGTTGATACTAATGAGACAGTGCGTAGACGTCATAGTATATATATATATGTCTCTGCAACATACATATTATTATAATAATACTGTGCAAACCACGTAACGTGTTAAATATAGTTTAAACGGTTTAATGTACACTTCTTCGAGTGTAATATGCTATAGTGATAATAATGTACTTCGTAAAAGAAAAAGGACGAGACGAATTATGGAAACACGAAATTATAACGTTTCGTATACGTCTGACGTTTGCGTGTTCGGCAAGTATGTTACATAATACGAAATGCTCGATAATAAAAACGAATAAATACAACATTATTATAATTTGTGTCCGGTGACAGGCCAAAGGACCTGAGTAACATTTCGGTGGCAAGTGAGATGGTTTTTATACATTACGCGACGATGATAGTATAGAGCATTCAACCGCACGGGTAATAATTAGAATAATAAAAGGTAGGTGCAAATGTCAGGCCCTCGTGAGAGCAGGATACGCCTGCAGACCAGTGTTATGCATTCAATCTTGTCGTATGGCAGTGCGACATGGGCGTCCGTCCTGTCCTACGATCTACGGGGCGCAGGAAAGCTGGCCAACGCAGGGTCATTATCAGCAATGCGAGTGCGTAACGGACCGTGTCTCGTACGATTTCGTCGTGAGGATGGTTCCCATCGACCTAATGGTACCAGAAAGGTGGTAAGATCAGTGAATACTGATGACTTTCCTGCGGGAACCTCGGCCACAGGTGCACCGCCGCCACCAGGTCCTTTGGACGCGAGTGGTCCTGAGCGAGATCGGTCCCCCACCGATATTGCTACATTGGAGGGTGAACAGGAAGCATGAACCCGAAGAATGACCTTCCACCTCGTGCAACTCATGACGGGACTCGGCTGTTTCAACTGGTTCCTCCGCAGAATCGGCCGTGCCACGTCAGTCGGGTGCGCGACGATGCTTACGATGAGGAGAAGGATAACGCGTTTCACACGCTCGTGCGTTTGAGCACAACAGGAATCGTTTCGTCCAGATTATCGGGTCGAACTTGTCTCTTTAATGTTGGATAAGCACCGGCATACGTGATAGCCGCCAAAGGGGACGCAAACGAAAGACAACCTCGTCAGGGTATAGCTCCATCACGGCGGACGAGAAGGATTTTCGGCCGTGGTACCCTATTCAACGGGAGTAGGGCATTATTATAAAGAGATGATCGTGAGGGACTGTCCCACGGCAGCCCCAAAACAAGCTGTACTTAATATTGCGAGGGATTACCTGCGGGAGATTTTCCCTCAGACACCTTTACTTACATGTGTATTATATCAGTAAAAAATGATGACTCGCCACCTAATGCATTGCTTAACGGCATTATAAAGTGGTCGGTGGGTTGCCGATTTAAAAAAAATAAAATAAAATAATGGTACGAAATTCGGTACAAGTAAAAATGAATAACGGAAAAGTTGTTGAAGTATAAGGGATACATGCATTTGTTAGAGTATAAGCGACACAAATATTGTATTCGCTAAACGACAAGAACATAGCGTTCGGTGATCATTTTCGTGGTTGTTCACGTTTGATAATGTGAAATACATTTGATACGATTGAAATCTATCAAGTTTGGTATATTCAGTTTTCGCGGTGACTGAACAGTCTTATGGGATATTAGTCATCAGTTAAAGTTATCATTATTACTGGTCTGTAGGTAAATAATGTTATTGGGCGTATAATGTTGTTAGTGATTTATACACCATACCACGGAGAGTAAATAATATTATAATTTATAATTACGATTATTGCATTATAATTTTTTTTATTTATTTGTTTTTTTTATAAACTCACATAATTACATATTGCCATACCAATGGATAAACACATTTTTAGGTGCAGATAATCATAAATATTAATTTTATTTAACGAATATTATTATTAAGTGTGAAATAATTACATTAAGTTATGTTTACGTTAATATTTAATTATTTTTATATTTATTATTAAATGTTGTTTATTTTTAGTTACATAGATATAATTATAATTTATTATGCTTACGAATATTTGAAATTAATCAAACTTTTAGTGAGGCTGTCATTAATTAAAATTGAGTAATCCTATAAATACTTAGCTTATGAAATAAGATCTCAAGGATACAATCTACATACCTTGTATATGAATATTGTATTTTAGATTACAGGTATTGGACATAAATGTATTTTATAGCCTACTAATAGGGTCAATAGTCAAAGAACAGGACATATACAGAATAAGCATATTGAAGTATTCATACATCTACACGTCAACATATATACGTCATTGTCAGGACTCTCCATTTACATAAATAGTCGTACGTGTAGAGCACTGACAAGGTATAGAAGTTGAGTACAGATTTACCATACGGGTATGATGGTGAATGTTTTTGATTAATATGTTATACATTAAAAGTGTTATAATTTTTATTTATCACATACAATTTTGAATATTATTATCAATAAAAGTTTAATTTTATATTTTATAAGGTTTAATGTACAATTTATTATGATATAAAATAAGAAAAAAAATAACAAAGGCAGTTTTTAAATGAATATAGTTATATAATACTTGGTTTAATAATGGCAATTCAAAATAAAAATATTAATTAAATAAATATTTAATTATAATACAAGTACCTTTTATTCCATACAGATTTTTTCATATCTAAGTAACTAAGCGACAAGAAAATAATTGATAATACATTTAAACTTAATAAAATATAAACGTAAGTATTAATAAAGATAATTATTTCAGATTTTACAATAATAATTACAATTAATAATTATAATTATTTGTAACAATGCAAATTTAATTTATTTAAAAAAAGAAAATTATAATACAATAATCGAGAATATAAATCATCGTTATTAATGGTTTCTGTGACACATTGTAAAAACTACTAACTAAGTGTGCAATAATATTATTTACCTACTGATCAATATAATATTATACTGTTACTTTATCTAATTTTTCAATAACCAAAGTTCAATCAAATGAGAAAAACATATTTTGATCGTATTAAATGCATTTAACATTATCAACATTATAAAATGTAATAAGTGATAACAATATGGACCAAGTGCTATATGCATATCATTTGATGAACACCATCTTAATTAAGTGTCGCATATACCTTAAAAAAGATGCATAGTCACTACTTTTACAATATATTTGTTCATAATTGTCGTTTTAACAGACATCTATCTATTGAATACCTGGGAAATATTTCATTAGTAAACGATCAGAATCACATTAGTGCTTGTGCGATCGAAATATCGTTTAGATCCTTTTCCTTTTTACTAGTCGACGTACTGTTACTTGTTTTCTGAAAAACTTTCTGTGTTCAATGACGTTCCCGATTAGTATCGAATTATTTTAAAATGTACATATATATATTTGATCCACACCGCGCATATGCATGTGTTATTATATCTGTCGTTCGATATCAATTATGTCGCATAATATACGGTTATTTTTCAACAAATAAACGATTAGTTGTTTAAATGTACGGGTTTTAAATAAATAATCGCTCTGATGAAAATGTAAAAATGGTTAAGACAAAAAACGTTATCCTATGATATAAAGTAATATCGTATCGGATCCTCTGTTATTATATAAAAATCTTACCTCTAAAAATATAGTAACACATTAGACCACATCTGTACGAAATAATGAATTTCATTAAACGATTTTTATCATTATAATATTACAATATATGACCGGCATCAATGAGATATTTCTATTGCTTTAAGGATTAAAATTTCACAGCAATTAAAAAAATAAATGTACTCAAAACGTTAAAAAAAAAAAATGGAAATTATAGTACCGACGACGTTAACTTCATTACGTTATATTTATGAATATTTTTTTAATTGTTCATTATAATATGGGATTTTTTTGTCGTTAATTATGTGTCATTAACACAAAGTGCAATTTAGAGGCAATGCCGTGTACGAATAATAAGTGTATAATAATATAAACCTTCGCTACAACAGAGCGTTTTGGAAATATCTAATTATTTATTGTACCTTTTTTTTTTCAAACGTGTTTTTTTATTAGCTCGTCGAATTCAGGATGACGTGAATAATTATTATAATATACTGTCGACGCACACGTGAACGATCGTTTCAACTGCACATTGTAAAACGTTAAAATTACAGGAAACAAAAAACGTATCGTGGATCAACCTTACCAACATCGAAGTGACACGTTGACAGGAAACTGTTCGTTTGTCGCAACATGTACAAAATATATACAAAATCATCGTAAATTATAGTAGCATAAATTACAGTAGCATTCGCTCAAAACCGAAATTTAATTTCCATTCATTTTGTCAGTAGCGAGTTATTATAAACAATATATTAATCATATTGTTATAATATAATACTATATGATATATAATGTATTATATTATCTCTCCGTTTGAGTGGTTATTTTAATTTATTTTCTCCGACGAAACTCCAATCGTCTCGACTGATAGAACTATTCACCGACCAATATATATTTTATCATAAGCAGCTGCAGCACAGCAGTGGGTCACGGTTTCGATTACGTAATGCACTTCACACATGCGATGTTCTTATAGTAAGTACGTCAAACATATTTTTAATCATACCGTAAACGCGAACGCAGATGCATATGTTAACGACACATCGTACTTTTACGATTATGCTAAGTCGTAGAGCCTGGCTCCGTTGATCTGAGTAGCTCGTTCAACGAATCCGTGTTGCAGTTCGTTCTTTCCGAATTCCGTTCAGCCACCGGGATCGGCGACAAAACGTACCGCGATCTGAACATTTGGCTTGCATTGAATCCATGAAGGAATCGTAATGCGACGCGATGAAACTGAACGTAACGGTCAAAGTGATCCTGGTGGTAAACTAGAGAATGACATTTCTCCAGTTTCTACTGTTTAAATTGTTCGCCCGTCTACTGGTTTCGTCCAAAATACACGAGTATGTAATGCACAGAAATTGTCAACTCGAAAATTGAATAAAAATACAAAGAACGATGTACAGTCAATAATCTATACACATCGCATTACCTACAGGCGACTGCTGTCCGTTACACTTATTTCGAGCAATGTCAACCGCTGAACACATGGTGTGTGATAAATACCAGGGCCGTGTTTACGATTCTTGCGCCCTGGGCCTACAATATTTTTACGCCCCTCCTCCGTCCCACTAGAAAGTAGATCCACCTTTTTGATTTTCCTCAACACTTTTGTTATGTCAATGTTGTTTATCTACAACCGTGGTACAGTATATTCGTGCGACCAATACATCCACGTCGTGAAACTCATCGCGATCGTTGGACTGAACCTTCCGTTCGTAGTACACACGCGTTTCTTCGACGCGTGTACGTGTCGATAAGTATGAATACGAAATGTCATGAAATTAACGAGCAACAACCGTGACCGGACACGCGGCAGCGACCGAGGGCGCGCGCGCGTCTTATAAAACGTTTATGCAGCGCGTTGTTTTTGGGCAAGCGCAGTTCTCCACCGCAAATGCCGTGTTGTAGGTCGTGAAAACCGAGCTCTTTAAAACGCACGTTAGCGTTCGGCGCTGTTGGTGTACAACCGAATCGAATTGTTCTCGGTTCTGCGGTCGCGAAATCGGCCGTCGCAACGTCGCGAGACCGTCGTCGGGAGAAGAAGCGACGGGATGCATATTGGCTTTGGTACTACGGAAAATTCGAAAACCCCCCCACGATGAAAATCGTCTACACGAATACGAGATCATCAACATATATGCGATATTGGACATTGCATTCATCGCGGCCGGCGTTCGGTGACGTTGGACAAAGGATATCCCGTTCCGGACCGATTGCTCGCACGCGGCATATGAAAAATGTAGTGCACAACACGACCCACGTTATAGTACACCGACTGCGCGCTCACGAACACATACAAGTTCACCGAACCGAAAAAACGGGCGCGCCGAACCTGGTGCGTTGTCCGAGCCGAACGGTCGTCCGTACCAACCGAGGCCGTGCGTTTTTCGTTAGTACACTTATGGAAAACGACGGTCGGACGGCAGGAATCACATGATGTTTGCGTTACGCTTCTGCACATCAAACAACGTCGAACAGAAACAACGACTATTGTAGATCTTCAGCCGATTGATGTTGGTGAGCGCGCCAATCGGATAATCGGACCGAACGCGATTCCGCGCGAAAAATCAAAACTAATTCGATAAATACATAATAATGTACAGTATAATGATGTTGTATGAATATTTATCGTTTGATATAAACATAAATAAGTATAGCGTTTCAATAAATCCGAAATAACCACCGAAGGTCAAACGTCGCAATAGTCGACCGTTGTGTGTCGCACGATACGAGTTCAAGTGCGCTTGAAGTCCCGGAGCGGTTGCGAGCTAAACCGGCACCGAGAGGAAAAATTCATATTTCCCGATGGTTTGACGAGCGGTCCGTAGTCGCCGTTCGTTAGCCTATCAAATGTTATCAACGTGGTCACATTCGCGTGTACGTTTTTCATAACCGATGCGTTCATCGACAAGTGTTAATTATTTTATCCTTTAGGCGAAGTATGCATGAAATCTTTAAAGTCCTTAAAGTCATCCGAGTGCATTCGTTTACGTACGAAATCGGTTTGCCGCGAGGTAGGCGAATAAATTGCGTACGCATACAGTGCCTGGCCTTAGTCTGTAGTTACGGCAACGGTTGGAACAATATTGCGTCCGGTAGCGGACGGAAACGACGGAGCCGAACGCGTGTGCATATTATTATTATTGTTATTGTTATTACTATTATTATCATTATCATTGTATGGCCGGTTCGTGCACTGCGTACAACCCTTTCGCGGACTTGCCTCGCGTGAAATGCGGAATACGACCGGACACGTAGACCTCGTGTGCGCGCGATCATCTAGAACTTCCTCATACAGGGTGTGTTTTTCACTGCCCGTCCGACATTCGTGTTACAAGATTTCCTCCATCTGTTCGTCGTCCCGAACGAGCGGAAAACGGTTTTCTGCAAACCGTCGACACGTACCAGAATCGGGAACCGAACCGGCGGTTCAAGTGCGTTTGAAGTTTGAAAGAGCTGAAAATGGAATGTGAGATGTGTGAAGACCGTACTCCGCGAATCATTGGCGTTCACTACGTGTTACGATAGTGTTATTTACTCGCATCACTGATTAGCTTAACGTTTTTATGTATCTTCATCTGGTCAGACTAAGTTCTAAGTTACCCAAGTTTCGAAATATTCTGTTCCGGAATATGTACAATGTTTAAAACATGAGTAATACGCACTTGAAAAAGTTGAGAAGCAATAACGACTTTGGGCTGTACGCAATTAGTTTCTTCGGAACCATTATAAAGCATAATAAATGTGCTTACATTGGGTGGCCGATTAAATGATTGTTTAATGTTAAAACAACCACCCTGTACATGTGGTATATATACATACCGTTTTCGCCTCTGATCCCACCGACGATTATATGTGTAAAGACAAGCTAAAGGTTAACGATAAGAGATATTGGCTTAAAAATCTTAAAGCTTACAAAAGGCATCTGTTATTAATTTATTTCGACTTGTAGTAAAACTAACATACTATACATACTATTTTTTTTTTATTAAAAAACACATTCCAGTTGTATAAATAAATAAGAACTCAAAGATTTTGAATTTTTTTCTTTGAATCTGAGTAATCGTTTGTAACATATAACTTCGATATTCATCGCTGTTGGTAAAATTAAATTACACTCTTAGGGTACATTTGATCTGGTTTAAAGACCTAGCTCAAAAAAAAATTAGAGGATTAAGAAAAAAGAAGGATCATTTTTAAAAATCTTTGTACCATGAATTTCGTTTCTATAACTTAGCATTGTATATCGTCACGCCGACATTACACACGCACGCATTAGTATTAATTTATATGCATAATTATTAGTCTGTGATGTTATCCACAAGTGTGGTCAGTTTAGATCTTTGGTTTAGATCTAGGTGGGACGAATTTTTTCTCTATAATATCTTACGATACATGTATGAGTGTGTTATAGATACCATTTAAAGTAATCAAATTTATGTTAAAGCTGAAATAGTAAAATGTTATAAAATGTAATCGAAAAATACAGACGAGTTTTACGAATATTATTATAGTACCATTGCTTATACACATATAGTGCGAAAAGGACTCATACACGCGCGGCTGGAATGTATGATAAAGTTTTCTTCCAGTGTAAGGTATTCGAAATACTTATACCAATAGTACCAAAAACTATGAGCGCGCATCGTAGACACAAGCACTTATTGGGGAGGCCCTAGGCAAATGTTTACGTATACATTATATTACATAATTATATATTTATTTTTAGATCAACAGTAATTTGTTTTTGTCAAAATAATAAAAAAAATATTGTTTTATTTATTTATAGGAGCTACGATCATATTTTTTTTTGCTCCAGGGATGCGCGAACCAAAATAGTTTGGAAACTGCTGACTTATACGATATTGTACATGTAAACATATACCACATCGAAGGCGCAGACTATATTATTAGTACTGAATCTGAGTCTCAGGAGGCTGAAGTGCAAATACCAATTAGAGACCCCATACATTTTTTTTTTTAAATAACTTCTGTTTTTGTTTTTTATATACCACTGCCAAATATATATTTACACGTTTTGATTTATATATTCACTATTATAAGTTTTTGAATGATATACAATGAATTAATATAAAAATAGCTCAAAAATGCAACAAAGAAAAATAATGAAACAGATAATTATAATTTTACTTGTTGTTTTAAAGGCCACTTAGAGCTTGAAGGCCCCACTGCATTTCACCCTCTGTACTCCCTCAAAATTCGACACTGTATATTAAGGTAGTCTGAGTTTATAGAAACATATTTACGTTTTACATGATTCGAAAGCACTTTATAACCGAAAGTATGTATTACCAATGTTTTTATGTATTTTCGAATTTTTTATCACTTACATTTAGGACTATAATATATGAGTTTACGATTAAAGACAATTTCAATTATTGATGTTGATTTTTATAATAGTGTTACAAACAGTATACAGACCGAAATCAAATCGTTTAAATCAATAAATCAACGAATTATC
Organism: Sipha maydis; assembly: GCA_034509805.1. Taxonomy (NCBI): domain Eukaryota; kingdom Metazoa; phylum Arthropoda; class Insecta; order Hemiptera; family Aphididae; genus Sipha; species Sipha maydis. The sequence goes on from JASXSY010000570.1 coordinate 421,166, forward strand.
TAAACGATATTACCTCACTGCGTTTTAGTGTACAAAGTCAATAATAAATTCGCGATTTTATTGACTTTGTATACACTGCATCTGACGATTAATTTTTAATTCAAAACCAGGCGCAATTTAAAAATATAATAATATTCTAGACTAAACATGTTTTTATTTATTTCTATACACAAACTATTTATTTATAATTTATTTACGAGTGTTAACCATTTACTAATTTTTATTTTATTTTTTAACAGTTTGTTATGAATTATTTTTGATCTTTTTTTTTACACATTTACACATTGAAAAAAGAAGTTGATTGATTGAAAACCTGAATAATCGGATTATAAAAGGATGGACAAGCTATGATGAAGTAAATATGATCGAGTTGTTTTTACTGTCATATACTTAATTTTTTTTTTAATTAATAATTAACAGCTAAGTTAAATTAAATAAATTATTATTAGTTGTTTCCTGGATGATTCATTCTGTTGTAATTTAAACAACATAGCACTGATTAAGTGTAATTAATATTGGTTAGTATTGGTTTAATCATAGAATTAAGTATAATATTATATACGTAAAAAGCTATGTTCTTAGTTAAAAGTCAATTGAAGAGTTAATTGTCAACAACGAAGTATAATTATATTAATTTTAGTGATTTGGTGTAAGATTCACCAAGTTGTAGTTAACTATAGTTAGAATACTTGTAGTTAACATTAATGAAAAATAGTTTGATATTAAAATTCAGTAAAATGTACACGTGATAAACGTAATGGAGCTTCAATTCATGAAATTGTGTATTTAGCAAATTTAAAACCAAATTTAGTTAGAAATACATTTTTTTCATAAATATTTCATTGCGTTAAAATTAATTAACCAATAACAACGTAAGTATTGATTAGTGAAAATTAATGGCGCCCAACTGGCACTGTTAGTAGGAGAAATTGCTCTCGAAACATATTGAATGTCTTCTGTATATGGATTTAGCCTTTTACTGTGGGGACACCGTAGTAAAAAATATTTTTTTATTTTTTAGTGTTTTTGTTCATGAATATTCTATTTTTAAATAACGATTGTGAAATATTTATTCGCAGTCCGAATGACAAATAATCGACTACAACATACTCTGACGGACTGTAGGGCTATAGGAAGTGAAATAAAGTCGCATTCGTTTTATAATCATACAATTTAGAACATTTTATGGGTTTTAATGAAATTTCAATACACAATAAAATGCGAATTTTTCATTGTGTCAGTGCATTCCGGGTGTACGAACGATAAGAATGTGTAAACCTTTTGTGGACCTTAAACTTTGTCTGGCAAACGACAATGATTCCGAAAAGAAAAAATATAAGCCCTTTATAGTATCTACGTACTATCAACTACGTACACGCAATAATCGATTTGTGTTTTATGATGTATCTGTTGTACAACAAGAAATAAACTTTGGTTCGCGTGAACCGTCGAACGATAAATGAAACGCATTTCTCGTGTGCGCATTAGAATTTAATATATAATTATATATATATATATTTATACGTATATGACTGTTACATAAATTAATAATACGTGTATTTTCGGTCGGCGGGGACAGTGGTTCGCGAAAAATCGTTTCCACCGAATCCACGAGAATGTTTTCGTGGTATATACAACAATATCCAGTTCGTGCTGATATGAAATATTTTAAAGCGCTGCAAATATTCCGTAAATTTACTGGGTACAGGATAAAGGTATCTGCATAACTGCATGTTTTCCTGATGTAATAACATCCCCATGAGTATTAATCGCTTTTTAGTTATTTATTTCCAAATCAACATTTTGATATGATATAGCCTGTATAAGTTTTTAAAAACGAGGAAGCTCGTAAAATGGCTAGGTGAAATGGTTATAGCGATAGATTTTGTTAAACATGAGAAATCAAGAAAGTGTGGGGGGGGGAATTTATATTTTTTTTTAATATAAAACGTATTTTCCATACATAACTCCTAGCAAATTTCGGGCATTTGTTCATCGGTTAATTTCTAAGCTTCCATTGTTAAATGCAAATTCAGTCGATAATCGTTCACAAAAGACGGACGTGACTGCGATCGAAAAGCTCGCTGTGGTAACATAAAAGTTTACTATTGAATTTCACGGAGCAATTAGCAAGTTAATTCGTGTATATATATATGTGTGTGTGTGTGTGTATGTGTGTGTGTGTGTGTGAGTGTATGGAAGCCCCCGCGATAGCTGGAGGGGAAAAAAGAAAAAAGTTTCTCCGTAGGAGTATAATAAATGTATATATAGAGCGATAAGGTAGTTGTAAAAACGGATTTTTCGTACACTGGTCCCATCCTCTTGGTCGTCGACCGTGGTGAAGCCGCAATTTTTCCCGTACAAACAATATAATATAGTATAACCACACTACTTATATAAGGACGGCCTGGTACGAGAAATTCGTTTTGTTTTCCTTTTTTTCCTCCTCCGGTAAGTCCTGTGTACAAACAACAATGGACGGCGGTTTTTCCTTGTTTCCTTTTTCTCGTTTCGTATTTTTAGAACAGCGTGGAAAGCGCGCATACTTAGTATTCCATAGTTATAATAATAATAATAATAATAATAATAATATACGAGTACATAAGCTTAAACGGCACGCGCGCCCTTAAATAATACTATACACTTACGAATTATATTTTATGTGCACCGAATAAATCTTTGACTCAAGGATTTCGAGACTTTATCGATATATGTAGATAATAATCACGTAAAATATTATTATAATTTATAAGCATCGTGTACCGTCCCGGTGGTCAGGGTAATCGTGCGTGATTACGATTATCGGCAAACATAAATACTTATCCATGTACGAAACAAAACGATGCGATCAATTATATTCATCGTGATGTTTGACACATTTCAAAAATCTCACGATTTTAATCGTATAAAATAATATTTTTAAGTACAATAAAATCCGGTAGAATTTCAATAATGGGTCCCTAAAATATTTTTCTTTATCGTTATCCATAACTTATAATAAGAAAGTTTCCGCTAATGCCTAGGGTTGAACAATTAGCTCATGTTTTCGAACTAGATAGTTCAGTAGCCTAGGGTGCACTACATAAAAGTTTCTTCATTTCATCCCATTTTGCTATCTATTTTATCGTTCTACTGTTGTTTTAGTATTTTTTGTTATTTTCGTGTAGTTTTTAAATAGTTCCCTAGCTCGATAAAAAATATATTAAAAATACCATGCAATCCAGGCTGATAGTGACGACGAGGGAACGATTAAAGTAAACAAGCGGTGTTTTCATTGAAAATTTTCTGCAGTTCATGCAACCCGTATTAATGATTGAATAAACTGCACGCTGTACACACGCGTTATATGTATATTGAAATATGGTTTTGTTTATTTGATAAACTTACTGTTACACAATATTAACAATATTAAAGTTATTATATATTATTATTATTATCAATTATGTAAATATTTACATACATTTTAATTTATTATAAAATGTGGTTTTTATTAGTTTCTTATGTATAAACAATAATTAATACTACTGCAGATATTTGAAACTAATTAAAATTAAACTATTATCGGACAATTATTTATGCAACTGAAGGAATTTAATTCATTAATAAGTTATAATTTATGAAAAAAATATGAAAAGAGATTTTTTTTTACTAATA